>CM038679.1:632411097-632947006 GCA_021605205.1 Aegilops longissima
TCATCATGTAGAAGATGCAGGACATGATGATGAGGAAGATGCGGAGCAGGCGGCGGGCATGATCATGAAGATGATGATGCGGCGGGGCGAGCGACGACTGGACCATCGATGGGCTGGGTGCAGGACCCTCATATTCAGAGCTGCTTCTCAAGCGGACGGATACATAAGAGCTGCCGCAGAGAAAGCCAAGATGGATCAACTTGGTTAGGCGGTTACTCCATTGTATGAAGGATGCAGGCCGAGGATACCGCTTTGAAAGTGCGCTCATGGCCACGGAGATGAAGGTAAAACACAAAATGACCGGCGCGTAGCCGGCGAGAACATGTCATTACAGCGCGACGTCTTCCCAAGGGAACAAGTGCCCGACCAGTTTGGAGGCGAAGAAAATCGTGTGTCCTCTGGATTTACCGCCGTGAAATACCATGTGTGCATGAACAATTGCATCATTTATCGGGGACGAGCACGCGGAGTCTACCATATGTCCGGTGTGCGGCGTCACTCGATACAAGAAGAGGAAAAGCTCCTCGAAAAGTGGTGTGGTACTTTCCGATCACTCCTCGTCTGCGGCGCTATTTCGCGGACCCTAAGGTAGCAAAGCTCCTGCGTTGCGCAGCGGATAGGGAGGAGAAGAAGCGGGAAGATAGCGCAAATGATCCGGAGATAGATAAAAAGACAAGATCTGAGTCACCCTAAGGATGCGAGCGGTGTAGCGTTGAACCGAACTTCGAATTTGGGAGCGATCCAAGGAACATCGTCTTTGGTAGCGAGCACCGATGGAGTCAATCCGTTTGGCAGCGGAGAAGCACACATAGCTTTTGGCCTGTGTTTGTGTGGATGTACAACCTTCCCCCTGGTTGTGCATGAAGAGGAAGTACATTCACATGGTATGCTAATTGAAGGGCGAAACAACCGAGGAGCGACATCAATCATATCTGGGGCTCTTTGAAGAGGAGCTTGACCGCTGTGGAAAATGCCCGTGTCGTGGGGCGCCGCGAGAAAGAATATTTCCCTATGAGAGCCGCCTTTGCTCACGGCGGTGCCACGACTATCTCGATTCACGGATATGTCGCGGGGCAGGTAGTCCACGGATTTTACGGATCGTAAGGTGCATGGATGACTGGCGTATCGCCAGCTAGATAGAGATCCGGGTCTTGAAAACCGTGTTCATGGGACATCGAAGGTGGCCGCGGCGATGACCCGTGGAGAAGCGCAAGGATCTGTTCGATGGTGAAACCGAACCCAGCGCCCGTGTCACGAGGCGGCGAGAAATAGACAAGCTGTTGGAAAATTGGAAAGACTGCCTTGCGGGAAAAGAAGCAAAAGGCGCGAGCCGGAAAGAAGCGAAAGGCGCGAGCAGCTGCTGAAGGTATGGAAAGCGAGGTCTGTTTTTGGGACTTGCCGTCTTGGAAGATCCACCGTGTGCCTCACAGCCTTGATGTCATGCATATCCACGAAGAGCGTGTGCGAGTCTGCTTGGTACCCTGCTCAACATGCGGAGAGGACCAAAGATGGGCGAAAGCAAGGGCAGACTTGAAATCAATGGGCATCGGCAGGAGCTTCACGCTATATATGATGATGATGATGATGATGATGATGATGATGATGATGATGATGATGAGGCGAAGGGACCACGAAGAAAGTCGTCGTAAAGGCAAAAGGCCAAGAAGACGGAAATGACTACCCTCCGCGTGCTTCACTCTAAGTCGGGAGGAGATCGAGCAGTTTTCACCTGCCTCCTAGGAGTAAAACTTCCTTCTGATTCTGTGAGGGAAGATAAGCGAGATACCTAGACCAGTGACGAAGTTCAGCGGGATGAAGTCTCACGGTATCACGTCGCGATGGCCTGAATACTTCGATTGCAATCCGTGGGATCATGGGCGCGCGCGTCCGTGAAGCGCTATTTGGCCTATGCAACTTCTTGACGTCATCTCGGAAGTCGATTGGCGTGAGAGCAACTCGAAGGCTACGAGGAAGAGATCGTGGTGATACTATGCGAGCTTGAGATGTACTTCCGCCCGCATTCTTGACGTTATGGTGCATCTGCTGGTCCATATAGTGGAGGATATCATCCAACTCGGGCGGCGTTCCTGCACAGCATGATGCGTTCGAAAGGATGAATGGTGTCATCAAAGGATCGTTCGCAACATGTCACGTCGAGAAGGAAGCATAGCGGGGCTTTTCGACCGAAAGTGCATCTCCTCTGCACGAATTATCTGAGCATCGAGAACCCGTTGGTCTGCCCGTCAGCGAGCACCTCGGCAGGCTCGCTGGATGGGGTCACCGTGAGGTCGCGCGAAATGCATGTCGACCGGTCGACTCGCCGACTTTGAAAGAGCAAACCTAGTCGGCGCTACAACACATAGGCGTGGTCGATCCTTGGGTGGTAGAGCACAAAACCTTTATTAAAAAGGCGTACAATGGCCGAGGCCAGCGGAGGGCGGACGGAGATACACTCAAAGAGCACAACTCATGTTTCACGCGTTGGTTCAAGCATAAGCTTACGCCGTACCCTTTACATGAGGATTCTTCGCGGAAGAACAACTCATATTCGCCTTGTCACGAGCGCCGAGCACAACTGATGACCTATGAGGCGTCACGATATCATGACTACACATTCTACACGAGGCCAAGGACATGAAGGCGATGGTTATCGAACTCCGAGGTAGCGATGGAATCCTACACGGTAACGACAAGGACAGATACTACGGAAGGATCGAGGAGATCTGGGAGCTGAGCTCTGTTGGAGAAAGGTCGATGTTCCGTGTCGGATGGGCCAAACGTCATAAAAGAAGACCGGTATTTCACCACCATGGTTATACGAAGCCAAATCCAAGACCATGGCATAAGCGTCACCTTGAAAAATGAGCCATGGTGCTGGCTTCCCAAGTGGACCAATGCTTCTTCATTACCGACCGCCAAAGCCCGTCGTGTTGTCGTGAGGAGAGGCAAAGGAAGATCATCGGAATGGATGGAGTAGCCAATGAGCAAGACTTGACAAATCTGGCGACCGAGGATCGAACATGGCGGCGATGATGAAGTAGCAGCATACACCACAAGAAGAAGCGGGACCACCCTACCTAAGGGCGTCCGTTCCACGGAAGAACTCCATTTGCGAAAAAGAAGGGCAAGAAGATTGTGAGCAGATAGCTAGCTAAGATCGATTGTATTTAAATCGTAGCCTTCATTTCTCGATTGTATTTCATGGGTACTTTTGAACTATCATGAATATTTTAAATTTCATGGACACTCGATCTCGATCCCCTCCATCTCGATCGCTATCCCACCTGCGAGATCCGGCCCCCCTCGCTTGAGCACCCCCAGTCCACGGCCGCCGCCGACCCCCGCACCCTCGATTCCCTCCATCTTTTAAAATGGCTTTTTAAATGCTCTGTCTTATAAAAAAATGCTCTTGTCTTATAAAAAAAATGCTCTTGTCTTATAAAAATAAGTATCAAACAGCTTTTAAATGCTCTTGTCTTATAAAAAATATTACTGTTATTATTTAAACAAGTTTGAACATTTTAAACACAAATAAGTATCAAACAGCTTTTTAAATGCTAAAAAAATTTTGTGGAGCCCACCTCGATCCCCCTCCATCTCGTCGCTGTCCCACCTCGCGAGATCCGGTCCCCTCGCCTTTGAGCACCCCAGTCCACCGGCCGCCGCCATGACCCCCGCACCCTCGATTCCCCTACTCAACCGCCGCCGACCCCCCGCACCCAGCACCGTCTTATAAAAAAATAAGTATCAAACAGCTTTTTAAATGCTCTTGTCTTATAAAAAATATTACTGTTATTATTTAAACAAGTTTGAACATATTTAAACATAAATAAGTATCAAATAGCTTTTAAATGCTAAAAAAATTTGTGGAGCACAGGGTGAACCCGGGACCTCTGGTGTGAGCTGGAGGCTGACGGTCGAGCTAGTAGAGTGGGCTTGACATGGATAGGTTACAGTAGTAGATAACCTTTTGGCTTTGTGGAAATAAAAAAAAATACTAATGGCGCACCACGGTGAGTGCGCCATTAGTGAACATGCTAATGGCGCACCGCAGTGAGTGCGCCATTAGTAATGTAATTACCGCCCGATCCCCCTCGCCCGATCCCCCTTGCCCGATCCCCTCGAGTTCTCTCCCTCTCGCCCCGCCCCCGCCGCCGCTGCCTCGCCCTCGCCCTCGCCCTCGCCCTCTCCCTCCCTCGCCCTCTCCCGCCGCCCGGGCGCCGCCCGGGCGCCAGCGCCGCCGCCTCGACCCGCCCGACCCCGCCGCCCGGGCGCCTCCCAGACCGCCGCCCGACCCGCCGCCCGGGCGCCGCCCGGGCGCCGCCCGACCCCCGCCCGGGACGCTGCCCGCCGCCCAGCGCCGCCTCGACCCCCTTGCGCCGCTACCCCACCTCGACCCGCCCGTCCACACCACCGTCGACCCGCCTCCCTCGACCGCCCAAAGTACCCACTTCACCACCGTCGACCCGCCTCCCTCGACCCGCCTCCCTCGACACGATGATCACTCCATTGTCTTAGCAAATACAACTTCACCATCGGAACACATCTAGCTCTGCCTATCTCTTTGTTTTCATTTGTTCTCAGTAGTACTCGATGTGATATTGTGCTTTATTTTTCTTTAGCGAGGAGCACAAAACCACAAATTAATATTTAAAAGATTTTTCTAAAAACAATATTAAATAGATTGTGCCGTGTCAAGAACATATCTGATTTATTGCTTGCCAATGTGACACCAATATTAGATTAGTAGATCACAAATTAATAGTCATATTTTTTGAGGAATTTCTTTGTAGGTTAAATTTCACAATGTTCCTAAACCCTGATTTTCCATGAATTTTGTAAATCTGAACTGCAAAACCACTGTCCAAAACCCAGATATGGTTTAGTTTAAATGTTTTTGCAAAGTGTGGAGTCCACCGATAAATTTGAGCATAGGTTTTCCAAAGCATCTAGCCTAGTCATGTCCTCTCTTTCTTTCTCGCATAAAGCTAGTTAGATCTGGGAATTCTTTCGTTCCTCGGATCTTGATATATAATTAAGTTCTTGTTCCACGACTTACGAATGGTCGAGAGAACTAATACTAGTCGTGCATTGCATGGCCCAACATATTCGGCTCAGTCTTGATGCGCACAAAATGTAGGCCCTTGATAGGTTGTTTGGACAAGCATTTCCCTCCTTCGGGTTTAGAAGGCTCCTCATCAAAATTATATATTTTGAGAAATAGAAGCCCGTTAATTAGTATGGCACTAATTAATCACTAGACCATACTACTATCATCTTTCCTCATTAACCACTAGACCATTCTCCTTTGGTTGATGTGCACATCTGAGCACATACGTAAGGGTGAAAGTAGGTGGGATTTTGTTAGTCACGATGTTGGGTGTGGTTCATTAGAAAGATGAAATATTTTAATTGGTCAGTGGGTACTTCTTTTGATTAGAACAACTGAATTAATAGTGCATATTTTAATTCAGTTCTGTTTATATAATTCAGTTACTGTTTGTGTAAGAAGAAATTCAAGAAAAGGCACAAGTCGTGTGGTGCCCAAAGTGTGCGTCTCTTCTTCTACCTCCAGTTAGTGTGTGTGTGTATGTGTGTGACCTGGACAAACCCACCAAATGCAATTTAGGTTATTTGTTCGACAACAGTCTGATTGCTGAAAACATACATTGCCGTATCGATATAATCTTTTACCACAAGTTTGAGACCATGTAAATAATATTGCTGTTTGACATGACATGACATTACGGTATATTGCTTATCTAGGCTGTATGGAAAGGCGAGTACTACTCCTTTCTCAGCCATGTTCAATCAATCTTATGGCTGTCAGCTTTACAACATATTTCATTAGGAGCTAACAGTCTCATTTGATCACTATTAGATTTACGGGGCTGTAGTAATGATGCTAGCACATTAAACTCTTTCTTAAGTAATATTGTCCTGCGATTCCAAGGATTGTCATAATTTTTTCCAAGTTTGCAGCGGACTGATGGTGTCACTCATCTAATCCGGAAATGTGCTGTTTTTATATACTCTTGCTTGACCTATCTTTAATCATGTAAAGAAAGTCAGAAAGCCAGTTAAGTTGAGTAGTTGAACCTGGTCCATGGATATTTTGAAAAATTTAAGTTTGTTATATACCCTCCTTTTGACATATTCGATGCAATAAATAATGTCAATTCCATGCTAAGCGTGGTGTGCCCAATCTTTGTTAGTGACAAGCTGTTGTTTTAATTGCAACATTTCTTGACACACCCTTTGTGCTTTAGTGGTTGGATTATTAGTTTAGTAATTTCTTGACACACCCTTTGTGGTTTGCCATGTGTACATGTGTGAGAGATAGTGAGAGGAGACAAGAAGAAGGGATTTTTTTAATTGGCTTCTTGCAGTTTGAAAATTCAGTTTATTGAGTTCTTGAAAATTCAGTTAATTCAGTTAGGCACACAAATTGATGTGCTTTGTAAAACTTGTTCATGTCTTGAACTACTAATGCCTTGTGATGCTCTGAATTACTTGTGATGCCTCTGAATTACTTGTGATCACATTGAGAAAGACTTGTAAAGATGATGATCATCTTTAACGAGAAAACAATTTGTGATGATTTTGCTAGTTTGCTGGGTTTTGTCTCCGACCATCGTGTCGTGATGATTTTGCAGGTACCCAGAGGCCCTTGAGTTTGCGGAATGTCGATTAACTTCCGTTCCGGCAAATTCGGGTACTCCATATGTCTATTTTCAGCAAAGGTCATGCTGAAATTTTCCGTGAATTTTAGCATGACTTTGCTAAAAATAGGACATATAAAATACTGTGACTAATGCATGGGCAGGTATCTTAGTAGTTAATTAAGTAGGATCAAGTGCCCGGCGTACTTGTGACTAATGCATAGCTTTTAGGGTGCCTCGGTGTCGATAAAACCGAAATGATGAAAAGTTAGGCTTTTAGGGTGCCTTGGCGTCGAAAAACCCTCAATGATAAAAGCTTAGATTTTAGGATGCCTCGGTGTCGACAAACCCTAAATGATGAGACCATGATCTTGTTCCTTGACAATAACCAACTTTTGACCAAACTTTGTTTCTATTTAGAGAAACATGGCCCTAGATGATGAGGCCGGGGTTGGGCGGCAAGGCATTCAGGAGCTGTCCCGGAGATGGAGGAACAACCTCACTTGTATGAGGCCGCCGCCTTCCCACCGATCACGAGACCACGGATGGTGCCGCCGAGGATGACCCTGCTGATGCCACCAGATGGTGCCGCCGAGGATGCCACCGCGATGATGGCGGCGCATGGAGTGCGATAAGCGACTTCATGGGGCCTCCTTCTCAAGAACCAAACCCAACAAAAGGCGTGTGCGATCTGGCTCGTATCGCGAGAAAGCCAAGTTACAGCAGCGCCGTCTGGCGTTCAGCTCTCGGGAGGCGCCTCCAGCTGCCGACTTCACGAGCCTCGGATAGGCGAGTGCGAAATATTATCAGCCCCAACACACTCAAGAAGGCGGTCTGTGAGCAAAACTCGGTCCCATTACAGGAGAAGAAGAAGGCACACAAAGAAAGACTAAGAAGAGGTGCGAGCCAGCCGGCACCGAAATGCGATCCGTGCTCGGGGCGGGCCACCTTCACGCAGGATATCTCGAGGAGGGTGCATGTGGCGGGTAGAGGCGATGCTACCGACAAATATGCTCAATGCTGCAACCGGTGCTATCGGAGTCTGCATGACAGTGTTCTTTCTTTGGAGAAGCGGCGTCTCGGGGGGAAGGATGTGGCATACCCAGTTTTCGCGGCCAAGGTGCGGAGGGCAAGGGCTTTGTGGATAACTCCATCAGGCGTCACGATCGTCCTGCGTTTGATGACATCCACGCTATGTTGAACCTTCATCCGCTGCACTACACCTTCGTTCGGCTATTTTACGCTGAGTATGGAATCACGGATCATTAGCGACAAGACCCGGACATCGTGATAGTCGACCCCTTCTACATGCGTGCCAAGATCTTGGGCAGCGCGGGGACCCGGCAAGTCGCGAGTTCTTACCTCGAAGGCATCATTACGGCAAACCAAGATAAGGATAACTTCCTCGTGCCTTACTTTCCGAGTAAGTCCTCCCTCAACGACCCGTAACATATGAATTCTTACATTTCGATCGTTTTCTTTTAACATTCCGTGTTTTCTGCGGTGACACCGTTGCGCTCATCCTCCTAAGCCCTAAATATTCCATGGCCACGTATTTCGACCGGACCGTCGATCGACCGTAGACTACACAAATGTCAAGAAGGTTCTTGATGATGTTCTCCAGCTCGCCAAATCTGGAAGCACCTTCACCAGGCCTATTCGTAAGGGCGGCAAGCCGTGTTCTCCCACAATCTGAAGTTACGCTTTCGTCAAGCAGCCGCTTTGTGATCGAAGGGTGCCTACTCGCCATCCATCACATGCGAGGCGTCGTGCGGGACCATCATCAACCACGCTACCGAGTAAACTCCAAGATTGGGCGCGGCGTGTCGGCAATCCAGGGCAGCGGACCTCCGGCAAAATTCTTCGCATCCGATCGGAGTTTGCGGAAATCATCCATCAAGATGTCGCCGTACCTCGGGCAGTTCTACCTCAGAAATCAACCGTCCAAGCGGTGACATCGACACAATGCTACAAATGCAGGATGACAACGCCCGTTCTTTCATGACTCCCACGATGAGCGGCGGCTTCATCACGCTCGATCCCTTGAGTCGAGTTGTCTGGTTCTGAAACATCGATTGGGTCATGTTGTAATTAAACTTTAATGAACTTGTAGTATGTCTCTTTGGTTTGAGAGTCGTTCAACTTAGATGTAATCGATGCTATTAATGTCTTGCTTTTCTCTTCCGATCGTTCCGTTGCATACTTATATATTGCTTATGTATTATGCGTGAATTGGTACTAACGTTTCGTTTGGCTAGTGCATAGCGATGCGGCGTATGTCGTGTACAAAGGTAAGGTTCCCGGAGTCTCGATGGTGGGAGGAGTGTCGGAGACAGGTTCACCGATTCAGCGATAACAGTTACAAAGGGTACACCACTAGGGCGAGGCGAATCTGAATCGCCGCTATCTAGCGGGAGAGGGAGAGGGCGTTGGAGGAACCGGATGAAGGCGAGTTTCATCGTGATGATGCTCATCGTGATGACCGCAGCTCTCTTCTATGTGATGGTAGTTTAGATGATCGATATCGACTTGTAATCGAAGATAAACTTCGCTACTTCGCGGTCTCGAGACTTGTAATATAATGTTCTATCTTTGTTCGGTCTTTTCAATTGGAGACTAATATGATGAATTGTATTAGGAGACTAATATGATGAATTGTATTCAAGGACTAATCTTCTATTGTATTTGATGAATCTATTGTTGATGTGTGCTGTCTATATTTTGTCAAATTATACATTTTGTAACCTGTGCAAAAACAGAAAATCAAAAGATAAAAAAACCTAATATTCATACTAATGGCGCATCACATGACGATGCGCCATTAGTATAACGATCACATACTAATGGCGCATCACGGAAGTGCGCCATTAGTATCTCTTGATTACTAATGGCGCATCCGGAGGTGGTGCGCCATTAGTATCTCAAGCTTACACTGGTATACATACTTACAGGAGAGCATACTAATGGTGCACCCTTGCATATACTAATGGCGCACCAGGTGGTGCGCCATTATCTACCGAATACTAATGGCGCGCGGTGGTGCGCCATTAGTAAAAATTACTAATGGCGTGCTGTCAATGGCGCACCTCTGATGCGCCATTAATGGCCATATTAGGTGCGCCATTAGTAGTGGTATTTCTAGTAGTGGTGGTTGGGTTTTTGTCTTTCGTTCTGCATTTTGTTCATGTCATGCATTTCATCATCGCATCATCCGCATTGCATCCGCATGTTTTCATAAAACCTCGTAGCCGTTCATAGTTACTACTTCTCTCTTTGTCTTCGTCGACCTGTTGTCAGACCGCTTGTCCTTGTTGACCTTCTCTCAGACCAATTGGTCCCCTCTTTTCTCTCTTTCTCCGAGACCAACAAAACCCCCTTGTCCCCACGGCCTTTCGTCAGACTCCATTGTCTTTATTTTCGTTTCCCTCTTGTCAAACCACCTAACCTCTCTGCACAACCACCGACCCCCTCTTGCGCGTGTCCGAAAACTTCCCCGAACCCGGATCAGACTATCGTTACCGTTGGATTCGGATCATCCCCAAACATCTATAAAACATCTCCGTTTTCTTATTTGGACTCTCTAGCCTAGTTATTCTCGATCACCCGATTATGATCAGACGGACCGGATTAACCCTACCCTAATCCCTACCTATATATATAGTCTAACCTAGCCTATCCATCCATTCCTCACCTATCCTATCGCGCTGCCGCCGCCCGTTTTCCTCGGGATCCCTCCCGATCCATGAACCCGACCATCTCCCTCGTTTTCAGCGCTGTCCAATCCATCGATCCAACCCAACCAGCAGCTTCTTCTCTGCCCCGGCGAACCCCGACGCCGAGCACCAGCAGGAACTGCTCGCCGTGCTCCCTCCTTGTTCCTTTATCTCCCTTCTCTGGTTCCTCCCTCCGCTAAGCATTCTCTCTCTGTCTCTCTTTTTCTCAATCAGGGAACGCCATGGCCGCCTCCGACATGAACTCCTCCTGCGCCCGCACCTGCAGCCATGGACGCCTCAAGTTAGGGCCTGCCTTGCCGCCCTTGCAACCTCGGCGTCGCCTTCGCGCCTCCGAGCGGGACGGCCTCATCGTCGCCCGGCAACCCAGGCAGGCCTCGTCGCGCCCTCTCGCCGTCCTTCCCATCTCTCTCTCTCTAACCTTCCCGCTCTCCTGTCTTCTCATTGGGCAGGACCACGAGCGTCCGGGCTCAATCTTCGTCCAGATCCGTCGAGTCCCGCCGCCTCCTGCCGTTTTCCCGCACCACCGGAGGTCCTGTCAGTCTACGCCGCCTCGATCCCCTTAGGCAGCAGCCGTCGCCTCCGGCCTGCTACCTCGCCGCCCGGATCCTCTTCCTCCGGCCGCCTCCACCGCCCAGGGCCCCGGCGACCTCACCGTCCGGGCCTCCTCCGTCGCGCCCGCCTGCGTCGAGCCGCCGCACCAAGTCCGGCTGCCTCCTCCTCTGCTTCTGCTTCCGCTTTGAGCAGGAGGTCGACACCCCGCCTCGAGCCACGACCGCGCGTCGTCTGCATGCGTTGACGCGCCCGAGCCAGTGCCCCCCCTCCGTCGCGCGAGGCCCAGCGCTAAGCTGGCCTCCTCTGCGAGCAGGCCAAAGCCCATGGGTGAGCAGCCCCCCAGCGCCTCTCTGTTTTTTTTCACCGATTGGGCCAACCAGTTTCAGCCCGTTGTGTTTTTTTTTCCTTCTGCGAATTTAGCATTTATCCAGAGTTTGCAGTTTTACAGAAAAACCCTTATGTTCATGCATCTAATAACTCACAAACCGTGCATCGGATTAAAATGATTTAAACATGTAAAGTGCTTAGAATTTCATCTAGTTTCATAATATGCTACTTTCATACATGTTTAAAATGTTTAAACTTGCTGTTTGTTTAAATTTGTATAAATGCCATGTTAAAATGATTTATTTCGTAACTAAATAACCGTAGCTCCAAATTTAATAAACTTCATATGTAAATGGGGTAGAAAAATGCATAGATTAACATGGTGCAGTTTATTTTCCTATTTAACAACAATAAAATATGTTTTAGGGCAGAACAGTACCGAATCTAAAATATGCATATGGGGATTTTCCGGAATTGTTGTTTGTTGTTCCGGCCTCATTTAAACTTGCCTAAATAGCTAGTTTACTTATGCTTCACCTCTTGCCATGTTTAACAACATTTAATATTGTTTGGTAGCTTAAACGAGATTAAACTAAATATGTCAATGTGGTGTTTTGTCAATGTGCAAGTCGTTGCATATTGAGCTCCACTTAACTTGTAGTATTGTTTATTGCACCTTGCCATGCCATGCCTCATTAAACCGGACATGCATCATCTTGGGTTGAGCATCATGCCATGATTATGCTTGCGTTTACCATGTTGTTTGTTTCTTTCGGTGTTGCTTCTCGGTTCCGGTAATGTTGCGATTGTGAGGATTCATTCGACTACTCCGTTCGTCTTCTTCATGGACTCGTTCTTCTTCCTAGCGGGATTTCAGGCAAGATGACCGTCACCTTGGATCTCATTACTATCATTGCTATGCTAGTTGCTTCGTTCTATCGCTATGCTGCGTTACCTACTCTTGCTGCTCAAGCCTCCCAAATTGCCATGAACCTTTAACCTTTGTCACCCTTCCTAGCAAACCGTTGTTTGGCTATGTTACCGCTTTGCTCAGCCCTCTTATAGCGTTGCTAGTTGCGGTGAAGATGAAGATTGCTCCATGTTGGATTATGTTTATGTTGGGATATCACAATATCTCTTATATTATTAATGCATCTATATACTTGGTAAAGGGTGGAAGGCTCGGCCTTATGCCTGGTGTTTTGTTCCACTCCTGCCGCCCTAGTTTCCGTCATATCGGTTTTATGTTCCCGGATTTTGCGTCCCTAATGCGGTTGGGTGGTTTATGGGACCCCTTTGACAGTTCGCTTTGAATAAGACTCCTCCAGCAAGGCCCAACCTTGGTTTTACCATTTGCCTCACCACCACCTACACCCTTTCCTTGGGTCGGCCAACCCGAGGTCATCTTTATTAGCCCCGGGCGATTGCTTCTCTAAGTGCTGGTTGAACCGAGCTGCCTTGAGGCCACCTTGGGGCAACTTGAGGTTGGTTTTACTCGTAGCTAGTCTCATCCGGTGTTGCCACGAGAGCGAGATATGTGCAGTTCCTATCGGGATTTGTCGGCACATCGGCGGCTTTCTTGGTCTTGTTTTATTGCTATCGAAATGTCTTGTGGCAGGATTCCGAGGCTGATGGGTCTTCCGGGAGAAGGAATATCCTTCGTTGATCGCGAGAGCTTATCATGGGCTAAGTTAGGACACCCTGCGGTATAAACTTTCGAGCCGTGCCAGCGGTTATGTGGCGAGATGGGAATTTGTTAATATCCGATTGTAGTAAACTTGAAGTAAAACTCTTCTAAAATACACCAACCGTATGCGTAACCGTGAGTGTCTCTTTTGGGGTTGATCGAGAGGAGAACACGGTTTTACGGGTTATGTCGGCGTAAGTAGGAGTTCAGGATCACTTCTTGATCATTACTAGTTGACGACCGTTCCTTTGTTTCTCTTCTCGCTCTCATTTGCGTATGTTAGCCACCATATATGCTTAGCAGCTGCTGCAACCTCACCACTTTATCCCTTCCTTTCCCATTAAGCTTTGCTAGTCTTGAAACCCATGGTAATGGGATTGCTGAGTCCTCGTGGCTCCTGATTACTACACCACCGATTGCGGTACAGGTTTGCGATGATCATGGCGTGAGGCGATGTTTGCTTGTTTGGAGTTTTCTTACGCTTCTTCTTGATCGGGGATAGGTTCCAGGTCGGCAGCCTGGGCTAGCAGGGTGGATATTGTTTGAGTTTCTGTTTATGTTTCATCCGTAGTCGGATGTTGATCTTGTATGTTGTATTATTGTATTCATGTGACATTGTATGTCTTGGATGTACCCCCATCTATTATGTAATGTTGATTTAATGATATCCACCTTGCAAAAGCGTTTCAATATGTGGGTCTATCCTTGGTGGGACCTTCGAGTTCCTTTTGGATAGGGTCGCATATTGGGCGTGACAATTAGCCTCGACGATGACGAGTTCGACGTGCCTGAGGATCCGTAGAAGCGGGGCGCTTCAAGCATCGACTTATAGCCCTTGCGAGGAGCACGAAAAATAAGCAGCAGCAACTCCAAGCTGATCAAGACCTGCTCCGCAGACGGATGGACTGAAGTCACGGCAGCCGAGGAATACGGACTCGAGCACCACCGGCTGACCGGCCACCTGCGTGGGCCAGGATAAGCGGCATACCAGTCGCATACCAGCCAACACCCCACGCCAACATACTACGGCCGGGGCAACAAATCGGGACAGCCAAGATCGATCTATGGATCGCGGTAGCGCCTCGATGCTGCGGCGAGGACCGTCACGCGGACACACCTTCAACAAGTCGGCGGGCGAATATAGCCACCCAGAGCAATTCGACCTGCGTAGCCACATAGCCCGGCATAGAGGCACCGCGCACCCCCTCTGCTTCACTAACGAAGTAATGGATCATGATTTCCCAAAAGGGTTCAAGCCTGTAAACATCGAATCATACGATGGCACGACAGACCCCGCAGTATGGATCGAAGATTTTCTTCTCCGCATTCACATGGCCCGTGGAGACGATCTGCACGCCATCAAGTATCTTCCCCTTAAGCTCAAAGGACCAGCCCGGCACTGGCTAAACAGCCTGCCAGCAAACTCAATTGGCAGCTGGAAAACCTGGAAGACACATTCCTCGACAACTTCCAGGGCACATATGCGACCACGGCCGGCGACTTGAGCCACATTACTCAACAGCCGGAGAGTCAGCCGGTGATGCGGACTCGGTTCCTAACTAAAAGAACCAAATAGTCTACTGTCCGGACGCCGAAGCCCTAGCGGCTTTCAAGCATAATATCCGTGACGAGTTGCTCGCTCGACACCTCGGCCAGGAAAAACCCAAGTCCATGGCAGCTCTCACAACACTAATGACCCGCTTTTGCGCGGGCGAGGACAGTTGGTTGGCCCGCAGGAGCACTACACCACAGTCTGGCAATCCGGATGGCAGCGACAATAACGGCAAGCCACGGCGTAACAGACATAAGCGACAGAACAACGGCGACAGCACCAAAGACACGGCAGTCAACGCCGTATTCAGTGGGTCCAAGCCTGGTCAGCGGAAGAAGCCGTTCAAAAGAAATAATCAGGGACCGTCCAGTCTGGACCGCATACTGGAGCGCTCGTGCCAAATTCATGGCACCTGGACAAGACAATAACCACCAATAGAGATTGCTGGGTATTCAAACAGGCGGCAAGATAAGCGCGAAGAACAAGGACAAGGGGCTGCTGGCAGCGATGATGAGGAGCCCGGCGCGAACAGGGGGACGGAAAAATCCCCGGTGAAAGCGGTCAACATGATCTCGCTATGCACATCCCGAAGCGGGAGCAGGCGGGCACTAAGGGGCGTCTATGCGATGGAGCGAGTCACCCCAAATTCAACCCTTGGTCAGCTTGCCCGATCACCTTTGATCGTGAGGGATCACCCTACTAGCATCCGTCCGGCGGCTCAGCCGCATTGGTCCCTAGACCCAATCATTGTGATTCCACCTCACCAGCGTCCTTATGGGCCGGTGGCAGCAACGAACCTGCTTTACCGGGACACGTCGCCAAAATGGGCATTGACCCTTCAAGGATCAAGTCCACCAAAACCACCTTTAAAGGTGTAATTCCCGAAGTAGAGACCCGCTGTACGGGCTCTATAACATTAGAAGTGGTCTTCAGATCTCCAGATAACTTCCGAAGTGAAGAGTTAATCTTCGATATCGCCCCTTTTCGCAGTGGTTACCATGCACTGCTCGGATGAACTACATTCGCCGGATTCAATGCGGTACCACACTACACATATCTCAAGCTCAGGATGCCAGGACCATGCGGGGTCATAACAGTGAACGGGAATATGGACCGCTCTCTATGAACAAAAGAACATACTGCAGCCCTTGCGGCGGAAGTACAATGCGGCCTTCTCCGACAAACAAATCCGGCGACATCTACTTCAAGCACGATCAGCGAGTCGGAGCACCCATAGCAGGATCACCGAGCCGCCAAGGCGCGACTAGCAGTTCGACGCCGCTAAAGCCCCATCAAAGCAGCATTACGTGCAATTTGCACACAATTCGCGCAAAATACCATGGACATAGGCGGGCGCATCAGCGACTTAGCCAGCGATGCAGGTAACCGCCACATGCTGATACTCTCTCCTCTTACCTTCGAGGACAACGCGTTGGCGCAGCATCCTCAAAAAGCGGTGCGGACTTATAGGAAGAGACATCCACGGAGGCAGCAGGCGTTGTGCCGAGAAGAAATACACAGGTGGAATCTATTTATGATCATTATACCTGCTTTATCTATCGAACACAGCCTGCCTGGATAGGACATGTCAAATAGTCCTATTTATCTCTGTACTTAGCGCATCCATTGTAAAATGCGATTAAGCGTATTTTTCGTCAATGTGAGATTATACATAGCGTCGACTTATTATTCTTATTTGAGCATTTTCTCTTATAAATGTTTATTTGATATTGCATCCGTACACCTTAGTGCGGCGGTTTGCCGAGTTCTTATGGCACCCGCTATATGGCAACTAAAGTCCGAACACTTTTAACGGTGCGGCACCCGAACTTATAGCACTATATGGATCAGATCAAATCGTGTCTTGGGTCTCTGATTAGGATAGCCCGGCTCCTTGTTTTGGTGCCTTCGTTCCGTTATATCGGCTAAGGTAGCACAGGGGAGAACTCTCTGCGATTGTGTCGGTTCTTCGGACGAGCACCTCGATGAAAGCCAAAAACTGGCCGGCATGATGTGGCGAGCTGGTCGCTATTGAGAAGGTTCTAAAATACTTAAAGATTTTCCGCTTTAGGCGATAAATAAACCGTCCGATCTAGGCGTGTATAAGCGCCCGATTAGATCTTACGGATTCTAGGGGCTTCGCGAAATTTAAAATTGTAGACTTCTATGGCTAAGTGAAAGTTATAAAGCCGCATAGTCCGATTGCACGGTTAGCTGCGCGGACACCTCCTTAAGGACCAAACATTTGGGTAAAAGTGTCGGGTTTACCACGAACACCCAGTGCTAATCCAGCGGGCGGAAGCAATGACGGCCTACTTCGAGATTTTATAAACAGCCGTCTGAAGGTAATATTTTAAATAACAAAAGCGCTACATAAGCGCAAGTAACCGTCTTTAATTACAAACATGACAGAAGTGAATTCATTCAAATATGGCATCCTTGGTACACTCATTGGCGAAGAGACGAGCACCCTTCATCATGCCATCATAGTACATTTCGGGATGGCGATGCGCCTTGCCCTCTGGCGGCCCGTCCTTGACTAGCTTCTCCGCATCCAGCTTGCCCCAATGCACCTTGATGCGGGCAAGGGCCAGCGGGCACCTTCAATACAAGCGGATCGCTTGATCACCTCAAGCGGCGGACGAGCATCCACCATCCGTTTGATCGGGCGAAGTAGCTAGTGGGCAGGAGCTCACCGGGCCACATCCGGACTATGAAATCTTTCATAGCCACCGGCCATACTGTGGAGTTCGACCAACTGTTTGATTGGTCACTCGAGCGTTAGGTGTTCGGCCTGACATCTGGGACCAGAACAACTTCTCCGTTGAGCTCCCCTCCTGGGCAAGGTAGAACTCCGCGGCGTCAGATATGCTGCGTGGTAGATCTGCGAATGCCCCTGGAGAGCTCCGAATCCGAGTAAGTAAAAGAAACGCCTCCTCCACATGTTTGCTTTGCATAACGAACTTCTTACCCGCTAATATCTTTTAGGCCTCCTGGATTTCCCGCTCTGCCTTCTCGGCTTTGGCCTTGGCGTCTCGTATACTCTCAAGGGCCTTCGGAAGCTCGGCCTCTTTCGCCTTCAGATCATGCTCCATGGACTCGAACTTCTTGCCAAGGTCCTGGAGCTCCTACTGTACCTCACCCACTCTAGCACTTTGCTTCTCGTGCTCCTTGCATTTCGAGGCCGCTTTTTCTTCAGCCTCGGGCAACGCTTTCTTCAGGGATGCCACTTCAGCGGCGGTCCCTGTTACACAGTCACAACGCTTTGGCGTTAGATTGACCAATTTTGCTCATCTTTAAATACACAAGAGCGGGAATCACTTACCCTTGTTCTCTTAGAGCTGCCTCTTCGTGAGGACGAGCTCTCCATCGCTGCTCCAGGTCCGCTTGATTCGGCAACCCGGCGATGCGGGCAGCGATAGCAAGCAGCACAACCTGCTTATTCACAACAATGCTTATTATTGGACTCCTGCGGATTATAATTGACCCTCCGTTTGGCTTTTCTTTCCGAACACCAACCAGAGTATCAGGGGCTACTACCTATCGGGTGGTAATTTCATATATTTTTGTTACTTACCACAAAGCCCGTCAGGAGGCTTGTGCAGGCTTTGGTTAGTCCGCTTTTGGCGGACAGAACCTTTTGAATCACCGCACTCATAAGAGTACGGTGCTCTTCTTCCATGGAAGCGCCTCGAAGCCCTTCCACCAGGATATCCGGCACCATTGATGCGATGGAAGGCCTCGGCGCGGGCGGCTCGCCCTCCCTAACGAGGGGCTGCCCGCCTAAGTCCGGAACCGTCGGAGGTTCCGGAACAGAGTTCGGTCGAGAGTCCGCCTTGTTGTGGCTCTCATCGACGCGATATGCGGGAATCTTGAACCCCGCATGTCCAACGTTTGGGGGTCCACCTTGGGGCGTCTCCAGGGTCACCTCCCCCTGTTCGGGGAGCCTACGAGACAACACCTCCGTGTCATCCGCAGGCTGAGGAGTGGTGGCCGTCGGGAGCGAGTTCATCTCCGAAGAACTCAGAGACCCATCCGAAGACGACACAGCCGGATGAGCCCGGGCCGGACTGCGTCAATGTTCGGTGTTATTAAAAAATCATGAAGTGAAAACCACGGTAGAGTGCGGACACTTACGATCGCGTCGGGGGCTTCCCACGGGGCAGCCACCCCTCATCGTTGTGAGCGACCGTTGTGGAGTAGTTTGCAAGGGATGTCTTCCCATTCTTGGACGTCCCAGCCTCCCCCTCCGAGGCGGCTTTTCTCTTCTTCTCCCCCCTAGTGCGGGGAGGCGGAATTTCTTCTTGATTCCCCACGCCTCTGCGGGAGGAATCTATCTCGTCGTCATCGGACGGCGAGAGTACTCTTGACCTTGCGCCGAGGCCTTTCCGGCCCCTGGCCCGCTTCGTCGGGCTCCTCATCCTTTCCGGATGGGGCTTCTTCTTCTTCCTCCTCCCCTTCATGGGAGGAGTCTGCCTCATCATCCTTGGACAAGGCTTCTGGCGCAAGCTTACGACGGAGACCCTTTCGGGTCCCCGGGGCCTTCTTCTCGGCCTTCTTCTCCGGCACCTTATGCGGTGCGGGACCCGCATCTCCGTCGGGAGAGCATCTGGAGGTCTTACGGCAGCGGGCGGACAATAGACCGCTCCGCTGTCTCCACCTAGTCTGAAGCAAGTATGCATGATTACTTAAGGGACTCCCGTGAATATATTGGAAAAAAGCTGGGTCGGTGGTAGGCGAGAACTCACCCGACTAAGGAGCCAGCAGGCTGAAGCCCGCGGTCCTCGGGCGTGGGAGGAGGTACCGGAGGCCTTGAACAACACTTTCCATGTGCCTTCGTGCGTTATGTCGTAGAAGCTTCGGGCGTCACGGTGTTGGCGGGGCGAACTCCCAGTTAACGCCCGCTTTTGGCATGGCGAGATCCGGCGAACAAGCATGACCTGGATCACGTTGACAAGCTTGATGTTCTTGTCCTTCATGCTTTTGATGCACGTCTGGAGTCCGGCCAGCTCCGTGAAATTGCCCCAGGACAGGCCCTTCTTCTCCCGGAGGTGAGCGCATGGGTGTTACGGGTCGGAACTTCGGGGCGCTGCCCGGTGGCGCCCAGCGTGACTTCGGTGATGTAGAACCACCCCGATTGCCATCCTTTACGGTTTCCACGAAGGAACCGTCCAGCTAAATGACGTTAGGAATCTTCCCCACCATGGCTCCTCCGCACTCCGCTTCTGGCGCTTACAACCTTGGCTTCCGCGAAGGTTTGCAATATATGCGAAATGAGGCGAGATCGAGGAAGGCCTATAAGCAGCGATGAGCGCCCGAGATGTTGAGGGCGAAATTGAGGCTAGATCGTGGAAATCTAGCCCATAGTAGAACAATAGCCAGCGGACGAAGGGTGGGTAAATCCAGTCCACGGACAAAGTGGGCGATGAACACGACTCTCGTGGGGTCCGGAAGTCGGTATGACCTGCCCGACATCCGGTAACAGTGCGCTATGTCTGCGGACTGTCGGATTTTGGGTTCAGTAGACCCTTGAGGTTGATTTCTTTGGGAGTGCAGCGGAGATCCAACCCTCCACCGTCTCGCACCTCGCCCGAATCGCTGGGACCTAAACTACTAAATGGAACAACACAAGAGACACGAGATTTATCCTGGTTCAGGCCACCATTGTGGTGTAATACCCTACTCCAGTGTGTGGTGTGGTGGATTGCCTCTTGGGCTGATGAGGAACAATACAAGGAAGAACAACCTCGCGAGGGTCTGTTCTTGGCGGGTGTGATGAACTGCTAGGTGGTGTTTAGTCGCTCTAGCTACTGGTTTCTTGATAAGGGTCCGGATCTTGATCCCTCCGCCCTGGGGGTGGCTACTCCTATTTATAGGCGAAGGCCCTGGGCTTCTTCCCAAATATTTAGCGGGAAGGGCACCAACAATTGGCCATTTGAAGGGAACAACGGTACACTTATCTGACTAAAGTTGGTCCTCGCTTTGCCAAAGGCTACTGGTGATGGCCTTTGCTTGGGCTCCATGATGACTCCTGTCCAGCCGTTGGGCTGGTCTTGGTCTTGTTGCACGAAGCGGATGCCTTTGCTTGATGCTCTCGCTGCGCTTGCTCCTTTGCACCAAGAGGAAAGGAGGACCACTGCTGGGCTGGCGCCAGCCTGGCGCCCTTGGTGCGTCATGGCTTGCGTCATGGGCACCTCGCGAGGTACCCTGCCTTGAACTCTCGCCTCCTCATGAGCCAACTTGGCGAGGCCGTGCACGAGAAGCTGCTTGTCGTCCGCCCAGCAGTCTGGCCCCTCGTGAGGTCTTGAGCTTGCGTTGATGAAGATGGGCGTGCTGGGCCTCCTTGAGCCACACGCCAGGCAGCGAGCGAGCAAGTCTGGGGACCCCTTTCCCAAAACACCGGCAGTAGCCCGGGCCCATGGCGCGCCCGAACTTGGCGGCGGAGGCGAAAGGGCAAGTCTGAGCGTCATGAGCCCTAACAACTCTTGACCTTAGGCGCCAGCGTGGCGGTTGATTGGGCGTGGGAAGCCTTGTTCCCCCGCCTCCTTATTTCGTGCCTTGCTAAGCGGACTCGCTCTTTGTACACATCCGTTCCCCTTACGCTGCTTGGCGCTCCTGTCCTTCCTTCTCTCGAACTCCAGCTCTCGGACCCTCTCGATCTCGAACCTTCCCATCTCCTTCCTGCCCGTCATGGCCCGGCGAAGGGTAAAGGAAAAACCCGTGTCGCCGCCTCGCTTCATTGTCGTCGGCGGTCCCCATGATCGATTGGCGGCCATAGTCAACCAAGAGGAGTGCAGGCAAGGTCCGCTCGGCCCTGGACACCATCTTCAATCGGTGCGGGAGGGCGGACGACCTGGCCTGCGTCTCGCTTCTCCGTTGACAGGATTCCCATCGGTCGGTACTTCACCGGCGCCCTTTAGGCGGGACTGGTTCCCCCTTCTCAGATTTCTTCAATGCGTGCTTTCCATTACCAGATCCATATGATGCATCTGGGTCCTGAATCCATCACCCTTCTCGCGGTATTTGCATTCGTTTGTGAGGCAATAGCGGGCATCATTCCTTCGGTTGCCTTGCTTTCGCCACTTCTTCTCTCTGCGCCTCATCGACCCCATTCAATGCTCGAAGTGCGTGGCGTTCATCGCTGCGCCCGAGACAGCGGCTTCGAATTGACTTCAGCCTTCCCCCACCCTCGCTTTGGGTTTGCGGCGGTGGCTGTGCGTCAGGCGTTGGGGTGCCCAGCCCCTTGCAGCGGAGCCATCTTCGCTTGCTGTCCCCAACTTCGGTGGGGCCAAGTGACACTCGTGGGCCCCTGGTTTGCCTTCTTCTAGCACCGCTTCGAGTTCCTGTGAAAGCTTGGCGTGACGGTGCCCAAGGTGGTGAAGGAGTTCCTGCTATGCGTATCACGCTCTCAATACCACTCCCACGGATGTGGGCCTTGATGGGCTTGATGATCGTATGAGGCTCGGAAGAGGACACGACACTCGAAGTCTTGAGGGCCAGTGCTCCTGGTCTGTTGGTGACCCCAACCCGGCGGCATCCGGCATGGAGGGCCTTCTTTGTACCTCTGCCCGGAGCAGGCGACTTTGTGAACGGATGCTGTCTTTGGCGAATGGGGCGCGCCCGCAGCCTCGGGGGCCTCGCGAGAATCGGTGATGGTGACTGCCCTTCCAGTCGGCCAAGCGACTCCTCCTCAAGTGGCGGGGCGGGGAGGCATGAGCCGCCCGAAGCCGAAGGATCCCCGGGGAGTACTTGCGTCAGGCGGCGCTCGTGAGGAGCAGCTCACGAGGCTCATGCCACCGTGGTGAGGCGGCGAGCAGCTGCCCATGGCGCTGCGGATGAGGCCCAGGCCCTGCTGCTTCTCTTGGTGAGGCGACCAGCAGCGGCGTCAGGCGGGCAGCCACAGCGCAGGGTCGCCTTGATGCTTCTGCCTCGTCGCGGGCTGACCCTGCGCTCAAATCTTGGGTCGCTTCGCATGGACCCGAGGCCCTCCGGAAGAGAAGGAGGCCTGGCGATGATTACCCTTATCGCTTCTTTGAAGAGTAGGAAATGCCGCCTTGATGAGTAAGCCTTCTCCTTCTCCGACTCCTGATCATACTGCTGCTTGTACTAATCCTTGCCTGCAGGCCCTTCTGCCGAGCTCACGGAGGCGGGTGAGCCGTCCCCTCGGCCGCCCCTCCCTCGTCCTTGAGTGCTTGACGGTGGAGCCCTTGTGGTGAGGAGATCGAAGCGAACACGCCCAGCAGCGTCGAGGCCCTACTGCGCCTCGCGACCTTTCTTCATGAGCCTTCTCGTGGCATAGCTAACTGCGGTGGGCTTCTTGCCTGGTGCGTGGGCGGCGATTGGCTGAGCCGCTTCTGCGCTTTTAAATGCAGGGGTGGGCTGGCTCGGGCGGGCTACAGCGCGGCGTGCCCGGCCGTCGCGAGTGCCAGCCCCAGCCCCTGCCGGAGGAGTGCTGATTCGTGGCTCCGGCGCCCGCTTGGGGCGGTTGATGGTGTGGAAGATGTGCACGAGCACGTCCGGGGCGCCAGCGCCGCCAAGAGATTTCTTGAAGGCGGCTCCGCGGTGAGCCTTCTTGGTGAAGAGCTCGCTGATGAAGGCCGCGCCTTGAGGCCGAGGGCTGCGCTGGCGCAGAGGCGTGAGCTAGAGGCGCTGTCGCCCTTGCAGGCGCCATCAGCGCGATCTTGGCGATGAGGAGGCCAAAGCGTGTGGTAACCTCTCGGGAGGCCTGTTCTCGGGCGTCGAGAGGCAGGAAGCTAAAAGGCGGCGAGAGGCGGCGGGGCGCACACGGGAACTCCTGGCCGGTGTCACTGCTGGAGAGCAAGTGGAGCTGCAGCGAGGCAGTCCTCACGTCCATGAAGGTGGCCTCCGGCGACCAGCGAGCTCGAAGCGTGAGGCGTTGGCGCAGAAGCCACCGAGCAGCGTGGTCTGGCGCTTGGAGCGAGGAGGCGCTTGGCGGCAGGCGGAGGATGAGGTCGCTACAGAAGCCAGCGTCTGGAGGAGGTCGGACGCCGAGTGGCGGCAGTGCGCTTGAACCTCGGCCGAGTTCGAGGGAGGCTGGGGTTGATCGGGGCGAGGCTGAAGGCAGGACTGCTGCCTTGAGGCCAAGCTGGAGGCGCTTGGCGGGCGATGCTCTTGAGCCGCCCTCGAGGTGGCGCAGGGAAGTCAACCACCTCTCGGGCCGAGGTGCTCCTTCTTCGCCAGCAGGTGGAGGAGGCCGAGGCCGTCAGCGCGAGAAGTCTGCGGACGAGATCGTCGTGGCGAATCTGGAGCATGAGCACGGCCCCATGCTCCTGCGCTCCAGAAAGAGCCAACACAGCCTTGGGTAACATCTGCGGCGGCTGTTGGCGAGCCGCACCTGTTAACTTCGCCCGGCAACATGCAGTTCTTCACCGGCGTGGTGGCGGCGGTGGAGGTGCGGTCGGTCAGGGCGATGGGTTGGTGGAGGAGAGGAGCGCGCGCTGCTTGGCGCGCCTTTTCGTGTCTTCAGCCATCTCGGAACATGGACCCCCGCCGATTTTGGCGCAGCCATCGCCCCGATTCCCGGGCGTCAGGCGACCTGGTGCGATGGGCGGAAGACAATGTGGATGCTCTCGTCGGGGCCTTTGCGGACAACGGCGGCGTGATCGTGGCTGCCGATGAGGCGGCGTGGTGAGCAGCCCTGGCGCCACCGATGGCCAAGCAGACAATGGCCCGAGGCCAGCGGCGCCCGACAACGGCTCGGGAGGTGCTCTGAGGGCGCATTGGGGGCTTTATCCGGTGATTATGTATTGTCCCTATTCCATTACCTGCATGAATAGAACTCGGGCCTTGGCACGATGGCTGTGAGCATTTTGGGAGGGAGCCCTCATGTAAAACTTGTGTTCATCATATTAGCAGGTGTTACATCGCCCATCGCCCGCGCCAAGTGGTTGGCTAAGCGGCGTGCTGGTTGGCCAGTTTACCTTTGTTTCGTCTGAGCCACGAGATAGCTTTGTGGGAGGCTGCGGCGACTTGAGTGTCTCTGATCAAGTCGTGGGATCTGCAGTAAAAACCCTCCGGGAGAGGGCCTTGACGGTGATAGGCTGGAGCTGCTTGCGCAAGCTAGGCCTGGCCCGGCTCATGAGGGGCTTTCGAGGGGCTCATGAGGAGGCAGGCGAGGCGGAGTGGTAACGAAGCGAGAGATTTGCTCGAGCAGACTAAGCACCCCTTCCCGAACACTGCGCAAATCTCAAATTGAATCAACTTAAATCCGGTGGGGAAGCGACAACCAAAGGGAAAGCGAAAGAAAGAAGAAAAGCGCGTCCGGCACCTAGTCTAGTCTTGGGCGTCTTCTCACCAGCGGAGCTAAGTGCTGCCTGCTGGGCGTGGGAGGGAGCCCGAGGCTGAGGCGGCACCCCCTGAGACTCAGGCGTGTACAGCCCCACTCATTATTACGTGAGAGTGTCGCAGGCGGCGAGCTTCACATGCCTGGGCCTTCTTCACGAGTACCGCCCTTGCTTCATATCGCCATCTGAGGCCCGCATTGCGCCACACTCTAGTGCCATCAGCAGCAGCGAAACCGGGGCGCCGCCGATGGGGTAGGCGCTTCGCCAGCCAGTTCCCCAGCGACCACGGGTCCTCCGCCGAGAGCAGGCCACAGGCACCTCCCCCGGAAGGCCTACCTCCTGAAACGCCTTACTCCGAGCGCGGTGGTGATGTTGGATCTCGGCCCCTCTCCGCAGCTCCTGCACCCTCCTCCCGAGGGTAGGAGGCTGCGGGGCCGAAGCGATTGCTTCGCCAGCGGCGACCTGCACCTCCTGCGATCCATGATTAGCGTATGCTTGCTCGAGAAATAGCGGTACTGATAATCGTCGCCCCGGCGCGACCAGTGGGACAATCCGAGGCTCTGGAAGAGCTTAGCCACGGGGCTGATCCCCCACTTCGGGCTAAGGGCGAGCCTTGTTCTCCCTCATCTTTGGTGCCCTTGGTCCATCATGTGGGCACGTATTCTTCTGGCGCCGTCATCCGAAGACCACGCCCGTAGTGCTCAGCGTGCCATGCGGCTCTGCTTGATCGCCCACCGTGGGGTGGTGGTGCGGCGGTCCACAGGCCGTGGGTTACGTCGAGTCCTTATTCTCCGCGGACGGGGCGGGGGCAACCCGCCTCCGGCCCGTCTTGACAACCGCGGTGTTGGAGTAGCTTTGGAGCCAGCGAACGCGCGTGGAGCCCCAGTGGGCCGCCTGGGCCTGAGATGGAAGCTGGGTGCGAAGGGGTGAGCCCCGGCGGCGAAGCCAGAGCTCGCCACTTGCTCCGGCAGCCGCGTCGCGGCCGCTCTCCGGCCTTTGCCTGCAGCAGCTCTTGGGCCCTTGTGGCGCGGCCCTCGGTTCGCTGCTCGGCGGGTGTCACGGTGGCGTGGTCGCGGCGTGATTGGAGGCCCTTGCTGCCGATCCGCGCTGCCGTGGCGTGAGCCGTCGAAGCCTGTCGCGCCGCCCGCGGCCGCTGGCGCCCTACGGACCACGAGCTGCACAGGGCGCGGGGTCGCCCGTGGCGGCTCTGCAGCAGGCGGGCCACGCCGCCCAGGATCTGGGTTGCCAGCAGTGGCGGACATGGTGGCGGCGATGCGACGGAACACGAGGTGGCGAAGGTGAATTCGGCGCACCCCTACAGCGCGCCAAATGTCGGTTCGGGTTCGGCGAGACCCTTGAGGTTCGAATACTAGGGTGTAGCGTAGATCCAACCCTCCTTTGTCTCGCACCTCGCCGAATCCACAGGACCTAAACTACTAAGCGGAACAGCACAAGAGACACGAGATTTATCTTGGTTCAGGCCACCATTGTGGTGTAATACCCTACTCCATTGTGTGGTGTGGTGGATTGCCTCTTGGGCTGATGAGGAACAATACAAGGAAGAACAGCCTCGAGGTCTTTTCTTGGCGGGTGCGATGAACTGCTAGGTGGTGTTGATCGCTCTAGCTACTGGTTTCTTGATGAGGTCGGATCTCGATCCCTCCATACAGGGGTGGCTACTCCTATTTATAGGCGAAGGCCACAGGACTCTTCCCAAATATTGGCGGGAAGGCGCCAACAATTGGCCATTTGAAGGGAACAGCGGGTACACTTATCCGACTAAGTTGGTCCTCGCTTGCCAAAGGCTCTGGTGATGGCGTGCTTGGGCTCCACGATGACTCCCTTCCGGCCGTTGGGCTGGTCTTGGTCTTGTTGCACCAGCGGATGCCTTTGCTTGATGCTCTCGCTGCGCTTGCTCCCTTTGCACCAAAGAGGAAAGGAGGACTTGCTGCGGGCTGGCGCCCGATGGCGCCCTTGGTGCGTCATGGCTTGTGTCATGAGCACCTCGCGAGTACCTGCCTTGAACTCTCCGCCTCCTCATGAGCCAGCCCAGCGAGGCCGTGCACGAGAAGCTCCTTGTCGTCCGCCCAGCAATCTGGCCCCTCGCGAGGTCTTGAGCTTGCGTTGATGAAGATGGGCGTGCTGGGCCTCCTTGAGCCCTGCTGCAGGCAGCAGCGAGCAAGTCTGGGGACACCCGTTCCCGGAAGCCGGCAATGACCAAGTATCCGGCCGCCGAAGATTTGTGATGTGCTTCTCCTTGGCGGTGGAAGCCACCCACTTGCCTCCTGCTCCGGACATGTTTGGCTGTGCGGAGGAGACTTGAGCTTGGGCGCTGGAGCTCGAGGGGGCAAGAATGGGCAGAGAGGGAAGAAGGCGTGGGTAAAAATGAAGAAATCTTATCCCTTTATAGAGGCGACGAAATCGGTGCGCCTCCCCACTTGCCCGTTGGAAATCGCTTGTTTCCCAAGCGCCACGATTAATGATGTGGTGGGATTACCCGTACCCGTATTGATGAGAATCCCGTAATAAGGGGGCACGATCTCTGCTTTGACAAGACATGCCATGGAAACCGCCTCGCAATATGCGCTGTGGCTGGTTGTGGAAAGAACGGTTCGAATAATGACCTGACCATAGTGACACGTAGCGTGGCCTAAAAAGTTGTCAGCAGATTGCATTTGTTAAACATCATTCTCTAGACGGTGGCATGCGAAGATCATCTTGCGGATCCAGACACGATTTGAGTGTTCGATAATACCCTTGGAGTATTCGGAGGAGGAACCTGTAACGCCCCGGATACAACTTTCCATATTCGTAACTCCAACTCTTGATTTTTCCGGAGATGCGATATGTTATTTCCTCCGTGGTTGGGTTTTTGTCTTTCGTTTTGCTTTTTGTTTCATGTCATGCATTTCATCATCGCATCATCCGCATTGCATCCGCATGTTTTCATAAAACCTCGTAGCCGTTCGTAGTTACCGCTTCTCTCTTTGTCTTCGTTTCCCTGTTGTCAGACCGCTTGTCCTTGTTGACCTTCTCTCAGACCAATTGGACCCCTCTCTTCTCTCTTTCTCTGAGACCAACAAAACCCCCCTTGTCCCCGTGGCCTTTCGTCAGACCCCATTGTCTTTGTTTTCCCCTCTCATCTAAATGCCCACCTAATCCCTCTTTGCACAGTGCATCGAACCCCCTTCGCAACCATGTCCGAAACCTCTTAGAACCCGACCCAGACGGTCATGACCGATGAGTCGAATCATCCCCAACATCCCTAAAACATCTCCGTTTTCTCATTTGGACTCCCTAGTATTTTTTCTCTCAGTCCGTCGATTTGATCGAAGGACTAGGTCGTCCCTAATCTATCCACATGCTATATATAAACAATCTAACCCTAAAACCTAGGCCGGCTGTCCCATCCCCATCCTCCCGCCGCCACTCCTCTCCCTCGGGATCCAAGCCCGCACCTGATCTAAATCCTCTCCCCCTCCACTCACAGCCTCCGCCTACCAGTCCACCGATCCATCCAACCACCTCCTCCCTGTCCCCTGGACGCGTCCGGCCGCTGCAGCTGCCTTCATCCGCGCCCGCTGCTGGCAAGACCACGGCCAGGCCGTGCCTCGTCTCTTTGTTCCGCTCCAGTTCTCTCCTTCTTCCCTTTCTCTCTCTCTCAGTCCTCTACCTCTCTCTATACAGGAACGAGCAGGAGCTCGCCCAAGCTCCATGGCGCCGCCTCCGTCGTCCTGCATCGTCCGGCGACCCTCGAGCAGCAAGCAGGAGCCTGAGCTCTTTCTTCCATGCCCGCTTTGCCAAGTCCTTCGTCTGGTTCGAGCCGGAGCTCGATTTCCCCTCGCTCCCGAGCACCCGAGGCCCTGTCTCGTCCGCGTCTTCCGGGCCAAGCCCCGTCTCCGTTTGGCCGGCAACGAACAGTAGCTCGCCGGAGCACGAGCTCCATCGGGTCCGCCTCCCTCTGCCCGTCCCCCTCCTTCTCCTATCTCTTTCCTCCCTGCCTGCCACTTCTCTGAATTTAATTCCCCGCCATGGCCTTGCAGCTCCCGCCGCTGGCCTGCTACGTTCGACACCGGAGACTGCCAGATCCGGCCGCGCTGGGTCGGATCCTCACGTCCCCGCCATCCATGTGTCGCCAGAGGCCATCTCCCCGCCAAGTTCGCCGCCGCCCGCTCTGCTACCTCCGGCGCCGCCCAGCTTTACCATCGAGCAACAACAGCTCGACCGCTGCCTGTTGACCAGCGTCACGCCCGCATAGACCTCTGCAGCCGTCGCTTGGGCCACAGACCGCATCATGTCCAATGTGAGCAGCCCCCCTCCAGTCCCTCTCCTGTACACTATCGGGCCAGCCAAATTCGGCCCAGAGTAGTATTTTTTTCAGTTCTAAGATTTTAGCATTATCCAGTGAACGTCTGATTTGTAGAAAAACCCTCAAACATCATGCATTTAATAACTCACAAATGGTGCATCAGATTAAAATCATTTATATATGTAAAATGCTTAGAATTTTGTATAGATTAATAATATGCCACTTTCATCCATGTTTAAAATGTTTAAAATGCTGTTTGCATTTAATTTGCTCAAATGCCATGTTAAAATGGTTTATTTCATAACTAAATAACCGTAGCTCGGATTTAAATAAACTTTATATGTAAATGGGGTGGAAAAATGCCTAGTTTAACATGGTCCATTTTATTTTCCTGTTTAACACCCTTAAAATATGTTTTAGGGCAGAACAGTACCAAATTTGAGATATGCACATGGGGATTTTCCGGAATTGTTGTTTGTTGTTCCGGCCTCATTTAAACTTGCCTAAATAGATAGTTTACTTATGCTTCACCTCTTGCCATGTTCAACAACATTTAATACTGTTGGTAGCTTAAACGAGATCAAACTAAATAATTGCATGTGGTGTTTTGTCAATATGCAACTCGTTGCATATTGAGCTCCACTTAATTGGTAGTATTGTTTGTTGCACTTTGCCATGCCATGCCTCATTAAACCGGACATGCATCATACTTGATTGTGCATCACGCCATGTTTATGCTTGTGCATTTATCATGTTGTTTGTTTCTTTCGGTGTTGCCTCTCGATTCGGTAATGTTGCGATTGTGAGGATTCGTTCGACTACTCCCGTTCGTCTTCTTCATGGACTCGTTCTTCTTCCTAGCGGGATTTCAGGCAAGATGACCGTCACCTTGGAAATCATTACTATCATTGCTATGCTAGTTGCTTCGTTCTATCGCTATGCTGTGTTACCTACCACTTGTTGCTCAAGCCTCCCAAATTGCATGATAGCCCCTAACCTTGGTCACCCTTCCTAGCAAACCGTTGTTTGGCTATGTTACCGCTTTTGCTCAGCCCCTCTTATAGCGTTGCTAGTTGCAGGTGAAGATGAAGATTGCTCCATGTTGGATTATGTTTATGTTGGGATATCACAATATCTCTTATATTATTAATGCATCTATATACCTGGTATAGGGTGGAAGGCTCGGCCTTATGCCTGTTGTTTTGTTCCACTCTTGCCGCCCTAGTTTCCGTCATATCGGTATTATGTTCCCGGATTTTGCGTCCCTAACGCGGTTGGGTGGTTTATGGGACCCCCTTGACAGTTTGCTTTGAATAAGACTCCTCCAGCAAGGCCCAACCTTGATTTTACCATTTGCCTCACCACCACCTATACCCTTCCCTTGGGTCGGCCAACCCAAGGGTCATCTTTATTTTAGCCCCCCCGGGCCAGTGCTTCTCTAAGTGTTGGCCTGAACCGAGCTGCCTGCGGGGCCCCCTCGGAGAAACTCGAGGTCTGGTTTTACTCGTAGCTAGTCTCATCCGGTGTTGCCCAGAGAACGAGATATGTGCAGCTCCTATCGGGATTTGTCGGCACATCGGGCGGCTTTGCTGGTCTTGTTTTATTCTTGTCGAAATGTCTTGTGGCAGGATTACGAGACTGATCGGGTCTTCCGGGAGAAGGAATATCCTTCGTTGATCGTGAGAGCTTATCATGGGCTAAGTTGGGACACCCTGCAGGTATAAACTTTCGAGAGCCGTGCCGCGGTTATGTGGCAGATGGGAATTTGTTAATATCCGGTTGTAGTAAACTTGAAGTAAACTCTTCTAAAATACACCAACCGTGTGCGTAACCGTGAGTGTCTCTTTTCGGGGTTGATCGAGAGGAGAACACGGTTTCTGTGTTATGATTGGCGTAAGTAGGAGCTCAGGATCACTTCTTGATCATTACTAGTTGACGACCGTTCCTTTGCTTCTCTTCTCGCTCTCATTTGCGTATGTTAGCCACCATACTTGCTTAGTCGCTGCTGCAGCCTCACCACTTTACCCCTTCATTACCCATTAAGTTTTGCTAGTCTTGATACCCATGGTAATGGGATTGCTGAGTCCTCGTGGCTCACGGATTACTACAACAACAGTTGCAGGTACAGGTTATGCGATGATTATGACGCGAGAGCGATGTTTGCTTGTTTTGGAGTTCTCCTTCTGCTTCTTCTTTGATCAGGGGATAGGTTCCAGGTCGGCAGCCTGGGCTAGCAGGGTGGATATTGTTTGAGTTTCTGTTTATGTTTCATCCGTAGTCGGATGTTTATCTTGTATATGGTGTATTATTGTATTCATGTGACCTTGTATGTATTGGATGTATCCTCACTATTATGTAATGTTGATGTAATGATATCCACCTTGCAAAAGCGTCTTCAAGATGCGCTTCTATCCTTGGTGGGACCTTCGAGTTCCTTTAGGATAGGGTCGCATCTTGGGCGTGACAAGTTGGTATCAGAGCCTCGACCGACCATAGGAGCCCCCTTGATTGTTGGTCGTTTTTTAGTCTAGAAAAAACTATTTTGAGTCTTAGGATTATATATATCAGAGAGTAGGATTGTTTTTACTCATCAGTCCCTTCGTCGCTCTGGTGAGGCCTCCTGACGTAGATGTTTTGTCTTTCCTCTCCTCAAATCTCACGAAATTTCTTTAGGATCACGCGGGTATCTTGGGATCATTCCGATAGTCTTGTGACGAGAACATTGTTCTTGGTGCCTCCTGACATTTAGGGATTGTGGCAGTGTCCCGGGGAGTTGAGCTCCGAGGTGTTGTCTTCACAATTTTATCGTTGCAGTTCTGGAATACCTGAGTTTTGCCGACATCGAAAATCCCTTTTATGCAGTTGTTGGTGAGATAACCTCGACGCCACCCAGTACTGGGGAGTTCAGGAGTATTGCCATAGCTTTTATAAAGGATGCTTTTCGAAGGTTGAGGTACACGATTTCCGGAGTTTTCTTGGTTATGTGTTGAAGGATGGATACAGTTGGATCTAGGTATTGTTAGTTTAGGTGATATATTTTGTGTCCCCTGTATCCCCAACACCTGATTGCATAACCAGAAAGTTTCGGGAGTTTATAGGTGGGAATTCATGTAGCTCCTAGAATATCTTTCCGACAGATGCATGATATGGGATTGGGTAAATCTCTATCATATGTATTTGTTCCGGCTTATTCTGCAAGCCAAATCCTTTGTTTTGTTTTGTTTTGTTTTGTGGTATTCGAGTTGCTTCGATGTCAAGTGTCGATTCCATACCTTTCAAGCGGTGTTCTCATATTTCCATGAGAGTGCTAATCCTTCTTGTTTATCGAGATTGTGATGTCAATTCTTTCCAAACTGGCGTGCTTCTCTTTAAGTGGATCCGATCATTTCAACATTTGCTGGATCAATTCTAAGTTTTTCTCAATGGTGTTTGTTTCATCCGTCCCAAGTTGTCTTTGTTTTCCCGCCCTCCCACCCTTTTTCTTCAAGGACTCAGATTTCTTAATCATGTATCCTTTTATTTGTGTGAAGTCTCTTCATTCTTATCTTTCAATGTTCTTATCCGGTGATTTCCCATGAAGATGCTCAACAGTTTCAAGTTCATCATTCTTCATTCTCGTATTCTTTTCCGGTGGATTTAACTCAAGCTTTCAGTGTTGACCATATTCCTTTCCTTGTTGCAAATGCTTTCTCTTGCCGATGCACCTCTTAATCATTCACTTCTAGCTATTCATTTGTCCTGGAGTGTTGAAGATATCTCAGAAGGCTCGTCTTTTCTTCCAAGATCTGTTCAAGCTATTTGGAGATTATTATCTCATTCGAGTCATTTAATTCAACCGGTGCAACCTCTCTTTAAAATCCTTCAACGATGTTTCTTTCGAGTGGGCCCTAATGTTGGGTTCTACGGTAGGGTGCGTCGACTGCAAATTAAAAATTCCTACGCGCAGAACATCCAGGAACATGCTACGGGAGATGGATCACAGTTCGTTACCACTAGACGCCAGTGATGCCGTGCAGCGGAAGAAGAGTTGGGGCAGCGTCTGCGTGGATCGTCTCCTCCTTGTTCGATCTCCCTCGGCGGCGGTCGTCCGATCCCACGTCACGAGTTCGCGGAGTGGCGCAAGTGCACCGCCTCTAACGGTATCCGCGGCGTGCGGGAGGAACGTCGTCGCGGCGGACTGCTAGGTCCGATCACACAGTCGGCGGCGAGTGGAGGTGGCTATTCGCAACACATGCAAACCCTAGTCGCAGCGCCAAGCGATCAACTGCCTGAGTGTGCCGCACCTCCACTTTATATAGGCGTCCGTCGCGGGCTCAACACTTGGGCCTCGCCACGGACCCTAAAGCTCAGAGTCTATTCGGTCACGTTCCTAGTCAATTCGGATCACATCCGACCGGTGTCCCTGAACTGACCTCATAGGTTCCTTCCCTTGCGCGCGACCCCTTAGGTTCAAGTCGGCTTGGTCACGATTCGGATCACCTCCGACCTGCACGGTTGGTAGCGACCTCTAGCAAGGCGTGCCGACCACCAAGCGACGATGAAGCTGGTTAGGCGAACCTGTACAGCGTGTCACACTTATGTTCCCTTTGCCGCACGATATATGTTGTCGGGCTCAAGGCGAGACTGTCATCCTTGTGCTAACCCGACCTCTTTCTCGTTCCAGTGATACCGACCACAATCCGGATCATGGCCATGCTATTCCTGGTCAGATCACACGAGGGGCCCAGAGTATATCTCTCCTGATCGGAGGGGCAAATCCCATCTTGCTGGACCGTGTCTCGCAGCATGGGACTGGACAAACCCGAAACCTACCTTTGTAACTACCCAGTCACGGAGTAGCCTTTGGTCGGCCCAAAGCAAGTCTGTCACCATCCAGAGTACATGTGTCAGCTCAGGTCTTAGGACATAGAACGTATGTTGTACTAGAGACTCACAGATGACATATCGCTGCGTCTCATAGTTGGGTCTGTCCGACTCAGACCTTATCTCGACTCGGATCCGACTATGTCGAATCCGACCAGACCTTTCCAAGTCCATATTATCCGGTTAGCATCCAATGCTCCATGGCTAGTGAGACCAAGCCATCGACCATGTCATATGCCAGTCTAGTCAGCTGCGCGTCCACACAACCCTTTTGACTAGGGACCTTTTAGGACAGTCATCATACAATGCATAGTCCCACAAACAAGTCACATACTTGCTGATACACATCATTGATAATGTCCAAGGACTATCTTTATTCATAAACACATAGGAAATATCATCATACATGATTGCCTCTAGGGCATATCTCCAACACCTAACCCACAAGTCTTTTCCCAGGATCTTACCAGACTCTTCTATTTATTCCGGAGTCATTCCTAATTCTTTTCAAGCTTGACGTAATAATGAATTATCATAGGTCATATGTCCTTCTCCAAGATCTTTCAAATTCTTTTCATCGTTAGTTCAACCTTTCTAATTTTCTCCCGGAGTATCTCAACAATTCATGGTGGTGTTTCTTATCGTCATTCTCAACATTTGAAGACCAAAGAAGAGTTTTCCTCCAAATCTTATCCGTTCTCTCAAAGATTCGTGATTCTAGCTTGATGCCATCCTCTCATAATTATTTTCGATAGTGAGAATTCTTTTCACCCAACCGGATCTATTCAGGAGTCTTTTCAGTTTGATTCTCTGGAGCACATCATCTCAGAATCATTCATTCCAGCCTTCAGCTCCCGTTATCCAAATCTTACCGGTGCATCGTTCAAATACCCTCTAATCAGTTCATGATCTCTTCGTTCTCATGTATCTAAATCCTCTCAAGTATCTTTGTTTTCTTTTTCTCCAACTCTTCCCGGTGAATTGTGCCTTTGCTACGTTCATTTTCAATTCTTACGGTGGTTCGTTCAAGATTTCTCTTCCTTCGTTATCATATCAATTCATTCATTCTTTCGTTGTTTCAATCCCACCGGTGGTTCCATCAATACCTTGTCAAGTTTGCACTATATCTCTTTTCAATCCCTCAAGAAGAATAAGTAGTATGCCAAATCCATTTCTTGTCATCAATGTAAATTGGTGAAGGATACGCATAACGTAATTCTTATATTTGTTTCATCCAAGTGATCTAGTTTCTTCTTTCCAGAGTTATTCATCATGTCACATTTCTCGGTTTGAGATGCTCCATCTTTTCTTTTCCGGAGTTCCAAGTTCTCTCGGTTATATAATCGCGAAGCTCCACCTAAATCATAGCAAGGCTTCACCCTGTGTTTTCAACTTCTCTTTCTTTTTATCATCCTTTTATTACCAGAGTTCTTCATGGAGGCTCTACATGGTGGTTCGTCAAGGATTCTTTTCATTCTTCAATTGTTCTTCAAGATTTCTCTCGAAGTTATGATCCGCCAAGCTATACTCTAAAAATAAACATGATGCTCAACACATGTTTTGTTTTGAGGAGTTCAAGTATTCTTCTTCTTGCATTTCGAAGTGCAATTCATTCTACCTTATCATTTGAGGTGGTGTTATGTCATTCTTGACAATTTGAGTTCGTGTTTCATGATTCACATGTTGTCAAGAATGAGATATTTTAAATCCACCAATCTCTTCGTTGGAGTCATCTTGTGTCATGTTTCACCTAAAGCCTTCCCTAAGGAATGTTGCTATTGTGGTGCCTATCAATGATCCAAGTTTTCTCCTATCCTCTCGGCGAGAGAAGTTTTCATCTCGGTGTTGCTCTCAAGCAATCAATTGTTTTCCGTAGTGGCATGTATTCACCTCTAAGTTTTGAGTTGTTTTCATAAGCCGACTTCAAGCTTATTATTTTTGTCGCTAGTTTTCTAACAACTCCGTTCTAACCTTCTTGCAAGGAGGCTTTCCTAGTTCATTTGTGGCGAAAGTTGTCATTTTCTTCTCCGTTCTCTTATTCCGACGATCTAGCTTCTATTCGTTCGTTCTGGAGGCATTGTGATGTTGCTCTCTTCAAACCATCATGTTGTCATATCAAGATCAAATTCTTTTCCTTTCTGGTCCAGTTAACAAGAGTGTCATGTCCTCCATTCAAGTTATTTTCATCTTATCAAGTTTTCCTTCTTCTTTCAGCCGGAGTGCTGCCCAAATTATATCAATCTTATTCCTTATCTATCTAGTTTTAACCAGAGTGGTTTCAACATCTATCTTATCACAAAACCTCTTGGTTCTCGTCGTATCCCTTGTTCCTATTTTCTAACGGAGTGTTTTCAACTTTGCTCATATTTGTTGTTTTCTTTCTTTCATTTTGCTCAACATCTCAGGGTTCATGGTTTCACACGTTTGTCGAAGAAGCAACTTAGTTTTACCTCTTCTCTTCCTCTTCCTTTTCCCTCCGGTGCCATCCTAGATCTCGGGACGAGATCCTCTCGTAGTGGTGGAGTGTTGTAACGCCCCGAATACAACTTTCCATATTCGTAACTCCAACTCTTGATTTTGCCGGAGATGCGAGATGTTATTTCCTCCGTGGTTGGGTTTTTGTCATTCGTTTTGCTTTTTGTTTCATGTCATGCATTTCATCATCGCATCATCCGCATTGCATCCGCATGTTTTCATAAAACCTCGTAGCCGTTCGAAGTTACCGCTTCTCTCTTTGTCTTCGTTTCCCTGTTGTCGGACCGCTTGTCCTTGTTGACCTTCTCTCGACCAATTGGACCCTCTCTTCTCTCTTTCTCTCGAGACCAACAAAACCCCCTTGTCCCGTGGCCTTCGTCGAGACCCCATTGTCTTTGTTTTCCCCTCTCATCTAAATGCCCGCCTAATCCCTCTTTGCACAGTGCATTGAACCCCCTTCGCAACCATGTCCGAAACCTCTTCCGAACCCGACCCAGACGGTCATGACCGATGAGTCCGAATCATCCCCAACATCCCTAAAACATCTCCGTTTTCTCATTTGGACTCCCTAGTATTTTTTTTTCTCTCGGTCCGTCTGATTTCGATCGAAGGGACTAGGTCGTCCCTAATCTATCCACATGCTATATATAAATAATCTAACCCTAAAACCTAGGCCGGCTGTCCCATCCCCATCCTCCCGCCGCCACTCCTCTCCCTCGGGATCCAAGCCCGCACCTCATCCAAATCCTCTCCCCCTCCACTCACAGCCTCCGCCTACCAGTCCACCGATCCATCCAACCACCTCCTCCCTGTCCCCTGGACGCGTCCGGCCGCCGCAGCTGCCTTCATCCACGCCCGCTGCCGGCAAGACCACGGCCAGGCCGTGCCTCGTCTCTTTGTTCCTCTCCAGTTCTCTCCTTCTTCCCTTTCTCTCTCGGTCCTCAACTCTCTCTATCTGAGAGCGAGCAGAGCTCGCCCAAGCTCCGTGGCGCCGCCTCCGTCGTCCTGCTTTGTCCGGCGACCCCCGAGCAGCAAGCAGGAGCCTGAGCTCTTTCTTCCACGCCCGCTTTACCAAGTCCTTCGTCTGGTTCGAGCCGGAGCTCGTTTTCCCCTCGCTCGCAAGCACCCGAGGCCCTGTCTCCGTTTGGCCGGCAACGAACAGTAGCTCGCCGGAGCACGAGCTCCATCGGGTCCGCCTCCCTCTGCCCGTCCCCCTCCTTCTCCTATATCTTTCCTCCCTGCCTGCCACTTCTCTGAATTTAATTCCCCGCCATGGCCTTGCAGCTCCCGCCGCTGGCCTGCTACGTTCGACACCGGAGACTGCCAGATCCGGCCGTGCTGGGCCCGATCCTCTCGTCCCCGCCATCCATGTGTCGCCAGAGGCCATCTCCCCGCCAAGTTCGCCGCCGCCGCTCCCCTGCTACCTCCAGGCGCCACCCGCAGCTTCCCTGCATCGAGCAACAACAGCTCGACCGCTGCCTGTTGACCAGCGTCACGCCCGCATAGACCTCTGCAGCCGTCACTTGGGCCACAGCCTGCATCAGGCCCAATGTGAGCAGCCCCCCTCCAGTCCCTCTCCTGTACACTATCGGGCCAGCCAGATTCGGCCCAGAGTAGTATTTTTTCAATTCTGAGATTTTAGCATTATCTAGTGAACGTCCGATTTGCACAAAAACCCTCAAACATCATGCATTTAATAATTCACAAATGGTGCATCGGATTAAAATAATTTATGTATGTAAAATGCTTAGAATTTTGTGTAGATTAATAATATGCCACTTTCATCCATCTTTAAAATGTTTAAAATGTTGTTTGCATTTAATTTTCTCAAATGCCATGTTAAAATGGTTTATTTCATAACTAAATAACTGTAGCTCGGATTTAAATAAACTTTATATGTAAATGGGGTGGAAAAATGCCTAGTTTAACATGGTCCATTTTATTTTCCTGTTTAACACCCTTAAAATATGTTTTAGGGCAGAACAGTACCAAATTTGAGATATGCACATGGGGATTTTCCGGAATTGTTGTTTGTTGTTCCGGCCTCATTTAAACTTGCCTAAATAGATAGTTTACTTATGCTTCACCTCTTGCCATGTTTAACAACATTTAATATTGTTTGGTAGCTTAAACGAGATTAAACTAAATATGTCAATGTGGTGTTTTGTCAATGTGCAAGTCGTTGCATATTGAGCTCCACTTAACTTGTAGTATTGTTTATTGCACCTTGCCATGCCATGCCTCATTAAACCGGACATGCATCATACTGGGTTGAGCATCATGCCATGATTATGCTTGCGCGTTTACCATGTTGTTTGTTTCTTTCCGGTGTTGCTTCTCGGTTCCGGTAATGTTGCGATTGTGAGGATTCATTCGACTACTCCCGTTCGTCTTCTTCATGGACTCGTTCTTCTTCCTAGCGGGATTTCAGGCAAGATGACCGTCACCTTGGATCTCATTACTATCATTGCTATGCTAGTTGCTTCGTTCTATCGCTATGCTGCGTTACCTACTCTTGCTGCTCAAGCCTCCCAAATTGCCATGAACCTTTAACCTTTGTCACCCTTCCTAGCAAACCGTTGTTTGGCTATGTTACCGCTTTTGCTCAGCCCCTCTTATAGCGTTGCTAGTTGCAGGTGAAGATGAAGATTGCTCCATGTTGGATTATGTTTATGTTGGGATATCACAATATCTCTTATATTATTAATGCATCTATATACTTGGTAAAGGGTGGAAGGCTCGGCCTTATGCCTAGTGTTTTGTTCCACTCCTGCCGCCCTAGTTTCCGTCATATCGGTTTTATGTTCCCGGATTTTGCGTCCCTAACGCGGTTGGGTGGTTTATGGGACCCCCTCGACAGTTCGCTTTGAATAAGACTCCTCCAGCAAGGCCCAACCTTGGTTTTACCATTTGCCTCACCACCACCTATACCCTTCCCTTGGGTCGGCCAACCCAAGGGTCATCTTTATTTTAGCCCCGGGCGGTGCTTCTCTAAGTGTTGGCCTGAACTGAAGCTACTGGGGCCCGCTCGGAGAAACTCGAGGTCTGGTTTTACTCGTAGCTAGTCTCATCCGGTGTTGCCCTGAGAACGAGATATGTGCAGCTCCTATCGGGATTTGTCGGCACATCGGGCGGCTGTGCTGGTCTTGTTTTATTACTGTCGAAATGTCTTGTAGCCGGGATTCCGAGACTGATCGGGTCTTCCTGGGGAGAAGGAATATCCTTCGTTGATCGTGAGAGCTTATCATGGGCTAAGTTGGGACACCCCTGCAGGGTATAAACATTCGAGAGCCGTGCCCGCGGTTATGTGGCAAATGGGAATTTGTTAATATCCGGTTGTAGTAAACTTGAAGTAAACTCTTCTAAAATACACCAACCGTGTGCATAACCGTGAGTGTCTCTTTTCGGGGTTGATCGAGAGGAGAACACGGTTTCTGTGTTATGATTGGCGTAAGTAGGAGCTCAGGATCACTTCTTGATCATTACTAGTTGACGACCGTTCCTTTGCTTCTCTTCTCGCTCTCATTTGCGTATGTTAGCCACCATACTTGCTTAGTCGCTGCTGCAGCCTCCCACTTTACCCCTTCATTACCCATTAAGTTTTGCTAGTCTTGATACCCATGGTAATGGGATTGCTGAGTCCTCGTGGCTCACAGATTACTACAACAACAGTTGCGGTACAGGTTATCACGATGATTATGACGCGAGAGCGATGTTTGCTTGTTTTGGAGTTCTCCTTCGCTTCTTCTTTGATCGGGGATAGGTTCGGTCGGCAGCCTGGGCTAGCAGGGTGGATATTGTTTGAGTTTCTGTTTATGTTTCATCCGTAGTCGGATGTTTATCTTGTATATGATGTATTATTGTATTCATGTGACCTTGTATGTATTGGATGTATCCCCACTATTATGTAATGTTGATGTAATGATATCCACCTTGCAAAAGCGTCTTCAAGATGCGCTTCTATCCTTGGTGGGACCTTCGAGTTCCTTTAGGATAGGGTCGCATCTTGGGCGTGACAAGTTGGTATCAGAGCCTCGACCGACCATAGGATCCCCCTTGATTGTTGGTCGTTGTTGAGTCTAGAAGAAAACTATTTTGAGTCTTAGGATTATATATATCAGAGAGTATGATTGTTTTTTACTCCTCAGTCCCTTCGTCGCTCTGGTGAGGCCTCCTGACGTAGATGTTTTGTCCTTCCTCTCCTCAAATTTCACGAAATTTTTTTAGGATCACGCGGGTATCTTGGGATCATTCCGATAGTCTTGTGACGAGAACATTGTTCTTGGTGCCTCCTGACATTTAGGGGTTGTGGCAGTGTCCCGGGGAGTTGAGCTCCGAGGTGTTGTCCCTTGCTTCCTTGTCACTACCCATATCATCAATATTAATTAAGCAGGAAGTAGGGTTTTACCTCCATCGAGAGGGCCCGAACCTGTGTAAACATCTGTGTCCCTTGCTTCCTGTTACTATCAGCCTTGACGCACAGATCAGGACCCCCTACCCGAGATCCGCCGGTTTTGACACCGACAAAGACCCCGGACACCTTCAAGCGAGTCCGGAGTACCCTGCAAGAGGATCCCCAGGCACGTTTAGAGCTTGCCTAGCAATTCGGCCTCCATCCTAGTCCCAGTCAAGCGGCAAAATTTTCACCACGAAGACATAATTACACAATCAAGATACCATGGGCATAGGCGGAGGCACGGCCATGGCACGTTCCACAATGCGACTCAACCGCTTCAGGACCTGTATACCTTTAACATTTTCTTCCTTTCAGGCCCCTATTCTCTGAAGGCCCTCTCCGATAGATTATCGGACCCGTCACGGGAAGGAAACACCAAGGAAGCTAGAAGCTTTGACGTACAAGGGAATCCACAGTTGGTCTCTGATAACGATCGATATACCTATTTTGCATACCCACATGCAGCTTGCCCTTGGATAGGACATGTCAAATAGCCCTATTTTTACTTATTGCACTACATGTATGCATACCTTTGACGTATCATTTAAATAACAATGTACAACATTAGCTCATTATTGCACTTCTTCATATTTTTTACATGTCTGCTTATTTACGACAAATTGCAACCGTACATCCTGATACGTCCAGTGCGCTAGGGGCTTTAGTGTACCCCATAAAACGGCAAGAAAAGTTCGAACACTTTCGACAGTGCGGCACCCCGAACTTATAGCATTATATGCATCAGCTCCGAATCATGTCTTGGGTCAATAGTTGGGTTTGCCCAGCTCCCATGTTTTGGTACCTTACGTTCCGCTATATCGGCTAAGGTAGCGTTGGGAGAACTACTGCGATTGTTTCCCGGTTCTTCCAGACGAACACCTCAGTAGAGAAAGCCGAAAACCCACTGTCATGATGAGGCGACAGCTGGTCGCTGTTCGAGAGGTCTCAAATCCCTAAAGATTTTTTCCGCTTCGGGCGAGGAGTCAGCCTTGTCTGATTTAGGCGTACATAGCGCCCCAAGTTCGGTCTTCCGAATACTAGGGGCTTCGCCAAAATTTAAAATTGTAGACTTCTATGGCTAAGTGAGAGTGATAAAGCTTTATAGTCTGATTGCCTGGTTCGTTGTGCTGAACACCTCCTTCGAAGGACCCAAAACTGGGATAAAGAGTGATCAGGTTTATCCCGAACACCTCAGTACTAGTTACATGGGGGCAGAAGCCGACGACTGGCCAACTCTCAAATTTTATAAACGGCCGAAGGTAATATTTTAAATTAACAAGCGTTACTTAGCACACATGAACTCGTTTCATATTACAGGATCACATGAGTACATTCATTCAAATATTACATCCTTAGCACACTCCTCTGCCACAAGGCGAGCACCCTTCAGGACACTGTCATAATACTATTCGGGGTGGCGATGCTCCTTGCCCTCCGACGGCCCCTCCTTCACCAGCTTCTCGGCGTCCATCTTCTCCCAGTGCACTTTCGCCCGGGCAAAAGCCTTGCGCGCACCCTCAATGCAGAAGGACCGCTTTATAACTTCAAACCGTGGGCAGGCGTTCACAAGCCGCCTTACCAAGCTGAAATAGCTGCCAGGCAGGGGCTCGCCAGGCCACATCAGGACTATAAGACCCTTCATGGCCAGTTCGGCCGCCTTGTGAAGCTCGACCAGTTGCTTCAACTGGTCACTCAAGGGCATCGGATGTTCGGTCCCAGTATACTGAGACCAGAACAACTTCTCCGTCGAGCTCCCTTCCTCGGCCCGGTAGAACTCCGCGGCATCCGACACACTGCTAGGTAGATCTGCGAACACTCCTGGAGAGCTCCAAATTCGGGTAAGTAAAAGGAAAGTTTCCTTCACATCCTTGCGTTGCATAATGAATGCCTTACCCGTCGCTATCTTCTTGACCGCCTCAATTTCCTGGAGGGCCTTTTGGGCTTCGGCCTTGGCATTTTGTGCGTTCTCGAGGGCCTTCGCAAGCTCGGACCCTTGCGTCTCATAGTCACGCTCCAAGGACTCGTACTTCTTGACAAACTCCTCGGGCTCTTGCTGAACCTCGCCGACTCGGGCCTCTTGCTTCTCGCGCTCGGCGCGCTCCTTGGCTGCTTTGCCTTCGGCCTCGGATATCACCTTTTTCAGTGTCGCCACTTTGGTCGTGGCCCCTAGCAAAATTCATGACGATCCTGTGATCTAAAAACCACCTTCCTTTTTTTCTCTTTATCAAAAAACAGACAGGGTATTACTTACCTTTGTTCCCTTCGAGCCGCCTCTTGGTAAGGCCGAGCTCTTCCTCGGACCGCTTAAGGTCCCGCTTCAGGGTGGCGACCTCCGCCGTGTGAGCGGCAGCGGCGAGCAGTGAAGCCTACTTATTCACATAGACATATTCTGATTAAACTCATGTGATTATTATTTGATCCTCTGTTCGGCCTTTGTTTGCAAACACCAAACAGAGCATCAGGGGCTACTGTCTATGTTGTAACATTTTCTCATAATTTGATTACTTACCTCAAAGCCTGTTAGGAGGCTGGCACAGGCTTCAGTCAGTCCACTTTTGGCGGACCGAACCTTCTCGATCACCGCACTCATGATAGTGCGGTGCTCTTCGTCAATGGAAGCGCCACGAAGCGCTTCCAGCAAATTGTCCAATGCCTCTGGATGGACAGAGGCCATCGACTCAGACAGATTGCCCCCCTTTGCGAGGGGTCGCCTGACAGAATCCGGAACCACTGGAGGTTCCGGCGAAGTATTCGGCTGGGGGCTAGACTTGCTGCCCCTGGCATTAGTGCCCACGGGAGTCTTGCCCCTCCTGCGCCCAACGTCTGGAATGTCGCCTAGGGGCGCCTCCGGAGCTGTCTCCCCTTTCAGTGCCCTTTGATACAACATCTCGACGTCGTCCGTAGGGCGGAGGGAGGAGGCGGTCGGGAGTGAATCGTTGTTCATCTCCGACTGGCCCAAAGACTCATCCGAAGAGGATACGTCAATATGGGCTTTGGATGGGCTACATGATCATGTTCGGCATGATAAGAAGCAATAAAATAAAGCATACCAAGAACTATTATGGTATCTGGATACTTACGACTTCGCCATGGGCTTGTCCCTGGGTAACCACTCCTCGTCGCTGAAACCGGCTGCTGTGGAGCAGTCCAGAAGGAGAGTCCTTCCCTTCTTGGACCCTTCGGCCTCCCCAGACGAGGCGGCCTTCCTTTTCTTGTCTTCCCCGGCTGGGGGGGGGGGAGAACTTTCCTCTTCCTCCTCCTCGTTTTCGTGGGTGGAGGGCACCTTGGTGTTATCGGACGATGAGTCCGATACAACCTTGTGCCGGAGACCTTTCCTGGTCCCCGTGGCCTTCTTCTTGGCCTTCTTCACCGGCGCCTCATAGGGAGCCAGAACCAGCATCTCCGTCAAGAGAGCCCTTGCTGGATCTTCGGGCAGTGGGGCCGGATAATCGATCCGCTCCACTGTGGCGACCCAGTCCTGTTAAATGGCGTGAAGGCTTAGATCCCTCACATGATTATACTGGGGAAAGAAACATCTTATGAGATATAAAAATCTTATAGGATTGGCCAGGCGCTTTGTGCTAAGTCCGCGATCCTCGTTAAGGGGAGGAGGTACCTCGGCAGACTTGAACAGCACCTTCCAGATGACCTGGTGCATTGTGTCGAAGAGCTCTCGCAGCGACTGGTGCTTAGCCGGGTCGAACTCCCACATATTAAACGCCCGTCTTTGACATGGGAGGATCCTGCGGAAGAGCATGACTTGGACCATGTTGACAAGCTTGATTTTCTTGCTTATCATGTTTTTGACGCAGCTCTGGAGTCCGGTCAGCTCCACCGATGAACCCCAGGATAGGCCCTTCTCTTTCCAGGAGGTAAGCCGCATGGGGATGCCGGATCGAAATTCGGGGGCCGCCACCCAGTTTGTGTCGCGCGGCTCGATGATGTAGAACCACCCCGATTGCCACGCCTTTACGGTTTCCACATAGGAGCCTTCGAGCCTGGTGACATTGGGCATTTTGCCCACCATGGCGCCTCCGCACTCCGCTTGCTGGCCGACCACCACCTTCGGTTTAACATTGAAGGTCTTCAGCCATAGACCGAAGTGGGGCTTGATGCGGAGGAAGGCTTCGCACACGATGATAAATGTCGTGATGTTGAGGATGAAATTGGGGGCTAGATCATGGAATTCCAGCCCATAGTAGAACATGATCCCGCAGACAAACGGGTGGAGGGGAAATCCCACCCCACGGACGAAATGGGTAAGGAATACAACCCTTTCGTGAGGTTCGGGGGTGCGGACAATCTGCCCCGCGTCTGGGAGTAGGTGCGCGATATCTGCGGCCAGGTATCCGGCTTCCCGGAGCTTCGTAATGTTCTCCTCCGTAACGGAGGAGCCCATCCACTTGCCTCCCGCTCCGGACATGTTTGGAGTGGTTTTGCGGAGAAAATGCGAACTTGGGCGCAGGAGCTCGAGGGCGCAAGAATGGATGGGCAGGGAAGAAGAAGGCGTGGGTAAAAAGGATTAGTCCTTGTCCCTTTATAAGGGCGGAGGAAACTGTGCGCCTCCTCACTTGCCTGGTAAACTCGCTTATTCCCCAAGCACCGTGATTAATGGCACGGTTGGGTTACCCACACCCGTATTGATGAGAATCCCGTGATAAGGGGACACGATCTCTGCTTCGACAAGACGTGCCAAGAAAACCGCCTCGCAATATGTGAAGTAGCTTGTTTAGAAAAATGGTTCGAATAATGACCGGGCCATGGCGTTATGTCACGCTATGAAAAGTTGTCAGCAGATTAGATTTGTGGAAATACTATACTCTCTATGATGGTATGTGGAATTTGTTTTGCAGAGCCGGACACGATCCTTGTGTTCAAATTCTTCTATGGAGTATTCGGAGGAAGAATCCGCCTCGCAATGTCGAAGACAATCTGCGCGCCGGACTCATCGTCATTGAAGCCTGGTTCAAGGGCTACTGAGGGAGTCCTGGATTAGGGGGTACTCGGACAGCCGGACTATATACTTTGGCCGGACTGGTGGACTATGAAGATACAAGATTGAAGACTTCGTCCCGTGTTCGGATGGGACTCTACTTTGCATGGAAGGAAAGCTTGGCAATTTGGATATGTAGATCTTCTCCCTTGTAACCGACTGTGTGTAACCCTAGCCCCCTCCGGTGTCTATATAAACCGAAGGGTTTAGTTCGTAGGACAAGAACAATCATAACCATAGGCTAGCTTCTAGGGTTTAGCCTCTATGATCTCATGGTAGATCAACTCTTGTAATACTCATATCATCAAGATCAATCAAGCAGGAAGTAGGGTATTACCTCCATCGAGAGGGCCGGAACCTAGGTAAACATTGTGTCCCCCACCTCCTGTTACCATCCGCCTTAGATGCATAGTTCGGGACACCCTACTCGAGATCCGCCGGTTTTGACATCGACAATAGTATTCATCATAAAAGAACCAGCACAAAAAGTATCGAGCATGGATTGATCATTACGAGAAAGCCGATCATAAAAATTCTGGATAATAATTTCTCTCGAGAGCTCATGATTGGGGCATAAATATAACATTGACTTAAGCCTCCCCCAAGCTAGAGCGATAGTTTCTCCTTCACGAGGCCAAAAATTATATATGTAATTCCGATCACAATGAACTAGATGCATATGATAATTTTTTTGGTGAAATTCCAATTTCAATCGATTCCACTTCCAAGATCAAATATCATCTCGTAGCCTATAACATGTCAATGCTTTTACCTTCAAAGATAAAGGGAAACTTCTTCTTAACTTCGTCTCCTGGTAAACCTGCGAGCCTAAATAATCCACAAATTTCATCCACATGGATCAAGTGCATATAAGGATGTTCCGTTCCATCTCCTGCATAAGGATTAGCAAGCAATTGTTCTATCATACCCAAAGGAATTTCATAAATAATATTTTCACTAGGTGCAGTAGGTCGAGGGGCAACTCTTTGTGTTTCTAGTCGAGGTGAACATACCCCGAACAAACCGCTCAAATGATTGTTTTCCGTAGTAACAAGTGACAATAAATTTTAGCACGTAGTATAAAATTTTCCTTACTGATTTCCACTTACCAAGAGCGCTTCACTCCCCGGCAACGGTGCCAGAAAATAGTCTTCATGACCCACAAGCATAGCGGATCAATCATAGTCCTTTCGATAAGTAAGAGTGTCGAACCCAACGAGGAGCAGGAGGAAATGAGAAGTGGTTTTCAGCAAGGTATTTTTTGCAAGCACTATAATAGGCGGTAACATGTAGTTTGATAGCAAGATAATTTGTGACAAGTAACAAGTAACAATAGTATCAATAAGTGCGGCAAGGTAGCCTAATCCTTTCGATAGCAAAGGACAGGCTGCTACGGTCTCAGATAATAAGCAAAACATTCTTGAGGGCACACGGGAATTTCATCTAGTCACTTTCATCATGTTGGTTTGATTCGCGTTCGCCACTTTGATAATTTTATATGTGGGTGGACCGGTGCTTGGGTACTGTTCTTACTTGAATAAGCCTCCCACTTATGATTAACCCCCTCGCAAGCATCCACAACTATGAGAAAATAACTAAGATAAAATCTAACCATATCATTAAACATATGGATCCAAATCAGCCCCTTGCGAAATAACGCTTAAACTAGGGTTTAAGCTTCTGTCACTTTGGCAATCATCTAATCACTACTCCAAAATGCATTCCCTTAGGCCCAAAGATGGTGAAGTGTCATGTAGTCGACGTTCACATAACACCACTAAGGGAGTCACAACATACATGTCATCAAAACGAATAGCAAATTCACATGATTACTAACAACATGAGTTCTCCCATGGCCTCAAGAACAAAAGTACCTACTCTCAAATAATATTCATGCTCAAGATTAGAGGGGTATTAAATATCATGATGGATCTGAACATATAATCTTCCACCAAATAAACCATAAAGCATCAACTACAAGATGTAATCAACAGTACTAGTCACTGATACGTCTCCGTGGTATCTATAATTTTTGATTGTTCCATGCCAATATTCTACAACTTTTATATACTTTTGGCAACTTTTTATACTATTTTTGGGACTAACATATTGATCCAGTGCCCAGTGCCAGTTCCTGTTTGTTGCATGTTTTCTGTTTCGCAGAAGATCCATATCAAACAGAGTCCAAACGTGACAAAAACTTACGGAGATTTTTTTTGGAATATATGTGATTTTTGGGAAGAAGAATCAATGCGAGACGATGCCCGAGGGGGGCCACGAGGTAGGGGGCGCGCCCAGGGGGTCAGGCGCGCCTTGGGCCCTCGTGGCCACCCCATAAGGCGGTTGGTGCCCTTGTTTCGCCGCAAGAAATCTAATATCCGGATAAAAATCGTGTCCAAAATTTTGCCCAATCGGAGTTACGGATCTTCGGGAATTTAAGAAACGGTGAAAGGGCAGAATCATGAGCGCAGAAATAGAGGGAGACAGATCCAATCTTGGAGGGGCTCACACCCCTCCCACGCCAGACCATGGACCAGAGGAGAAACCCTTCTCCCATCTAGGGAGAAGGTCAAGGAAGAAGAAAAAGGAGGGGGGCTCTCTCCCCCTCGCTTTCGGTGGCACCGGAGTGCCGCCGGGGCCATCATCGTCAACGCAATCTACACCAACAACTTCACCGCCTTCGTCACCAACTCTTCCCCCCTCTATAATCTCTACTTAAACATGGTGCTCAATGCTATATATTATTTCCCAATGATGTATGACTATCCTATGATGTTTGAGTAGATCTGTTTTGTCCTATTGGTTAATTGATGATCGTGATTGGTTTGAGTTGCATGTTTTATTATTGGTGCTATCCTATGGTGGTCTCCGTGTTGCGCAAGCGTGAGGGATTCCCGTTGTAGGGTGTTGCAATACGTTCATGATTCGCTTATAGTGGGTTGGTTGAGTGACAGAAGCATAAACCCGAGTAAGGGGGTTATTGCGTATGGGATAAAGAGGACTTGATGCTTTAATGCTATGGTTGGGTTTTACCTTAATGATCTTTAGTAGTTGCGGATGCTTGCTAGAGTTCCAATCATAAGTGCATATGATCCAAGAAGAGAAAGTATGTTAGCTTATGCCTCTCCCTCAAATAAAATAGCAATAATGATTACCGGTCTAGTTATCGATTGCCTAGGGACAAATAACTTTCTCGTGACAAAAAGCTCTCTCCTAAAACTAACTTAGTTATTTCTTTATCTAAACAGCCCCTAGTTTTTATTTACGCGTTTTTTATTATCTTGCAAACCTATCCAACAACACCTACAAAGTACTTCTAGTTTCATACTTGTTCTTGGTAAAGCGAACGTTAAGCGTGCGTAGAGTTGTATCGGTGGTCGATAGAACTTGAGGGAATATTTGTTCTACCTTTAGCTCCTTGTTGGGTTTGACACTCTTACTTATCAAAAGAGGCTACAATTGATCCCCTATACTTGTGGGTTATCAAGACCTTTTTCTGGCGCCGTTGCCGGGGAGTCATAGTGTGGGGTGAATATTCTCGCGTGTGGTTGTTTGCTTTATCACTAAGTAATTTTTATTTGCCGTTCTAAGTTGTTCTCCATCTTTAGTTACGGATATGGAACATGAAATACCAAAAAAATTAGGTGTACTTGGTACTCATGGAGATGGGGTACCTCCTAAAACCCTCGATGTTGGTTAAGTGAAAAATATTATGTACTACTTTGATAATCCTGAGAAAACCCCATTCAATTATGTAATGGGAGACACGTTGGATCAATATGAATACTTTAGGGATTATCGCTTGACTCAAAAAGGGAAACTATTATGGGATCAAATTCATATGTTGCATTGGTGTGCTCAGGAACTATGCTTGAGATATGATTATACTTGTTGCTCTAGGATGAAGGCTCCACACCTTCCCTTTTCATGCAAATTTAATGGTGATAAAACCTTGGCTTCTTATGCTAATGGTATATATGATTACTATGATGTGGAACAAATAGAAGATTTTTTTGCTTTTATGGGTGCTTATGAAATTGAATCTTTGTTTAAAGAGTGTGAAAATCTTGACGATGCTGTTTATAGACCTGGAATTTTTGCTATACTTAAATATTGCTATGAGAATTATGAATTCAATTTCGATATTGATGATTTTATTGAGAGAGTCTCCGCTGTCCAAGAAGAGATTAATATTTTGCAGGAGTCTATGGAAGAAGGAATTGATGAAACTGTGGGCTCATTGGATGAAAAAGATGACGAGTAGAGTGAAGAACAAAAGGAGGAAAAGCGGATTAGCTACTCGTGCCCACCTTCTAATGAGAGTAACTCTTCAACTCATACATTGTTTAATTTTTCTTCGTGCTTACCGAAGGATGATTGCTATGATGATTGTTATGATCCCATTGATTCTTTTGAAATATCCCTTTTTGATGATGCTTTCTATGCTTGTGGCCAAGATGCCAATATGAATTATGCTTATGGAGATGAACTTTCTATAATTCCTTATGTTAAACATGAAATTGTTTCTATTGCACCCACGCATGATAGTCCTATTATCTTTTTGAATTCTCCCAACTACACTATATCGGAGAAGTTTGCCCTTATTAAGGATTATATTGATGGGTTGCGTTTTACTACTACACATGATGATTTTGATATATATAATATGCATGTGCTTGCTGCTCCTACTTGCAATTATTATGAGAGAGGAACTACATCTTCGCTTCTCTATGTTTCCCACATGATAAAATTGCAAGAAACTGTTTATACTATGCATTGGCCTTTACTTCGTGTGCATGAATTGTTCTTTTATGACAAGCCGATGCATAGGAAGAGAGTTAGACTTCGTCATTACATGATATATGTTACTTTGTGCTCACTACTAAATTACAAATCATTGTTAATTAAAATTGGCTTTGATATACCTTGGGATCCAGGTGGATCCATTACTTGAGCACTTTATGCCTAGCTTAATGGCTTTAAAGAAAGCGCTGCAAGGGAAACAACCCAGAAGTTTTAGAGAGTCATTTATTTATGTTGTGTGCTTTTATAAAGTTTAAAAATAAAAAATAAAGAGGGGAACCTAAAAAAAATTGAAAAAGAAAAGCGAAAGCGAGAAAGACGAGCATTGTTAAAGTGGGAGCTAGCCTTGAACTTCGCTCATGCTCACGGAAACTTTGTGAATCTTCATTACAACAACTTTTCAACAAAAATAATTATCCCCCTTTACAATTCCATTGTATTATAAAAATAATGTGCCAAGATTTGCCTTTAGGATGTTTACATTGCTTGTTGGTTTATGCGGTGTAGAACACAAACTTTGGCTGTAGTGCGAGATTTTACATTTTTTACTGGAACGTCAAACGGGTCTGAAACTTTTTGCACTGTCTTTTCATACAAAGTATTTATTTTTCCTAATTTTGGTACAATTTGTGGATGTAACACCCCGGATGTAACTTTCCATATTTGTAACTCCAACTCTTGCCATTTTCGGCATTGTGATATGATATTCCCTCCATGGTTGGGTTTTTCTTCATTTTTTGCATTTTGTCCATGTCATGCATTTCATATCATGTCATCATGTGCATCTCATTTGCATACATGTTCGTCTCATGCATCCGAGCATTTTCCCCGTTGTCCGTTATGCAATCCGGCACTCCTATGTCCCCCGGCGTCCCCTTTTACATTTTTTCCGTGAGCGGGTACTAAACTTTCTCGGAATGGACCGAGCCTTGTCAAGTGGCCTTGGTACACCACCGGTAGACCACCATTTGGAGCTCGTTTGGTACTCCAATGGTTAACCGCATAACCGCAAAGGCCTCTTTTAAGTTGCAGCCCAACACCCCTTCAAAATAGCCTAATAACCCATCTAAGTCACTTCCATGCTCTCTGTCGTCGGATCACGATCGTGTGGGTGAAAACTACACTTAATTTGGAGCTTCCTAGCTCCTTCTACCTATAAATATAGGTCCCTTCCCCGAAATCCGGATGAAACCCTAGTCTCCCCGCTCCCTTCGCGCCGCCGGACAAAATCCGGACGGCCGGACACGTCCGCCCGCGCCACCGGGCGAATCGCGGGCTGCCACGTGGGCAAAGCCGCGCCCACTTCGCCGCCGACCCCGCGGGCCCGCGAGGCCCGTGCGGGGCCCTCCGGCCCGGCCGCCCGGCCGCCGCCCGCCTCTCCGCCGCCGTCGCCGCCTCCCGCGCGCGGCCGCGCCCGGCAAGCTTCGACCCGTTGCAAGCGTCCATACAAGCTTGGACCTAATGAGCTGAAGGAATTGAAGAAGCAGCTCGATGAACAAGAGCGTCTGGGTTTGATCAAACCGAGTTCATCTCCTTGGGGTTGTGGAGTTCTTTTTGTCCAGAAGAAGGATGGCACGGACCGACTTTGCGTCGATTACCGTCCATTGAATAAGAAGACAATCAAGAACAAGTATCCACTTCCCAACATCAATGAGCTTTTCGAGCAACTCAAAGTTGCTAAAGTGTTCTCCAAGCTTGACCTTCGTATGGGTTATCATCAAATTTGCATTCGTGAACAAGATATTCCCAAGATAGCATTCAGAACAAGTTTTGGATCTTATGAATATAGTGTGATGTCTTTCGGCCTTGTCAATGCTCCTCCAACATTCTCTCGAATGATGAACTTCATCTTCAACCCCTACACCAATGAATTCGTCTTGGTCTATCTTGATGATATTTTGGTCTTCTCCAAGAATAAGAAGGATCATGCCAAACATTTGCGATTGGTGCTCGACAAGCTCAGAGAGCATCAATTCTATGCGAAGTTTTCCAAATGTGAATTTTGGCTTGATGAAGTGCTTTATCTTGGTCACATCATCCCGCCAAGGGCATCGCTATTAACCCCAAGAAGGTGTCTGCGGTTGTGAATTGGGAACCTCCTCGAATGTCAAGCAGCTCCATGATTTTCTTGGTCTTGCAAGCTATTGCGAAGATTCGTTGAGAATTTCTCCAAGATTGCAAAGCCTCTTTCCAACCTCCTCCGAAGCATGTGAAGTATGTCGGTCTCCACGAGTGTGACGTTGCTTTCAATACTCTCAAAGAGAAACTCGTCACAGCTCCTGTCTTGACTCCTCCTGATGAATCCAAGCCATTTGAAGTTTTCTGTGATGCTTCTCTTCAAGGTCTCGGTGCTGTGTTAATGCAAGAGAAGAGAGTTGTGGCCTATACCTCTCATCAGTTGAATCCCAACGAAAAGAACTACCCCACTCACGATCTTGAGTTGGCGGCAGTTGTCCATGCATTGATTGTTGGGGAACGTAGTAATTTCAAAAAATTTCCTACGATCACGCAAGACCATGGTGATGGCACAGCAACGAGAGGGGAGAGTGTCCGTCCACGTACCCTCGTAGACCGAAAGCGGAAGCGTTATAACAACGCGGTTGATGTAGTCGTACGTCTCCACGATCCGACCGATCCAAGCACCGAACGTACGGCACCTCCGAGTTCTGCACACGTTCAGCTCGATGGCGATCCCGGACTCGATCCAGCAAAGTGTCGGGGATGAGTTCCGTCAAGACGACGGCGTGGTGACGATGTTGATGCTCCATCGGCGCAGGGCTTCGCCTAAGCTCATGACGATATGACTTCTCGGCGCAGGGCTTCTCCTAAGCTCCGCGACGATATGACCGAAGTGGAATATGGTGGAAGGGGGCACCGCACACGGCTAAGGCAAGATCCGTAGATCAACTTGTGTGTATTGGGGTGCCCCCTGCCCCCGTATATAAAGGAGACAAGGGGGAGGTGGCGGCCCTAGAGGAGGCGCACCAAGGAGGAGTCCTACTCCCAGGGAGTAGGACTCCCCTCTCCTAGTTGGAGTAGGATTGGGGAGGGAAAGGGGAAGGGCGCCCCCTCTCCTTGTCCTATTCGGACTGGAAGGGGAGGGGCGCAGCCCACCTGGCCGGCCCTTCTCCTTCTCCTCAAGGCCCATGAAGGCCCATATACCCCCGAGGGGTTCGGTAACCCCGGTGTTCGGTAACATCCTGTTTTCACTCGGAACCATTCAAGTCAAACATAGGCTTCCAATATATCAATCTTTATGTCTCGACCATTTCGAGACTCCTCGTCATGTCCGTGATCACATCCGGGACTCGAACAACCTTGGTGCATCAATACTTATAAACTCATTATGAACTGTCATCGAAGCGTTAAGCGTGCGGACCCTACGGGTTCGAGAACTATGTAGACATGACCTAGAACCATTCTCGGTCAATAACCAATAGCGGAACCTGGATGCCCATATTGGTTCCTACATATTCTCTGAAGATCTTTATCGGCCAAACCGCATAACGACATCGTTGTTCCTTTGTCATCGGTATGTTACTTACCCGAGATTCGATCGTCGGTATCCAATACCTAGTTCAATCTCGTTACCGTAAATCTCTTTACTCGTTCCGTAATACATCATCTCACAACTAACTCATTAGTTGTAATGCTTGCAAGGCTTAAGTGATGTGCATTACCGAGAAGGCACGGAGATACCTCTCCGACAATCGGAGTGACAAAACCTAATCTCGAAATCGCCAACCCAACAAGTACCTTTGGAGACACCTGTAGTACTCCTTTATAATCACCCGATTCGTTGTGACGTTTGGTAGTACCAAAGTGTTCCTCCGTAAACGGAGTTGCATAATCTCATAGTTATAGGAACATGTATGGGTCATGAAGAAAGCATTAACATACTAAGCGATCAAGCTGTTAAGCTAACGGAATGGGTCATGTCAATCAGATCATTCAACTAATGATGTGACCTTGTTAATCAAATAACAACTCCTTGTTCATGGTTAGGAAACATAACCATCTTTGATTAACAAGCTAGTCAAGTAGAGGCATACTAGTGACATACTGTTTGTCTATATATTCACACATGTATTATGTTTCCGGTTAATACAATTCTAGCATGAATAATAAACATTTATCATGATATAAGGAAATAAATAATAACTTTTATTATTGCCTCTAGGGCATATTTCCTTCATTGATAACTTGGAGACATCTCTTGTTGGGAAGGAAAGTGGACATATTCACCGATCACAAGATCCTCAAGTATATCTTCACTCAACCCAACCTCAACCTCAGGCAAACTCGATGGGTCGAAATGATTCAAGAGTACAACCCAAGTATTGAATATACTCCGGGCAAGGCCAATGTGATTGCAGATGCTTTGAGTAGGAAGGCTTACTGCAACAGTTTAATCCTCAAGCCCTTCCAACCGGATCTCTGTGAAGCTTTCCGCAAGCTGAATCTTCAAGTTGTTCCTCAAGGCTTTCTTGCCAACCTCATAGTCTCTCCTACTTTGGAAGACCAAATCCGTGAGGCTCAACTCCTGTATACCATGGTGAAAAAGGTGAAACGTGGTATCGACAAGGGCATTTCCAAGTACAAGTGCTTCCACATTGATGACAAAGATACTCTTTTCTTGAGGACGGATTGTGGTTCCTAAGGGTGATCTCGTAAAGTCATTATGAGCAGGCACACAATTCCCTTCAATCCATTCATCCTGGAAGTACGAAGATGTACCATGACCTCAAGCAGTCATATTGGTGGACTCGAATGAAGCGAGAAATTGCTCAATTCGTGAATGAATGTGATGTCTGCAGAAGAGTGAAAGCAGAACACCAACTACCAGCTGGTCTCCTCCAACCTCTTGCTATTCCAGAATGGAAGTTTGATCATATCGAAATGGAATTCGTGACTGGATTTCCAAAGTCCAAGCGTGGAAATGATGCTATCTTCGTTGTCATTGACAAGCTTACTAAAGTGGCTCATTTTCTTCCTATCAAAGAATCCATCACAGCAGCTCAGTTGGCAGAGCTATACACCTCCAGGATTGTCTCCTTGCACGGCATTCCACAATTGATCTCTTCAGACCGTGGCAGCATCTTTACCTCCAAGTTTTGGGATTCTTTTCAGAAGGCCATGGGCACCAACATTCGTTTCAGCACAGCTTTCCATCCTCAAACAAGTGGCCAAGTCGAGCGAGTCAATCAAATCCTCGAAGACATGCTCAGGGCTTGTGTCATTTCCTTCGGTATGAAGTGGGAAGATTGTCTTCCATATGCCGAGTTCTCCTACAACAACAGCTTCCAAGCGAGTTCCGGCAAGGCCCCATTCGAAATTCTCTATGGCAGAAAGTGCCGTACTCCTCTCAATTGGTCCGAGACAGGTGAACGCCAACTTCTTGGCAACGACTTGATCACAGAAGCTGAAGAAATGTGCAAAGTCATTCGTGAGAATCTCAAAGCCGCGCAATCGCGCCAGAAGAGCTATTATGATGACAAGCACCGCGATGTGGCTTTTGAAATCGGAGACCATGTCTACCTCCGCGTCTCTCCAATGACAGGCACTCGTCGCTTCGGTATCAAAGGGAAGCTTGCCCCTAGATACGTGGGTCCTTTCAAGATCATTGGCAAAATAGGCGATCTCGCCTATCAACTTGAGCTTCCGTCCAACTTCGCGAACGTGGACGATGTGCTTCACGTGTCACGGCTTCACAAGTGCTTCAAGACTCCTGAGCGCACTATCAACTTCGAAGAAATTGACCTCCAAGAAGATCTCTCTTATCATGAGCACCCCGTTGCTATTCTTTAAGAAACCGAGCGCAAGACTCACAACAAGTCAATCAAATTCCTGAAAGTGAAGTGGTCACACCATTCTGACCAAGAAGCCACCTGGGAGCGCGAGGATCACCTCCGTTCGGAATATCCGGAGTTCTTTCAGTCCTAGATCTCGGGACGAGATCCTCTTGTAGTGGTGGAGTGTTGTAACACCCCGGATGTAACTTTCCACATTTGTAACTCCAACTCTTGCCATTTTCGGCATTGTGATATGATATTCCCTCCGTGGTTGGGTTTTTCTTCATTTTTGCATTTTGTCCATGTCATGCATTTCATATCATGTCATCATGTGCATCTCATTTGCATACGTGTTTGTCTCATGCATCCGAGCATTTTCCCCGTTGTCCGTTTTGCAATCCGGCACTCCTATGTCCCCCGGCGCCCCCTTTTACATTTTTTCCGTGAGCGGGTACTAAACTTTCTCGGAATGGACTAAGCCTTGTCAAGTGGCCTTGGTACACCACCGGTAGACCACCTGTCAAGTTTCGGGTCATTTGGAGCTTGTTTGGTACTCCAACGGTTAACCGCATAACCGCAAAGGCCTCTTTTAAGTTGCAGCCCAACACCCCTTCAAAATAGCCCAATAACCCATCTAAGTCACTTCCATGCTCTCCGTCGTCGGATCACGATCGTGTGGGCGAAAACTACACTCCATTAGGAGCTTCCTAGCTCCTTCAACCTATAAATATAGGTCCCTTCCCCGAAATCCGGATGAAACCCTAGTCTCCCGCTCCCTTGGCGCGCGGGGCGAAATCCGGACGGCCGGACACGTCTGCCAGCGCCGCCACCGGGCGAATCGCGAGCTGCCACGTGGCAAAGCCGCGCCCGCCGCCGCCGACCCAGCTGGCCCGCGAGGCCCGTGCAGGGGCCCTCCCGCCCGGCCGCCCGCCCGCGCCAGCGCCGTCATGCCGCCGCCCGCTCTCCACCGCCGCGTCGCCGCCTCCCGCGCGGCCGCCTTCGACCCGGCGAGCCGCCGCCCTAGCGCCAGCGCCGCCCGCGCGCGGTCTTGCGCCCGTCGCCCGCGCCGCCCGGCCGCCTCCGGCCGGCCCCTCCTCCTCCGGCCCCGGCCTCTCCTCCCTCCTCCGGTGCCGTTCCGGCGAGCTGCCGGCGGCCCCGCCTCGGTTCGCGCGTGCTCTGGATCCAGATCCACCGAGAGGGTTGACTTTCCTTCTCCCCCGATTTCCTCTAAATCTTTATCTGTGATATATCTTGTTGCATTTTCATCATGCCATAACTCTGCACCCGTGGCTCCGTTTTGGACGTGTAGCATACCGAATTGTTCGCCTCGATGAGTAAATCATTTCATCTCATTGCATCATTTTCATTTGAGCTCATCTTGATGCCCGAAATGCTGTTAGAAGAGGGCTATGTGATGTTAGTTTCAGATTCTTATCAGAACATGCACTTTTGTCATTTTTGCCATGATTGATGTGTGCACCCTATGAACTTGAGTCCTACATGTGTTTTTGTGATCTCTGTGGTGACTAGCACAAGCATGCAAACTAGGCTTCATGATGTTGCTGATTTCAGCCCCTGTTTTGCTGATATTTTTGTGCCATGTTAACTTGATACTATAGAGAGATCCATGCATATTTTGAGATACTTCAGTAAGGATGTTTTGAACATATGTTTATGCTCTATCCATCCATGCCTTTGTTTGCAATTATGGAGTGCCATATCTTGAGTCAATCGAGCTCTACTTTCGCTATAAAATGTTTCCTGGCAGATTGTTTACTTGTTATTCAATTTTGCCAAGGTTGTTGTAGTTGATCCGTGTATGCTATGATGTTGTCTCTTGCCATGTATAGCTTCTATGCCATGTCTTCTTGATGGATGTATGCTTAGTTTATCATGAAATGCTCTCTAGTGAGTGCATCGAGCTCGCGAAGATGCCTACATAATTCTGTCAATGTCATGCCCTGTTTGCTGAATCTGTTAACGGAACTTGCTATATTGACATGGGTGCTATTGCATCTTCTGATCCTTTTTGGCTCATGGTCAGTAAGGGACTTTTGTTCTATGCTTTGAGTAGATTCATGACATTCCTTGTTTTGCTATTATAAGTTCCTATAGCATGTTGTTTGCTTGCTCTGAACATTGCTTCCTGATGCTGATTCTGCCATGTTCAGTATTTTCTCCAAGTCTGTGAAGCTGATATATTTTGTACTTTTGCCATGATTGTTTGGACCTGTTATGGTGTGATTTAGCCGTAGCTCAGTGTTCATCTTTTGTCAAGCATCTTGAGTAGATCACTGCCATATGCTTTGTTGGTACGTTTGGGTGCAGTAGCTTAATTTCTTGTTGCTTGCTAAGTGGCATCATGCTGTTAATGGCAGATTCGTGTCATTCTTGTTTTGCTTGTCATTTGCAAACCGTGCATCCAATTCCGGTGATCTTTATATCGATTTCAACCGAAATCATCTCACCTTTCCAGTGGCATACTTGTTTTGCCAAGTTGATGCCTGGTTCATCATTTTCCTTCCGGAGCACGCATACGCATTGCATATCACATCTCGCATATCATGCCATGTATTGCATCATGTTGCTTGTGCATTGCACCGTGATTTATTGTGGTTCCTTTGTTTGTGTTCTTTCTTTGGGTAGAGCCGGGAGACGAGTACATGAACGAGGAACCTGTTGAGAACGCTTACGAGGATCAAGCTTTCGACAAGTCTGAGAACTTTGCAGGCAAGATGACCATACCCTCGAAATCACTTCTATCTTTGCTTGCTAGATGCTCGCTCTTTTGCTATGCCTATGCTACGATGCCTATCACTTTCTTATCATGCCACCCATATTGCCATGTCAAACCTCTAACCATCCTTTCCTAGCAAACCGTTGTTTGGCTATGTTACCGCTTTGCTCAGCCCCTCTTATAGCGTTGCTAGTTGCAGGTGAAGATGAAGTTGTTCCTTGTTGGAACATGGAGATGTTGTTCCTTGTTGGAACATGTTTACTTGTTGGGGATATCACAATATATCTGCTATAATTAATGCATCTATATACTTGGTAAAGGGTGGAAGACTCGGCCTTATGCCTGGTGTTTTGTTCCACTCTTGCCGCCCTAGTTTCCGTCATACCGGTGTTATGTTCCTTGATTTCGCGTTCCTTACACGGTTGGGTGATTTATGGGACCCCCTTGACAGTTCGCTTTGAATAAGACTCCTCCAGCAAGGCCCAACATTGGTTTTACCATTTGCCACCTAAGCCTTTTCCCCCGGGTTTTCGCGAGCCCGAGGGTCATCTTTATTTAACCCCCCCCCGGCCAGTGCTCCTTCGAGTGTTGGTCCGAACTGAGTTTCCTGCGGGGCCACCACGGGGAAACTCGAGGCTTGGTTTTACTCATAGCTAGTCTCATCTGGATGTGCCCTGAGAACGAGATATGTGCAGCTCCTATCGGGATTTGTCGGCACAATCGGGCGGCTTTGCTGGTCTTGTTTTATTGCTGTCGAAATGTCTTGTAGTCCGGGATTCCGAGACTGATCGGGTCTTCCCGGTAGAAGGAATATCCTTCGTTGACCGTGAGAGCTTATAATGGGCTAAGTTGGGACACCCCTGCAGGGTATTATCTTTCGAAAGCCGTGCCCGCGGTTATGAGGCAGATGGGAATTTGTTAATGTCCGGTTGTAGAAAACCCGAAGTTGACCTTAATTAATACACATCAACCACATGTGTAACCGTGATGGTCTCTTCTCGGCGGAGTCCGGGAAGTGAACACGGTGTTGGAGTTATGTTTGACGTAAGTAGTTCAGGATCACTTCTTGATCGCTACTAGCTTCACGACCGTGCCTTTCTCCTCTTCTCGCTCTCTTTTGCGAATGTAGCCACCATATATGCTAGTCGCTTTCTGCAGCTCCACCTCACAACCCTGTCCTTCCTATAAGCTTAAATAGTCTTGATCTCGCGGGTGTGAGATTGCTGAATCCCCGTGACTCACAGATTCTACCAAAACAGTTGCAGGTGCCGACGATGCCAGTGCAGATGACGCAACCGAGCTCAAGTGGGAGTTCGACGAGGAACATGGTCGTTACTATGTGTCTTTTCCTGATGATCAGTAGTGGAGCCCAGTTGGGACGATCGGGGATCTGTGTAGCATTTGGGGTAGTCTTCTTTTATTTTGGTTCCGTAGTCGGACCTTGAGTGTAATCTGGATGATGGATGTTTATTTATGTTTGTGTGAAGTGGCGACTGTAAGCCAACTATGTATCTCTTTCCCTTATGTATTACATGGGTTGTGTGAAGATTACCTCACTTGCGACATTGCTTTCAATGCGGTTATGCCTCTAAGTCGTGCTTCGACACGTGGGAGATATAGCCGCATCGAGGGTTACAAGTTGGTAATCGAGCCATCCCGACTTAGGAGCCCCCGCTTGATTGTTTTTGGCGTTGTTGAGTCTAGAACAAAAATGTTTTGAGTCTTAGGATTATATATATCGAGAGTAGGATTCTTTTTACTCCCCGGTCCCTTCGTCGCTCTGGTGAGGTCTCCGACGAGAAGTTTTGACTCTCCTCTCCTCAAATTTCACTAAAAATATTTTTTAGGATCACGCTGGTATCTTGGAATCGTTCGATGGTTTTGTGACGAGAACATTGTTCTTGGTGCCTCGACATTTAGGGGTTGTGGCGGTGTCCCGGGAGTTGAGCTCCGAGGTGTTGTCGTCACAATTTTATCGTTGCGATTCTGGAATACCGAGCTTTGCCGACATCAAAATCTCTTTTGTACAGTTGTTGGTGAGATAACCCGAGAACCCGATCTTGGGCGAGCTCGGGAGTATTGCCATGACTCATATAACGGATGCTTTTCAAGGTCGAGGTACACGATTTCGAAGGTTTCTTGGTTATGTGTTGACGGATGGATACAATTTGGATCTAGGTATTGTTAGTTTGGGTGATATATTTTGTGTCCCCTGTATCCCCAACACCAGATTGCATAACCAGAAAGTTTCGGGAGTTTATAGGTGGGATTCAAGTAGCTCTTAGCATTTCTTCCCGCAGATATTTGGTTTGCGATTGGGTAATCCTTACCACTTATTTGTTCCAGTCATACCTTGTTATTTTTTTTTCATCAACCCTTAATCAAGTGGCTTCTCACCTTAATGGACGTGTGATGTTTACTTGGGAATTCATTCGTTCATCCTTGTTCGAATGTTTATTGTGAAGACTATAGGTTGCAATTTCTATCTGTTGATTCAACTTGTCTATCTGTCTATCAAAGTGCTAACGGATGTCACCCTCTTCAGGATGGCTCCGCCAATGCGTCTGAATCCGGAATGAAATGATGGGAGTCAGTCGAACCCTCCACCTCCACCTCCGCCTCCGGAGGCATGGCAAGCTATCATGGCAGCCACCAATGCAAATGCTCAGATGATTTTGCAACTCTTGCAAGAGCGTACCCAAGGGCAAGGCAATCAAGGAAATCAAGGCCAAGGCAACAACCAGCCGCACTTTGCTACCCTCAATCAGTTCCTTGCTAATCAGCCGAAGTCTTTCAGTTTCTGTGTCGAGGCCACAGACGCCGACGATTGGCTTGTGGACATCTGCAAACATTTTGAATGTAGCAATGTCAGACCTGAGGACTTTGTCAAGTTTGCTTCGTTTCAACTCAAGGACCAAGCTGCCGAGTGGTTTCAGCAATAGAAAGATTCCAGAGGAGGTCATGTCATTACCTGGGATGAGTTCCGCAAAGACTTCAAAGCTCACCACATTCCGAAAAGTGTTGTTGAGAGCAAGCGTGAGGAGTTCCGCAATCTCAAGCAAGGCAACATGTCGTGTATCAATACAATATCCAGTTCAGAACTCGCCGCTTCGCTAAGCAAGACGTCCACGATGAAAAGAGTATGATCTATCAATTCAGAGGTGGTCTCGAGAGAAGATCTGCAATTAGCTCTCGTGCTTTATGAGCCGAAAAGTATGATGATTTCTACAACATGGCCTGAAGCAAGAAGCTGCCCAGCTCAAATGTGAGGCTTCTAAGAAGAGAATCGGGGATGCAGTTCAGTCTTCTTCTTCCTCTCAAGTGGCAGCTAAGCAGCAGAAGTTCTATCTTCCTCCTCCTCCGTTCCGTCAGCCTTATCGTGAGAAGAACTCAGGTGGTCGTGGATCTTCCCACCCGCCCAACCCAGGCTATCGTAACAAGTCTAATTATCAAGCTCCAAGGTCAAATGCTCCTTATCACCGTCCGCTCGGAGGTGACTTGCAACAAATGTCGTGCAGAAAGGCCACTATGCGAACAAGTGCTTCAACCAAAGGCGCCTTCCGCCTCCTCCTCCTGTGAGATCTTCCAGCAATGCAGTGGTCAAGCATAATCCCAAGTCTGCAAAGGTGAACATGATGAATGCAGCTCAAGCAGAGGATTCTTCTGATGTGATAATGGGTAATCTCTCAGTTAATGATATTCCTGCAAAAGTCTTATTTGATACTGGTGCATCGCATTCTTTCATGTCATATCCTTTTGCATCGGAGCACAATTTTGACATAGAGGAATTACCTAAAGCTATGCAAGTTATTTCTCCGGCTAAGCGTTTGAGCTCTAGCATGATGGTTCCGAATGTCGGTATCAAGATGGGCGACTATAGATTTCTGGCTAAACCAATTGTCCTTGGTGACTCGGATATTGATCTTATTCTTGGGATGGACTGGCTTTCTCAGCACAAAGCTCAGCTTGATTGTGCTGCCAGGGAAATTCAATTGACTCACTCTTCTAATGATGTGATCATCTATGCCGCTCGTGATGAAACCATTCGGTTGTTTTCTCTCAATGAGAAGGGCGAATTGGATGCTATCTCTCGATTCGATCGTTTGTGAGTACCAAGATGTCTTTCGGAAGAGCTTCCAGAATGCCTCCTCACCGGCCGCTTGAATTAGTTATCGATCTTGAACCACGCATCGAACCCGCTTGCAAGCGTCCATACAAGCTTGGACCTAATGAGCTGAAGGAATTGAAGAAGCAGCTCGATGAACAAGAGCGTCTGGGTTTGATCAGACCGAGTTCATCTCCTTGGGGTTGTGGAGTTCTTTTTGTCCAGAAGAAGGATGGCACGGACCGACTTTGCGTCGATTACCGTCCATTGAATAAGAAGACAATCAAGAACAAGTATCCACTTCCCAACATCAATGAGCTTTTCGAGCAACTCAAAGGTGCTAAAGTGTTCTCCAAGCTTGACCTTCGTATGGGTTATCATCAAATTCGCATTCGTGAACAAGATATTCCCAAGACAGCATTCAGAACAAGTTTTGGTTCTTATGAATATACTGTCATGTCTTTCGTCCTTGTCAATGCTCCTCCAACATTCTCTCGAATGATGAACTTCATCTTCAACCCCTACACCAATGAATTCGTCTTGGTCTATCTTGATGATATTTTTGTCTTCTCCAAGAATAAGAAGGATCATGCCAAACATTTGCGATTGGTGCTCGACAAGCTCAGAGAGCATCAATTCTATGCGAAGTTTTCCAAATGTGAATTTTGGCTTGATGAAGTGCTTTATCTTGGTCACATCATCTCCGCCAAGGGCATCGCTTTTAACCCCGAGAAGGTGTCTGCAGTTGTGAATTGGGAACCTCCCGAGAATGTCAAGCAGCTCCATGATTTTCTTGGTCTTGCAAGCTATTGCGAAGATTCGTTGAGAATTTCTCCAAGATTGCAAAGCCTCTTTCCAACCTCCTCCGAAGCATGTGAAGTATGTCCGGTCTCCGAGTGTGACGTTGCTTTCAATACTCTCAAAGAGAAACTCGTCACAGCTCTGTCTTGACTCCTCTGATGAATCCAAGCCATTTGAAGTTTTCGTGATGCTTCTCTTCAAGGTCTCGGTGCTGTGTTAATGCTAGAGAAGAGAGTTGTGGCCTATACCTCTCGTCGGTTGAAGCTCAACGAAAAGAACTACCCCACTCACGATCTTGAGTTGGCGGCGATTGTCCATGCATTGATAACTTGGAGACATCTCTTGTTGGGAAGGAAAGTGGACATATTCACCGATCACAAGAGCCTCAAGTATATCTTCACTCAACCCAACCTCAACCTCGAGGCAGACTCGATGGGTGAAATGATTCAAGAGTACAACCCAAGTATTGAATATACTCGGGCAAGGCCAATGTGATTGCAGATGCTTTGAGCAGGAAGGCTTATCGCAACAGTTTAATCCTCAAGCCCTTCCAACCGGATCTCTGTGAAGCTTTCCATAAGCTGAATCTTCAAGTTGTTCCTCAAGGCTTTCTTGCCAACCTTATAGTCTCTCCTACTTTGGAAGACCAAATCCGTGAGGCTCAACTCCTGGATACCATGGTGAAAAAGGTGAAACGTGGTATCGACAAGGGCATTTCCAAGTACAAGTGCTTCCACATTGATGACAAAGATACTCTTTTCTTCAAGGACCGGATTGTGGTTCCTAAGGGTGATCTACGTAAAGTCATTATGAACGAGGCACACAATTCCCTTCTATCCATTCAACCTGGAAGTACGAAGATGTACCATGACCTCAAGCAGTCATATTGGTGGACTCGAATGAAGCGAGAAATTGCTCGATTCGTGAATGAATGTGATGTCTGCAGAAGAGTGAAAGCAGAACACCAACGACCAGCTGGTCTCCTCCAACCTCTTGCTATTCCAGAATGGAAGTTTGATCATATCGAAATGGAATTCATGACTGGATTTCCAAAGTCCAAGCGTGGAAATGATGCTATCTTCGTTGTCATTGACAAGCTTACTGAAGTGGCTCATTTTCTTCCTATCAAAGAATCCATCACAGCAGCTCAGTTGGCAGAGCTATACACCTCCAGAATTGTCTCCTTGCACGGCATTCCACAATTGATCTCTTCAGACCGTGGCAGCATCTTTACCTCCAAGTTTTGGGATTCTTTTCAGAAGGCCATGGGCACCAACATTCGTTTCAGCACAGCTTTCCATCCTCAAACAAGTGGCCAAGTCGAGCGAGTCAATCAAATCCTCGAAGACATGCTCAGGGCTTGTGTCATTTCCTTCGGTATGAAGTGGGAAGATTGTCTTCCATATGCCGAGTTCTCCTACAACAACAGCTTCCAAGCGAGTTCGGGCAAGGCCCCATTCGAAATTCTCTATGGCAGAAAGTGCCGTACTCCTCTCAATTGGTCCGAGACAGGTGAACGCCAACTTCTTGGAAACGACTTGATCACAGAAGCCGAAGAAATGTGCAAAGTCATTCGTGAGAATCTCAAAGCCGCGCAATCGCGCTAGAAGAGCTATTATGATGACAAGCACCGTGATGTGTCTTTTGAAATCGGAGACCATGTCTACCTCCGCGTCTCTCCAATGAAAGGCACTCGTCGCTTCGGTATCAAAGGGAAGCTTGCCCCTAGATACGTGCGAACTTTCAAGATCATTGGCAAAAGAGGCGATCTCGCCTATCAACTTGAGCTTCCGTCCAACTTTGCGAATGTGCACGATGTGTTTCACGTGTCACAGCTTCGCAAGTGCTTCAAGACTCCTAAGCGCACTATCAACTTCGAAGAAATTGACCTCCAAGAAGATCTCTCTTATCATGAGCACCCCGTTGCTATTCTTGAAGAAACCGAGCGCAAGACTCGCAACAAGTCAATCAAATTCCTGAAAGTGAAGTGGTCACACCATTCCGACCGAGAAGCCACCTGGGAGCGCGAGGATCACCTCCGTTCCGAATATCCGGAGTTCTTTCAGTCCTAGATCTCGGGACGAGATCCTCTTGTAGTGGTGGAGTGTTGTAACACTCCGGATGTAACTTTCCACATTTGTAACTCCAACTCTTGCCATTTTCGGCATTGTGATATGATATTCCCTCCGTGGTTGGGTTTTTCTTCATTTTTGCATTTTGTCCATGTCATGCATTTCATATCATGTCATCATGTGCATCTCATTTGCATACGTGTTCGTCTCATGCATCCGAGCATTTTCCCCGTTGTCCGTTTTGCAATCCGGCACTCCTATGTCCAACGGCGTCCCCTTTTACATTTTTTCCGTGAGCGTCTACTAAACTTTCTCGGAATGGACCGAGCCTTGTCAAGTGGCCTTGGTACACCACAGGTAGACCACCTGTCAAGTTTCGGGTCATTTGGAGCTCGTTTGGTACTCCAACGGTTAACCGCATAACCGCAAAGGCCTCTTTTAAGTTGCAGCCCAACACCTCTTCAAAATAGCCCAATAACCCATCTAAGTCACTTCCATGCTCTCCGTCGTCGGATCACGATCGTGTGGGCGAAAACTACACTCCATTTGGAGCTTCCTAGCTCCTTCTACCTATGAATATAGGTCCCTTCCCCGAAATCCGGATGAAACCCTAGTCTCCCGCTCCCCTTCAAGGCCCGGACGAAATCCGGACGGCGGACACGCCCGCCGCGCCACCGGGCGAATCGCTGGCTGCCACGTGGGCAAAGCCGCGCCCGCCGCCGCCGACCCGCGGGCCCGCGAGACCGTCAGGGCCCTCCGGCCCGCGCGCCCGCCGCCCGCGCGCGCTGGCCGCCGCCCGCTCTCCGCCGCCCGTCGCCGCCTCCGCGCCCAAGGCCTTCGACCCCGCCGAGCCGCCGCCGCGCGCCCGCGCCGCGCCCCGCCGCCCGCCGGCCCGCCTCCGGCCGCCCTCCTCCTCTCGGCCCGGCCTCTCCTCCCTCCTCCGGCGCCGTTCGGCGAGCCGCCGCCGGCCCCGCCTCGGTTCGCGCACGCTCTGGATCCAGATCCACCGAGAGGGTTGACTTTCCTTCTCCTCCGATTTCCTCTAAGTCTTTATCTGTGATATATCTTGTTGCATTTTCATCATGCCATAACTCTGCACCCGTGGCTCCGTTTTGGACGTGTAGCATACCGAATTGTTCGCCTCGATGAGTACATCGTTCCATCTCATTGCATCATTTTCATTTGAGCTTATCTTGATGCCCGAAATGCTGTTAGAAGAGGGCTATGTGATGTTAGTTTCAGATTCTTAACAGAACATGCACTTTTGTCATTTTTGCCATGATTGATGTGTGCACCCTATTAACTTGAGTCCTACATGTGTTTTGTAATATTCCATTCCATATTTACAGGGGTGTATGCCATGTATTTTTGTGATCTCTGTGGTGACTAGCACAAGCATGCAAACTAGGCTTCATGATGTTGCTGATTTCAGCCCCTCATTTGCTGATATTTTTGTGCCATGTTAACTTGATGCTACAGAGAGATCCATGCATATTTTGAGATACTTCAGTAAGGATGTTTTGAACATATGGTTATGCTCTATCCATCCATGCCTTTTTTTGCAATTATGGAGTGCCATAGCTTGATTCAATCGAGCTCTACGTTTGCTATAAAATGTTTCCTGGCAGATTGTTTACTTGTTATTCAATTTTGCCAAGGTTGTTGTAGTTGATCCGTGTATGCTATGATGTTGTTCTTGCCATGTATAGCTTCTATGCCATGTCTTCTTGATGGATGTATGCTTAGGTTATCATGAAATGCTCTGTAGTGAGTGCATCGAGCTCGCGAAGATGCCTACATAATTCTGTCAATGTCATGCCCTGTTTGCTGAATCTGTTAACGGAACTTGCTATATTGACATGGGTGCTATTGCATCTTCTGATCCTTCTTGGCTCATGGTCAGTAAGGGACTTTTGTTCTATGCTTTGAGTAGATTCATGCCATGCCTTGTTTTGCTATTATAAGTTCCTGTAGCATGTTGTTTGCTTGCTCTGAACTTTGCTTCCTGATGCTGATTCTGCCATGTTCAGTATTTTGTACTTTTGCCATGATTGTTTAGACCTGTTATGGTGTGATTTAGCCGTAGCTCATTGTTCATCTTTTGTCAAGCATCTTGAGTAGATCACTGCCATATGCTTTGTTGGTACGTTTGGGTGCAGTAGCTTAATTTCTTGTTGCTTGCTAAGTGGCATCATGCTGTTAATGGCAGATTCGTGTCATTCTGGTTTTGCTTGTCATTTGCAAACCGTGCATCCGATTCCGGTGATCTTTATATCGATTTCACCCGAAATCATCTCACCTTTCCAGCAGCATACTTGGTTTGCCAAGTTGATGCCTGGTTTATCATTTTCCTTCCGGAGCACGCATACGCATTGCATATCACATCTCGCATATCATGCCATGTATTGCATCATGTTGCTTGTGCATTGCACCGTGATTTATTGTGGTTCCTTTGTTTGTGTTCTTGCTTTGGGTAGAGCCGGGAGACGAGTACGTGAACGAGGAACCTGTTGAGAACGCTTACGAGGATCAAGCTTTCGACAAGTCTGAGAACTTTGCAGGCAAGATGACCATACCCTCGAAATCACTTCTATCTTTGCTTGCTAGATGCTCGCTCTTTTGCTATGCCTATGCTATGATGCCTATCACTTTCTTATCATGCCACCCATATTGCCATGTCAAACCTCTAACCACCCTTTCCTAGCAAACCGTTGTTTGGCTATGTTACCGCTTTGCTCAGCCCCTCTTATAGCGTTGCTAGTTGCAGGTGAAGATGAAGTTGTTCCTTGTTGGAACATGTTTACTTGTTGGGGATATCACAATGTATCTACTATAATTAATGCATCTATATACTTGGTAAAGGGTGGAAGACTCGGCCTTATGCCTGGTGTTTTGTTCCACTCTTGCCGCCCTAGTTTCCGTCATACCGGTGTTATGTTCCTTGATTTCGCGTTCCTTACACGGTTGGGTGATTTATGGGACCCCCTTGACAGTTCGCTTTGAATAAGACTCCTCTAGCAAGGCCCAACATTGGTTTTACCATTTGCCACCTAAGCCTTTTTCCCCCGGGTTTTCGCGAGCCCGAGGGTCATCTTTATTTTAACCCCGGACCGGTGCTCCTTCGAGTGCTGGCTCGAATCGAGCTGCTGCAAGGGCCACCACGGGAAACTCGAGGCTTGGTTTTACTCGAAGCTAGTCTCATCCAGATGTGCCCTGAGAACGAGATATGTGCACCTCCTATCGGGATTTGTCGGCACAATCGGGCGGCTTTGCTGGTCTTGTTTTATTGCTGTCGAAATGTCTTGTAGTCCGGGATTCCGAGACTGATCGGGTCTTCCCGGTAGAAGGAATATCCTTCGTTGACCGTGAGAGCTTATAATGGGCTAAGTTGGGACACCCCTGGAGGGTATTATCTTTTGAAAGCCGTGCCCGCGGTTATGAGGCAGATGGGAATTTGTTAATGTCCGGTTGCAGAAAACCCGAAGTTGACCTTAATTAATACACATCAACCGCGTGTGTAACCGTGATGGTCTCTTCTCGGCGGAGTCCGGGAAGTGAACACGGTGTTGGAGTTATGTTTGACGTAAGTAGTTCAGGATCACTTCTTGATCGCTACTAGCTTCACAACCGTGCCTTGCTCCTCTTCTCGCTCTCTTTTGCGAATGTAGCCACCATATATGCTAGTCGCTTGCTGCAGCTCCACCTCACAACTCTGTCCTTCCTATAAGCTTAAATAGTCTTGATCTCGCGGGTGTGAGATTGCTGAGTCCCCGTGACTCACAGATTCTACCAAAACAGTTGCAGGTGCCGACGATGCCAGTGCAGATGACGCAACCGAGCTCAAGTGGGAGTTCGACGAGGAACGTGGTCGTTACTATGTGTCTTTTCCTGATGATCAGTAGTGGAGCCAGTTGGGACGATCGGGGATCTGTGTAGCATTTGGGGTAGTCTTCTTCTATTTTGGTTCCGTAGTCGGACCTTGAGTGTAATCTGGATGATGGATGTTTATTTATGTATTGTGTGAAGTGGCGACTGTAAGCCAACTATGTATCTCTTTCTCTTATGTATTACATGGGTTGTGTGAAGATTACCTCACTTGCGACATTGCTTTCAATGCGGTTATGCCTCTAAGTCGTGCTTCGACACGTGGGAGATATAGCTGCATCGAGGATGTTACAGTGGAGTACCAGAGGTATGGTGAATGTTCATATTACTACAGACTATCCTGTTTAAGACAGATTCTGTTTTTGATGCATAGTTTGCTTGTTTTGATGAAACTATCGATTTATATCAGTGGATTAAGCCATGGAAAAGTTATATTACAGTAGCTACAATGCAAAAACAAAAAAAAGAATTGGTTTGCAACAGTACTTAGAGTAGTGATTTGCTTTATTATACGAACAGATCTTACCGAGTTTTCTGTTGAAGTTTTGTGTGGATGAAGTGTTCGAAGATCGAGGAGGTCTCGATGTGAGGAGAAGGAGGAGAGGCAAGAGCTCAATCTTGGGGATTCCCAAGGCACCCCAAGTAAATATTCAAGGAGACTCAAGTGTCTAAGCTTGGGGATTCCCCAGAAGGCATCCCATCTTTCTTCAACAAATATCAGTATGTTTTTGGATTCGTTTCGTTCATGCGATATGTGCAAATCTTGGAGCGTCTTTTGCATTTAGTTTTCACTTTTCTTTTATGCACCATGCTGGTATGAGATAGTCCTTGGTTGATTTATAGAATGCTCTTTGCACTTCACTTATATCCTTTGAGTATGGCTTTATAGAATTGTTCATGTGCTTCGCTTATATCATTTGAAGTTTGGATTGCCTGTTTCTCTTCACATAGAAAACCGCCATTTGTAGAATGCTCTTTTGCTTCACTTATATTTGTTAGAGCATGGGCATATATTTTGTATAAAGAATTAAACTCTCTTTATTCACTTATATCTATTTAGAGAGTTGGCAGGAATTGGTCATTCACATGGTTAGTCATAAAATCCTACATAAAACTTGTAGATCATTGAATATGATATGTTTAATTCCTTGCAATAGTTTTGTGATATAAAGATGGTGATATTAGAGTCATGCTAGTGGGTAGTTGTGGATTGTAGAAATACTTGTGTTGAAGTTTGTGATTCCCATAGCATGCACGTATGGTGAACCGTTATGTAACGAAGTTGGAGCATGAGGTATTTATTGATTGTATTCCTTATGAGTGGCAGTCGGGGATGAGCGATGGTCTTCTCCTACCAATCTATCCCCCTAGGAGCATGCGTGTAGTACTTTGTTTTAATGACTAATAGATTTTCGCAATAAGTATGTGAGTTCTTTATGACTAATGCTGAGTCCATGGATTATACGCACTCTCACCCTTCCATCATTGCTAGCCTCTTCGGTACCGTGCATTGCCCTTTCTCACCTCGAGAGTTGGTGCAAACTTCGCCGGTGCATCCAAACCCCGTGATATGATACGCTCTATCACACATAAGCCTCCTTATTTCTTCCTCAAAACAGGCACCATACCTACCTATCATAGCATTTCCATAGCCATTCCGAGATATATTGCCATGCAACTTCCATCATCATCATATACATGACTTGAGCATTCATTGTCATATTGCTTTGCATGATCGTAAGATAGCTAGCATGATATTTTCATGGCTTGTCCATTTTATGATATCTTTGCTACGCTAGATCATTGCACATCCCGATACACAGCCGGAGGCATTCTTATAGAGTCATATCTTTGTTGTAATATTGAGTTGTAAGTAAATAAAAGTGTGATGATCATCATTATTAGAACATTGTCCCATGTGAGGTTATCAAAATAAAAGTGGCCAAAGAAGCCCCCCAAAAAAGGAGAGAGGCCAAAGAAGCCTACAAAAAAAATAAAAAAAGAAAAAAAAAGAAAAAAAGAAAAGAAGGGACAATGCTACTATCCCTTTTCCACACTTGTGCTTCAAAGTAGCACCATGATCTTCATGATAGAGAATCCCTTATTTTGTCACTTTCATATACTAGTGGGAATTTTTCATTATAGAACTTGGCTTGTATATTCCAACAATGGGCTTCCTCAAATACCCTAGGTCTTCATGAGCAAGCAAGTTGGATGCACACCCACTTAGTTTCTTTTGTTGAGATTTCATACATTTATAGCTCTAGTGCATCCGTTGCATGGCAATCCCTATTCCTCGCATTGACATCAATTGATGGGCATCTCCATAGCCCGTTGATTAGCCGCTTCGATGTGAGACTTTCTTCCTTTTTGTCTTCTCCAAACAACCTCCACCATCATATTCTATTCCACCTATAGTGCTATGTCCATGGATCACGCTCATTTATTGCATGAAAGTTGAAAAGGTTTGAGAACGTAAAAAGTATGAAACAATTGCTTGGCCTGTCATCAAGGTTGTGCATGATTTTAATATTTTCGTGTGATGAAGATGGAGCATAGCCAGACGATATGATTTTGTAGGGATAACTTTCTTTGGCCTTGTTATTTTGAAAAGACATGATTGCTTTATTAGTATGCTTGAAGTATTATTGTCTTAATGTCAAATGATAGACTATTGCTTTGAATCACTCGTATCTTAATATTCATGCCATGATTAGATTATATGATCAAGATTATGCTAGGTAGCATTCCACATCAAAAATTATCTTTTTTATCATTTACCTACTCGAGGACGAGCAGGAATTAAGCTTAGATGCTGATACGTCTCCGTCGTATCTATAATTTTTTATTGTTCCATGCCAATATTCTACAATTTTTATATACTTTTGGCAACTTTTTATACTATCTTTGGGACTAACATATTGATCCAGTGCCCAGTGCCAGTTCCTGTTTGTTGCATGTTTTTTGTTTCGCAGAAAATCCATATCAAACGGAGTCCAAACGGGATAAAAACTGACGGAGATTTTGTTTGGAATATATGTGATTTTTGGGAAGAAGAATCAACGCGAGACAATGCCCGAGGGCGCCACGAGGCAGGGGGTGCGCCCTGGGCCCTCGTGGCCACCCTGTAAGGCAGTTGGTGCCCTTCTTTCGCCGCAAGAAAGCTAATATCCGGATAAAAATCGTGTTCAAATTTCAGCCCAATCGGAGTTACGGATCTCCGGAAATTTAAGAAACGGTGAAAGGGCAGAATCAAGAGCGCAGAAACAGAGGGAGACAGAGAGACAGATCCTATCTCGGAGGGGCTCTCGCTCCTCCCACGCCATGGAGACCATGGACCAGAGGGGAAACCCTTCTCGCATCTAGGGATAAGGTCAAGTAAGAAGAAGAAGGAGGGGGGCTCTCTCCCCCTCGCTTCCGGTGGCACCGGAGTGCCGCCGGGGCAATCATCGTCACCGCAATCTACATCAACAACTTCACCGCCGTCATCACCAACTCTTCCCCCCTCTATGCAGCAGTGTAACCCCTCTTTTACCCGCTGTAATATCTGCTTAAACATGGTGCTCAACGCTATATATTATTTCCCAATGATGTATGGCTATCCTATGATGTTTGAGTAGAACCGTTTTGTCCTATTGGTTAATTGATGATCGTGATTGGTTTGAGTTGCATGTTTTATTATTGGTGCTGTCCTATGGTGCTCTCCGTGTCGCGCAAGCGTGAGGGATTCCCGTTGTAGGGTGTTGCAATACGTTCATGATTCGCTTATAGTGGGTTGCTTGAGTGACAGAAGCATAAACCCGAGTAAGGGGGTTACTACATATGGGATAAAGAGGACGTGATGCTTTAATGCTATGGTTGGGTTTTACCTTAATGATCTTTAGTAGTTGCAGATGCTTGCTAGAGTTCCAGTCATAAGTGCATATGATCCAAGAAGAGAAAGTATGTTAGCTTATGCCTCTCCCTCAAATAAAATTGCAGTAATGATTATCAGTCTAGTTATCGATTGCCAAGGGACAAATAACTTTCTCGTTACAAAAAGCTCTCTACTAAAACTAACTTAGTTATTTCTTTATCTAAACAGCCCCTAGTTTTTATTTGCGCGCTCTTTATTATCTTGCGAACTTATCCAACAACACCTACAAAGTACTTCTAGTTTCATACTTGTTCTAGGTAAAGCGAACGTTAAGCGTACGTAGAGTTGTATCGGTGGTCAGTAGAACTTGAGGGAATATTTTTTTCTACCTTTAGCTCCTCGTTGGGTTTGACACTCTTATCGAAAGAGGCTACAATTGATCCCCTATACTTGTGCATTATCAGTCACCCACAGGTACCAATCTGAGGTTTCAGTACAAAGATTGAACACAAGAGATGAACTAGGGTTTCTGAGGAGATGGTACTATTAAAGATGTTGATGAAGATTGGCCTCCCAAAGATGAGAGGGTTGTTGGTGATGACGATGGCTTCGATTTCCCCTTCCGAGAGGGACGTTCCGCCGGAGGCGCTCCGTCCCGAAATTCCTCTCTTTATTTTTTCTGCCCAAGTTCCACCTCGAGCCGGAGGCGCTCCGTCCCGAAATTCCTCTCTTTATTTTTTCTAGGTCAAAAGACCTTATGTACTAGAAGATGGGTACCGGAGGTGGGCTGGTGTAACATCCCAAAATTCTAAATTTGGAATGTTATATTAAATAAATAGTTTTGATTTTTTGTTTGATTGTGGTGAGGTTATTGTGTGAAATTGAGTGAAATTTGAAACTTTTGAAAGTTGAATGAGAGGGAATGAAATGAGTTTCCCAAACTTTCACCTTGCATTTATGATCGCCATGAATTCAAATTTCATTTCATCACAAAACCCTAGAGAGGATATGATATGACTTCTTCCATTTAATTAAATGAAAAAGGATTTTTGAAAAAGGTTTGAATTCTATTCAAAATATTTCAAATTCATAAACTTTATGCAACTCAATGATTTTCATGAGAGAAGATAAAATGAATTCTTCAAATCATATGAAATGAGTTGGAAGTTTTAAAGAATCAAATTTAAAGTCCATTTGATATTATTTTCAACTTGGAGTTATTTGGGTTTTTTTGAATTATTTTTCTCGAAAAATAAAATATGTGGAAAATAGGGTAAAATTATTCCCTAAAGTAGAAAAGTGGAGAAAAATTAGTTTTAAATCATTTTGGTATTTTAAAATATTTTATTTGATTTTTAAATGAGCCAGAAGCACGGTTTGACTTATTGGAAGTTATGCGTATTTTATTTGAAGCTAGAAAAATGTTCATGTTGTAGAAAATATTTTTCTAAACTTTTTGATATATAATATGCCTATATAAAATTTTATCTTTACTTTCGTTATTCAGTTTTTTCCCTTTTCCGTTTCTACTTAAGAAAACAAACCGCGTGTGCGGCCTATAGCTACTCGTCGCCCACGTGCGCAACATAGTCAGCTGACAAGCCCGTAACTGTTTTTATTATTTTTCGGTTATGCTTGGAGAAAAAAAATTCGGAAATATTTCTTTTTCTTAAAAAAATGTTAAAAAAAACTGCAGCGCGCGTGCGCCGGCCGGCCGAACACTTTAGCCGTGAGTTTTTCTCTTTTCGATTTTTACGTCTACATTTAGTCCCACATTGCCTAGCCTTTGACCCCTAAACCTCTTTTTCACCTATAAATATAGACCCATAGAGCCTCCAAAAAACATCCGACTCGGGTTAAATCAAAATTTTGGTTTGACTAGATTCATTAAAAAAATATTTTTCTCCTCTCCGGCGGGACTTCTGGAAGTTCTCTCCTCAGTTTGGCCCTGATTTTTCAACTAGCCATAACTTTATACTCGTTTATCCAAATTAGATGAAACCAACGCCTATAGTTTTGTCTTGTTTTCACCTATCCAGTGAACCTGTCACATCAACTTTAAATTTGTTCAGATTCATATTCAAACTTCTTTTGATCATAAATTGAGTTCCGTAACTCCGATTTGGTTGATTCTTTTTGCAAATCGAAGCTGTTGACCTAAACTTTCTGATAAGACCAAATCCACCTAATTTTGATACTGTTAGAAATTGTTTTCTGTTGCAAGAGTTAATTGCTTGTTTTTGAAGTTTTCCGAGATCTTTTCTTCGATTCTTTTGTGTGAGTGCTTATGTATGCAATTGCTTGCTCACGATAGATTGACGGGAGTGTGACGAGTAGAACTATCAGGAGTTATGAGTGTGAATCATCTTCATCAACAGTACAAGGCAAGTTCACACTTTGATCATACTTTTCATTACCCAGTTTTTATGCATTAGTTTCAACCCTCAAACATTGCATGAGTAGGATTAATAACATGTGGGTATTGGGAAGTAGTTAATGAGGTAGGAACCTATTGTCTGGCATTCAACCCCTGGGTACTACTACGTTATGCTTACTGCTATGCTATGCTCGTAGACGTGGTTTGGTTTTGAGAGAATTCATGAAAGATGTGAGAGTTATTGTTAACTAAGGTTTAACTTAAGGTGGTTACTTTAATACACATCTGGGTGGATTGGTTGGGGCAACCTGGAGCACATAGTGGTTTTCCCGGGCACCTGGAGAACCCAGTGCTTGCCCAAGTGAATCCGGGAGTACATCACCCCGGTTATTAATGTTAAATTTGGGATTGAGTTGGAGGAACCTTCTCAATATTTTCAACAAACTTTGTAGTAATTTAGTGAAAAATTAGCTTAATGCAAAATTAAACCTAGAGCCTCCACCAGCCAAATATGCATGTAGTGATAGACATTATTCAGCATTGCTCTACAGTGTGAAATTGCCAGTACATTCAATGTACTGACCTTATGGCTACAACGTCTCATGTTGCAGAAATTTTTCGACGAGTAAGTGATACGTTAGGGTTACGATTTCTACACTCAACTTTGCCGTTGGTGTTGATGGGAATCCACAACTTTGTTGTTACTTCCGCTATATGGATTGAGGTAATAGTATTTACGTTACTTTATACATGTGATTTACCTCTGTTATAAATCCTCGAGTACTGTGTGTCAGCATACCGATCCAGGGATGACACTTAAGCATAGAGACTTGATCCATTCGGGTCGGGTCGCTACAAGATGGTATCAGAGCCAGGTTGACTGTAGGATGTGACCCTAGAAACTAGAAATCCCATAGGAAATACTTTCCCTAAAACTTTATTTTCAAAAAGATCTTTTACCTCTCTTCCTTTCTGAACTTTATCAAATATTCCTTTTAGTTAGACTATACCCCTTTCCCCTTTTGACCACACGAAGATTCGACTCATGAGACCACTCCAAGAAGTACAAGATATCAGACAACTAAGACCACTCCGGAATGAAGAAGATTTTACCGTGCATTATAATAATGGAAACTACAACGGTTGAAGACTCCGAAGACTAGGAGAAATTAAAGGTTCTGAAGAATTTCTAGATTTGTATGACCTAGGAAGCCTACCCTCATGGAATTTGTCAGACTATTGAAGTTGTCAATACCCGAGATCAAGGTGTGTCGGAGAAAGACCGGAACATGGCGCGTTAAACTCAAAGTTTTGTCAAGAACACCCTAAGGCAGGAGATATCAACTATGGAATGATAGTTCATGCCAATGACCAGGGCAGAAACACGGCTAACCATGATGTTATCGCCCGCTTATGCTATTGTCACCATCCGGAGTTAAGCATGCATTTCTTCGGAAGGATTGGATGACAAAAGGGTTAATGGAGCACCTATCAGCAAAAGATGAAGTTCTAACCTTAGCTGGTGTATCACCAGGATCTGGAGTATCACATCAAGAAGTTTAGGGTGGACCTTTAGGAATCCGTAATCGACAAGGAAGCATTTCGTGAAGAACTCAGGACCCAGAAGCTGAAAGTAGCCAAGCTGGAGGAGAAAAACCTCGAGATACCGGAGATTCGTCAAAAACTGGAGGACAGTAGGACCATGGTTCATGCCAAGGATGTTGAAATCCAGAAGTTTGGAACGCGATTCTTAAAGGACGTCATGAGAGACTTCACATCAACAGAGATGATCTAGCAAAAGAACTTGAGAAGGACAAACACGTCGGAAGAAGCCATCGGAGACCTGAGCAAGACTTGAAGAGTTCGGCGACGTTGAAGATTTATTGACCTTTAGAAGACCAAACCCCTGTTATATATATACCTACGTTAGATGCGACGATTGTGAGCTGTCATTTGTTTGATGTTTTCCGACAGCCACAAATAAAATCTGTCTTTTCAAAACTTTTGTTTGTATTGTGTGTATCACTCCCTATCTCTCTTATCTCGCCCCAAAACCAATGGACCCAATTGAGGATGAATGGAGATTAACTCACATTTCCGAGACCGATAAGTCAATTGGAGACGGACCGATGGATTCAGAACATGGAGGATCACATGAAGAATAACACTATAGCCGGAAAGGATATGACCCAGCATGCTCTACAGTGCTTTGAAAGAGGTGTTGCTACTTGGTGGAGGATGTACCAAACCATCAATGGATGGAAAGGAGTAACCATTTGGAAATAATTTAAGTTGACTCTGCTAAAGTCTCGTCTTGTGTCCCCGAATTTGAAGCCTTATGGAAATGATATGAAGAAACCCTGTGCATGCAAGTTTTGTGGAGAAATAGGACACAACCATAAAGAACATAAGGATGAATGCCCTAATTGTGAAGGAAGTCTCCTAGCTGAAGTATGCCCCACTAGGCAGATCACTTGTTTCTTGTGTGAAGGGACTACCCACTACCCTGCTCAGTGTCACATTTACCCCATGGTACAAAGAACCATCCAGCAGAAGAAAGAAGAAATGAAAGGAGCCCTCATGGAAATTTTAGAAGAACCGGTGATGAAGGAAGATGTTGAGGACACACATAAAGGAAACAGAATTAAACCCTGCACCAAGTCATGTTATTCATGTGGAGAAGAAGGACACATCTCCCAGAATTGTTTGAATGGGGATCTAGTAGAATTCCTGACAGAGGAAGTAGAGTATGACCCACAGGAAATAGAAGCCCTGATTGGCACGGAAAAGTCCAGGAAGAGAAATAGATTGTGTTAGGGATATTACTACTGGGTATAAACCAGCCAGGAGAGGTCGGGTTATCCCCTTAACAAGTTATTTGTATTTGAAGCCCACGAAGACAAGGAGTGCGGTGCTTTATGAAGGCCCAGGGTCCAAAGGCGGATTAAAGTCCGTAGACATAAACCGTCATGATATGTAAAACTTGTGTTGTAAGATAGAAAGAGTAGAAACCGAGCCGAACACGTTTATGAGCCAGCCTCGGGATTCTGTAAACCGACGGGCATCAACCTATCTATATAAAGGGACGACCCGGCGGTGGTTTAAGGACAACAAACAACAACTCGAGAGCCAGGCATAGCGGATTCGCTCCTTGGTCATCGAAACCCTAGCAATTCCACAACAACTGGATTAGGTCTTTACCTTCACCGCAAGGGGACGAACCAGTATAAAACTCTCTGCGTCCTTTGTCCTCTTTAACCCCTTTAAGCTAACCCGTCGCGATGGCTCCATGACTAAGTCCTTTCACTAGGACATCTGCCGTGACAAAACCACGACAGTTGGCGCCCACTGTGGGGCTATCGCACAATGGTTTCGAGTTCTTAGAGGGCAGCTTTGAAGGGCTCAAGGGATATGCTATGGGCCGGATGACCATGAGTCGTCGCGGCAAGCTCTACATCGACAACGCAGCGTGCACCGGGTTTCGGAGAGTCTACAACCCATTGGGTGCACCGGGTTTCGGAGATTTTGCATTCATCAGACCGCATCAATGCCGATACAGCAGTTTTAGCGTTGGAAGGCAATTGCCGGTTTGCACCTCTGAAGTTGAAGTTGGGACGGCTCAAACGTCATTGCAATGACATGGGAACACTTATGGCAGCTCTGGTGAAGTATGCCGACTCTGATAGTACCAAGGACCCCGAGTCTGACGATGACAAGACAGGGAAGGGAAAGAAGAGTGGCAACACCAAAGGGTAGCAGCATAACCCAGCGGGTCATGGAAACAGCAGTAAGTGTAAAGTGGATAACAGTTTAGATTTTGTAGCTAACACCAACGCGCAGGATAATGGCCAGCGTTGTAAGGGTAAACCACCCCCGCGTGGTGGAGGACCAAGTCCCAATCCGGAGTGCTTGTCTCACCTATTAAACCAGCCTTGCCCAAAGCACGGGTCGCGGGATAAACCGGCCACGCACCTCTTGAAGGATTGTTATATTATGCGGGAGTTCAAAAATTCAGAATTTTTTCGGTATGATCATGGACCGGGCGGTGGTTCAGGCACCGGATCCCATGGGCTGGGTTACGGTGGAGGCAGTTCTGGTTCAGGTTTTCACGGTAACCAAAGCGGAGTCAGTAGCAACAGCAGCAGTCCGGTTACTAGAGCAACCCGAAGCAGTTGAATAGTGGGCAGTACCATGTCTTCACCACGAGCCTGTGCAAGCGCGATCAGAAGCTTCATAAAAGGGCAAAAAGAACTCGGTTGAACCGGCGGTGCCCCGTTACTTGCGCTAGTCTGAATAGCCCATTGTGTGGAGTCGAGAGGATCATCCGCCTCGGGTTGATAATCCGGGTCATCTGGCATTGGTGGTGGCACCTCAGGTTGGAGGTTATAAGTTCACCAAGGTACTCATGAATGGGGGGAGTAGTATCAATATCATTTATTATGAAACCTTCCGTTGCATGGGATTAACAGATAAAAATCTTAAACCGTCCAACACGGTCTTCCATGGCGTGGTGCCTGGTAAATCAGCGGATCCAGTTGGTAAGATAGCTCTGGAGGTTGCTTTTGGAGATGAGCATGATTCAAGATCAGAGACATTGAATTTTGAAGTGGTGAAAATCAAGAGCCCGTATCATGCCCTGTTTGGACGACCGGCTTATGCTGTCAGCGTTCTGGGAAAGGGGGTCCCCAGACTTGCCTACCTGCGGCCCACAGCGTGGCTAAGCAGCAGGTTGTACGACCCATCTTCATTAACAAGGCATTCAAGACCCTCGCGAGGGTCCCAGCCTTGCGAGGCGGATGACGCAAGACCTCATCTGGAGCGGCCTAGTCAGGCAGGCTCACGAGGAGCGGACATATCAAGGAGGGGCAAACCTCACGAGGCCCTCGTGACGTGAGCCGTGACGCACGGCACCAGGCGGGCGCCAGCGCGCGCAGCGTCCTAGTTTCCTCTTTGGTGCTAAGGAGGCCAGCGCATGCGAAGAGTACCAAGGCATCAGGAAAAGGTTGCTATATTGGTGCAACGAGACCAAGACCAGGAGGACGACAAGACGGAGGTCATCGCGGAGCCCAAGACGGCGTCACCACCAGAGCTTTTCGCAGGCGAAGACCACTTTTGTCAGGATAGCTTGTACTAGCTGTCCCCCTTCGAATTCGCCCGCCGTTGTTGGCTCCCTTCCTGCTCATTATTTGGGAAGGGGACCAAGGCCTATATAAGTAGAGCTAGCCACCACAGTAGAGGCATCTGATCTTAGCTTGATCCAACCCGATCGAGAGCCTAGCCACAAGAACACCTCAACCTCAGGAGGCTGTTCTTCACTTGTACTGTTCATCATCAGCCCAAGAGGCAATCCACCACCACCACACTGGAGTAGGGTATTACACCACAATGGTGGCCCGAACGAGTATAAACCTCGTGTCTTCCTGTGTAGCGGGTTCATCGAGTTCGTCCACGAGATCTTAGCGAGCTAGGGCGTAGATCGGTAGGAGGGAAAGACTTCGCGCGCACCCCAGTGTTCGAACCTTAAGGGTTTGCCGGAACCCCACATCCGACATATGCTAAGTTCATGGCAAGGCCCTGTTATGTCTATCTGCAGCTCAAGATGCCGGGTCATAAAGGGACCATCACGGTTCATGGGAGAAGATCGCTTTGGAATCTGAAGAAGGTGATGCGACATATGCTGAGTCGGTTTGTGCAAAAGAGGAGTTGAAGTTCTACAAGGACAATGTTGATCCGGCGGATATGACTTCTTTGAAAAAGCCAACTACAGAGAATGATCCGGCCTTGAAGTTTAAATCGGCTGATGAGACTAAACTGGTTTATTTTCTTCCTGGCAATTCATCCAAGTAGTTTCGCATCAGCGCTAACTTGGATCCGAAATAGGAAAGCGCACTCATCGAGTTCATCCATGAGAATCGGGACATCTTTGCGTGGAAGCCTTCTGACATGCCATGTGTACCGAGGGAACTAGCTGAGCACACTCTTAATGTCGATCCCAAGTTTAAACCGGTCTATCGGTTTCTTCGCCGGTTCAACGAAGAAAGATGCAAGGCCATTGGTGAGGAGGTAGCCAGGCTTTTGGCAGCTGGATTTATCATTGAAGTATTTCATCCTAAGTGGTTGGCTAATCCGATGCTGGTACTTAAGAAGAATGGCACTTGGCGTATGTGTGTGGACTACACAGATTTAAACAAAGCTTGTCCAGCGAATCCTTTTGCTCTCCCTCGTATTGATCAAATCATTGATGCTACGGCGGGTTGCGAGCGTTTGAGTTTTCTGGATGCTTATTCTGGTTACCATCAGATCAAAATGGCAGTTAAGGACCAGGAGAAGACAGCTTTCATAACTCCCTTTGGAGCCTTCTGCTATGTGTCTATGCCTTTTGGGCTCAAGAGTGCCCAGGCGACTTATCAGCGCTGTGTGCAGAATTGTCTTCATAATCAGATTGGCCGCAATGTTCATGCTTATGTGGATGATATTGTGGTAAAATCCAAAAAGGAGGAGACATTGATAGATGACTTGAAGGAGACCTTCGATAACCTCCGGGTTTATAAAATGATGCTTAATCCGGCCAAGTGTGTTTTTGGTGTACCAGCAGGCAAGATTTTGGGCTTTCTGGTGTCTAACAGGGGCATTGAAGCTAATCCGGAGAAAATTAAGGCTATAACTTCTTTGGCTAAACCGAAGTGTATCAATTGTAACGCCCCGGACACACCCGCCGGTGGTCGTTACTCCTGGCGGGATCTAGACTGGCCCCACAGATCAATACTAGTCTTTTCTGCGCACTTTGTCCTCACTCGTGCGCACCCGGGAGCAACTTCCCGGTCGGTCACCCATCCTGACACTACTCCAAGCTGAGCACGCTTAACTTTGGAGTTCTGTCCGAATGGGCTCCCGGAAAAGAAGGAATTCCTTATTGATATGAGTAGTCTATCATCCCTAATAAGCCAGGCTATCACATACACCCCCACTCAGAGGAACCGACGTCCTCGTCGGGCCACGAGAACGCTCCTCTTGGCACAAACGCGTCGTGCTTCCAGTCCGTACATGTGCCATGTCGGGTGCCACGACGGGTCACAAACGTCATGAACAACATGACCACGCACCTGTCCGTAACCATCCGTGTAACCGCGAGGGTCGGCTCTGATACCAACTTGTAACGCCCCGGACACACCCGCCGGTGGTCGTTACTCCTGGCGGGATCTAGACTGGCCCCACAGATCAATACTAGTCTTTTCTGCGCACTTTGTCCTCACTTGTGCGCACCGGAGCAACTTCGAAATGGTCACCCATCGACACTACTCCAAGCTGAGCACGCTTAACTTTGGAGTTCTGTCCGAATGGGCTCCCGGAAAAGAAGGAATTCCTTATTGATATGAGTAGTCTATCATCCCTAATAAGCCAGGCTATCACATCAATGCTGTTCAACGCCTGGCAGGCCGGATTGCATCCTTGAGCCGGTTTATTAGTCGCCTTGGGGAGAAGGCAATCCCTTTATATCAGATGGTGAAGAAGACGGACGACTTCGTCTGGAGTGACGCCGCCAATGAAGCATTTGAGGACTTAAAGCGGCAACTGGCCGAACTGCCGGTCCTTGCTGCTCCTGTTGTTAAAGAGCCCTTGTTGTTATATGTGGCTGCTAATGCTCGGGCTGTTAGTGTGGCTATTGTGGTGGAGCGCAAGGAGGCCGGAAAGGAGTATCCAGTTCAACGGCCGGTTTATTATATCAATGAAGTACTTATTGAGTACAAGCAGAGGTATCCACATTGGCAGAAGCTAGTGTACGAAGCTTTCATGGCAAGCCGGAAGCTTAAGCAATATTTCTAGGGCCATCCCATCACTGTGGTCAGTTCTACTACTTTGGGGGATATAACCCAGAACAGGGAAGCAACTGGCCGGGTTGCCAAGTGGGCTATTGAGCTTGTGCCTCACGGGTTAAAATATATGCCCCGGACAGCGATCAAATCTCAGGAGCTTGTGGATTTCATCAATGACTAGACAGAATTACAAGCGCCAGAAGAAAAGCCGGATCATACCTATTGGCCTATTCATTTCGATGGGTCCAGGAAATTGGACGGCTCGGGGGCTGGAGTCGTGCTAAGTTGCCCATGAGGTGATAAGTTTTGTTATGTTCTCCATTTAATGTTCGCTTGCACTAACAATGCAACTGAATATGAGGCTTTACTCCACGGTCTTTGGATGGCTAAGGAGATTTATTTGAGCCGGGTTAAGTGCTTCGGTGACTCGGACCTAGTGGCTCAGCAGGTGTCTGGTACTTGGGATTCCAAGGATCCGCTCATAGTAGCATATCATGGAGAAGTGGATATTGTTGCAGGTCACTTCAAAGGATATCAGGTTGATCATATGGAACAGCGGAAGAATGAAGCGGCGGACGCTTTAAGCCATTTGGGTTCCCAGCGTAAACCGGTTCCACCCAACGTATTTCTGTATGTGCTGCATAATCCATCGGTTAAACTCCCCACAGAGGAGGATCTGGCTGTTCCTGATCCGGAGGCTCAATTGGTGGCAGCACTTCATATCATTCCAGATTGGACGGTCCCATATTTGGCGTATATGAACCGGGGCGAGTTACCAGAGGATGAAACCTTGACCAGGCAGATAATTCGGCGGTCCATGTCCATGACTATTATCAATGGAGAATTACATTATTGCAGTGTGACAGGGGCGTTTCAATGTTGCGTGTCTCCTGAAGAAGGCCGTGAGATTTTGTGTGAGATCCGCGAAGGAGACTGTGGTCACCACGCCGGTTCAAAGTCCTTGGTAGCTAAAGCCTTTCTTCATGGCTTCTATTGGCTGACGGCTCATGCCGATGCAGAAGACTTGGTGAAAAAGTGCGACAGTTGTCAGAAATTTTCACGCCGAGCTCATGTTCCGGCCCAGGAGTTGAGGATGATTCCAATCACTTGGTCGTTTGCAACTTGGGGGCTGGATATGGTTGGGCCCTTTAAGAGATCCAAGGACAAGAAGACCCACCTTTTTGTGGCAGTTGATAAGTTCACTAAGTGGGTGGAGGCAGAGCCAGTCAGTAAGTGTGATGCAGCTACAATGGTTCAATTCATCAAGAAGGTGATATTCTGGTTTGGCTTTCCACATAGCATTATAACTGATAATGGTACCAATCTGTCCAAAGGTGCTATGAAGGAGTTCCGTCAACGTGAGCACATCCGACTTGACGTATCACCAGTGGCTCATCCCCAGTCTAATGGTCAAGCGGAGAGGGCTAATCAAGAGATCTTGAGAGGCATCAAGCCCCGGCTTATGGTTCCTTTGCAACGGATGCCGGGTTGTTGGGCGGAGGAGTTACCTTCTGTGCTATGGAGCATCAATACCACACCCAACAGATCTACGGGTTACACGCCTTTTTTCATGGTTTACGGAGCAGAGGCGGTTCTCCCTAGTGACATCCGTCATGACTCGCCTCGTGTGGTGGCTTATGTCGAAGCTAATAATGAGAAAGCGCGACAGGAAGCACTTGACCTATTAGATGAGGAGCGTGACATTGCAGCAGCCCATTCGGCGATTTATCAGCAAAATCTACGGCGTTATCACAGCCGTCGGGTTAGAACCAGAACTTTTCAAGAAGGCGATCTAGTGCTCCGACTCATCCAGGATCAGACTAATATGCACAAGTTATCCCCGCCTTGGGAAGGGCCTTTTGTGGTCAGCAAGAATCTGCATAACGGGTCATACAACCTTACTATACTTGAGCCACAGGCTCTGCTCATGTACATAGTTATGACAATGTATATATTATGATCAATATAATAAACCGGAGCCTCAGCTAAAGCGGGGTATCTGTTGTTTTTCTTACATCATGTGTGGTTACATGGGGGCTTCTATTTATAAAGCGGCGTCCGGTTTACCCCTTGATTCAGCTTATAAAGCCATATATAAATATCACTTGGGGGCTTGGTCGTATTCGAACCATAGCTGTAACGCCCTCGATGCGGCTATATCTCCCACGTGTCGAAGCACGACTTAGAGGCATAACCGCATTGAAAGCAATGTCGCAAGTGAGGTAATCTTCACACAACCCATGTAATACATAAGGGAAAGAGATACGTAGTTGGCTTACAATCGCCACTTCACACAATACATGAGTAAAGCATTACATCATACAGATACAATCAAGGTCCGACTACGGAACCAAAATAAAAGAAGACTACCCCAAATGCTACACAGATCCCCGATCGTCCCAACTGGCTCCACTCTTGATCAACTCAAACGAAACAACACAATGAACAAGATCTTCATCGAGCTCCTCCATGAGCTTGATCGCCACCTGCACGGTTTCATCGGCACTGCAAACTGGTTTTGAAGTATCTGTGAGTCACGGGACTCAGCAATCTCACACCCGCGAGATCAAGACTATTTAAGCTTAAAGGTAGGACAGGGTAGTGAGGTGGAGCTGCAGCAAGCGACTAGCATATATGGTGGCTACCATACGCAAATGAGAGCGAGAAGAGAAGGAAAAGCACGGTCGAACAACTATGATCAAGAAGTGATCCTAGAACAACCTACGTCAAGCATAACTCCAACACGTGTTCACTTCCGGACTCCCGAGAAGAGACCATCACGGTTACACACGCGGTTGGTGTATTTTAATTAAGATCAACTTCGGGTTTTCTACAACCGGACATTAACAAATTCCCATCTGCCTCATAACTGCGGGCACGGCTTTCGAAAGATAATACCATGCAGGGGTGTCCCAACTTAGCCCATTATAAGCTCTCACGGTCAACGAAGGATATTCCTTCTACCGGGAAGACCCGATCAGTCTCGGAATCCCGGACTACAAGACATTTCGACAGCAATAAAACAAGACCAGCAAAGCCGCCCGATGTGCCGACAAATCCCGATAGGAGTCGCACGTACCTCGTTCTCAGGGCACACCGGATAAGTCAAGCTACGAGTAAAACCAAGCCTCGAGTTTCCCCGTGGTGGCCCCAAGAAGTTGCTCGGTCCGGACCAACACTGAGGAGCACCGCCCGGGGGCTAAAAAGATGACCCTTGAGTCTGCAGAACCCAAGGGAAGGGGTATATGTGGTAGGTAGTCAAATGGTAAAACCAAGGTTGGGCCTTGCTTTGGAGGAGTCTTATTCAAAGCGAACTGTCAAGGGGTCCCATAAATCACCCAACCGCGTTAGGGACGCAAAATCCGGGAACATAATACCGATATGATGGAAACTAGGGCGGCAAGAGTGGAACAAAACACCAGGCATAAGGCCGAGCCTTCCACCCTTTACCAAATATATAGATGCATTAATTAAATAAGATATATTGTGATATCCCAACAAGTAAACATGTTCCAACAGGGAACAACTTCTCCATGTTCCAACAAGGAACAAACTTCATCTTCACCTGCAACTAACAACGCTATAAGAGGGGCTGAGCAAAGCGGTAACATAGCCAAACAACGGTTTGCTAGGAAAGGATGGTTAGGGGCTTGACATGGCAACATGGGAGGCATGATATAGCAAGTGATAGGCATCGTAGCATAGGCATAGCAAAAGAGCGAGCATCTAGCAAGCAAAGATAGAAGTGATTTCGAGGGTATGGTCATCTTGCCTGAAATCCCGCAAGGAAGAACAACAAGTCCACGAAGAAGACAAACGGACGAAGTCGAATGAATCCTCACCACTCCGGAACGAAACCGAAGCTAACGAGGGAAGCAACCCGGAAAGAAGCAAACAACATAGTAAAACAACCATCACATAAACATGGCATGATGCACAAGCGAGTATGATGCATGTCCGGTTTAAATAGCATGGCATGGCAAAGTGCAACAAACACCACTACAAATTAAGTGGAGCTCAATATGCAACGAGTTGCATATTGACGAAACACCACATCAATTATTTAGTTTCTCTCTCGGTTATGTACTCAACAATATTAAATGTTATTAAACATGGCAAGAGGTGAAGCATAAGTAAACTAACTATTTAGGCAAGTTTAAATGAGGCCGGAACAACAAACAACAATTCCGGTAAAACCCCATATGCATATTTAAGATTTGGAACTGATCTGCCCTGAACACAATTTTAGAGTTGTTAAACATGCAAATAAAGTATACCATGATAAACTAGGCATTTTTCTACCCCATTTACATATGAAGTTTATTTAAAATGGAGCTACGGTTATTTAGTTATGAAATAAATCATTTTAGCATGGCATTATGCAAAATAAACACAAACAGCATGTTAAACATTTTTAACATAGATGAAAGTGGCATATTATTAATCTACACAATTTTCTAAGCATTTTACATATATAAAGTTTTTACATATGATGCACTGTTAAAAAGTTATTATATGCATGATGAACAGGGGGTTTTCTGTAAAACTGTAAATCGCTAGATAATTAGACAAATTCACAGAACCAAAAAAAACAGGAACGGGCCGAAATCTCCTGGGCGCTGGGGCGCTCACCATGGGCTTCAGCCCGTCGGTGAGGAGGTGGAGGCAGGCCGCGGGGCACAGGCTGGGCCTTGGGGAGGCGCTGGGCAGCTTGGCAGGCCCGCACGAGCACTCGAGCAGGGCGCGGTCAACGCGGGACTGAACCGGGTGAGCCGTTGCTGCTCTCGTGTCTAAAGAAACAGAAGCAGCAGGAGCATGGCAATGGAGGAGAAGACGGCAGGGAACCGGCCGGAACGGGCGGAACGGAGCGCGGGGAGCGCCGGGGTCCAAATCCGGCAAGGGGAGGCGCGGATCGGGGCTCGGTGCGGCGGCTCCGGCGAGGCAAGGGACTGAGAGGGAGAGAGATGGATCGAGGGGAGGCTGGGCTAGGGGCCTAGGGTTTAGGCGCTGCTGGGCCTTGGGCCGGCTTAGAGAGGCCGGTGGAGGAGCCTTGGGTCAAATGGGCTGCAGGGAAGCGGCCCTCTTCTCTCTCTCTCTCTTTTCTTTAACCGAAAGGAAAAATAGAGAAAGGAAAAGAAGGGGGTTAGGGAAAAGAGTTTGAGCAGAAGGACAATTTTCCTGGACTCATAAGAATAAGCATGACCACAGAAAAAATAGAAGTGGCAAGATTGCAAGATGTAAATTCAAACTCATTTGAATTAAATTCAAATGATTTGAATAGGAAGTGAGGTTTGGGAAGGTCCAAAAATGTTGAGGATTTTTGGTGGAGCTCCGGGAAATGACGAAATAATTTATGGGCAAGGTTGGAGACCAAGAAGTGAGATAACAAAGGTATGGAGAAATATTTGCAAGTGTGTTATGGAATGGTTTAATATATCTCCCTAAATATTGGGAGGATATGTTATAAAGATAAATCACCATTGTGAATATCCCTCGATTTAAATGGATCAAGGATCCATTCCATTTATTTAGTTGAGTTGCAAAATATTAATGACATGATGGCATGATGACATGATGCAATGCAAAAATAAAATAGCAGGCACAAAAGAAACACACGGCGAAACCCGGAATATATGGAAGTCTTCTGAAGCATCGGTCTCGGGGCGTTACAACACTCCACCACTATGAGAGGATCTCGTCCCGAGATCTAGGATGGCACTGGATAGAAAAACGGAAGAAGAAAGAGGTAAAACTAAGTTGCTTCTTTGACAAAAGAGTGAAACCAACGAACTTTGAGAGGTTGAACAAAATGAAAGAAAGAAAACAACGAAGATGAACAAAGTTGAAAACACTCTGTTAGAAAAGAGGAACAAGGGATCTGACGAGAACCAAGAGGTTTAGTGATAAAATAGATATTGACACCACTCCGGTTAAAACAAGATAGAGAAGGAGTAAGAATGATATAATTTGGGCAGCACTCCGACTAAAAGAAGAAGGAAAACTTGATAAGATGAAAAGAACTTGAAGAGATGACACAACACTCGGTTAAATGGATAATGCAAGAAAAAAACATGATCTTTACAAAACGAGGTGATGGGTGAAGAGAGCAACATCACAATGCCTCCGGAAACAATGCATGATAGATAGAAAGTTGGAATGAATAGAACGAAGAATGAAACCAACATCTCCCACCATAAATGAATTTGAAAGAGTATCCTTACGAAGTAGGATTGAACGGAGTTGTTTGAAAAACAACAACGGTAAGGATAAGCTTGTAGTGGGCTTATGAAAACATCTCAAAATTATGAGGTGAGCTTCTGCCACCAACGGAAACAATTGATTGGATTGAGAGCAACACGGAGATGAAAACTTCTTTCATTGAGAGGATAGGAGGAAAACTTGGATCATTGATAAGCACCACAAATAGCAACATTCCTTCGGAAAGGCTTTAGGTGAAATCTAAACCAAGATAACACCAACGAATAAATTGTTGGGTTGAAATGATCTCGTGAACAAAGAGAAATGATGGATTTAAATATCTCATTCCTGACAACTTGTGAATCAAGAAACACGAAGGGAAATTGTCAAGAATGACATAACACCATCTCAAGAGATAAGGTAGAAAGAATTGCACTTTGGAATGCAAGATGAAGAATGCTTGAACTCCTCAAAACAAAACATGTGTTGACCACCACGTTTATTTTGAAGTATGGCTTGACGGATCTTAACTCCGCGAGAAATCTTGATGAACAATTGGAGAAATGAAAAGAATCCTTGACGAACCATCATGTAGAGCCTCCATGAAGAACTCCGGTAAACAAAAGGATGATAAAAGAAAGAGAAGTTGACAACACAAGGTGAAGCCTTGCAGTGATAAGATGAAGCTTCGCGATTATATAACCGAGAGGACTTAGAACTCCGGAAAAGAAAGATTTACAAATGAAATCAAGAATTTTGACGATCCTCCGGAATAAGGAATAGAATTTACTCAATGAAACAAGAATCAGAATTACATTATGCTGATCCTTCACCAATTAAATTGATGGCAAGCAATGGATTTGGCATACTACTTATTCTCATTGAAAAATGATTACAGATAGAGATGTAGCGCAAACTTGAGAAGGTATTGATGGAACCACCGGTGGGATTTGGAAACAACAAATGAATTGATATGATAATGAAGGAAATGAAATCTTGAACGAACCACCGTAAGAATTGAGAATGAACGTAGCAAAGGCGCAATTCACCGAGAATAATTAGAAAACGAATAAAGATACTTGACAGAATTTAGATACAAGTGAATGCAGAGATCCCGAGCTAATTAGATAATACTTGAATGATGCACCGGTATGATTTGGAGAACGAGAGCTGAAAACTTGAATGAATAATTATGACATGATGGCCTTCGGAGGAAAGAAATGGAAACAACTCATGAAATGCTCCGGATGGGTATGAAAAGAATTATCGCAATCGAAAATAATTATGAGAGGATGGCATCAAAGCTAGAACCATGAATCTTGAAGAGAATGGAGCAAGATTTTAGAGAAACTCTTCTTCGGTCTTCAAATGTTGAGAATGACGATGAGAAACATCACCCTGAATTGTTGAGATACTCCGGGATGAAAATTAGAAAGGTTGAACCAACGATGAAAAGAATTTGAAAGATCTTGGAGAAAGACATTTGACTGATGATAATTCATTCTTACGTCAAAATTGGAAAAGAATTTGAGAATAACTCCGGAAAATTAGAAGAGTCAAGTAAGATCCTGGGAAAAGACATGTGGGTTAGGGCCCACTCAAAAGAAACATCGTTGAAGGGTTGCTTGAAATAACGATTGCACCGGTAGAATTAAATGGCTTGAATGAGATAATTATCTCCATATAGCTTGAACGGATTAAGAATGGAAACACGAATCTTCAGAGATATCTTCAACACTTGGGAACAATTGAATAGCGAGAAGTGGATGATTAAGAGATGCACCGACATGAGAAAGCATTTGAAACGATGAAAAGAATACGATCAACACTGAAAACTTGACTTGAGTCCACCGGAGAAGAAAATTAGAATGGAACAATGATAAGGTTGAAACTTCCTTAGAGTCTTCATGAGAAATCACCGGATAAAACATTTAAAGGAAAAGAATGAAGAAACTTCACTCAATAAAATGGATACTTGATTAAGAAATCTGAGTCCTTGAAGAAAAAGGGGTGGGAGGGTGGGAAAACAAAGGCAACTTGGGTCGGATGAAACGAACACCGTTGATAAAAAAACTTAGAATTGATCTTGCGAATGTTGCAATGATCAGATTTACTTGGAGAGAAGCACAAGGTTGGAAAGTATTGAAAAGACGACCTTGATGAACAAGAAGGATTAGCATCCACATAGAAATATGAGAACACCATTTAGGAAAGGTATGGAATCAACACTTGACATTGAAGCAACTCGAATACCACAAAACGGAACAAAAACAAAGGATTTGGCTTGCAGAATAAGCCGGAACAAATACATATGATAGAGATTTACCCAATCCCATATCATGCATCTGTCGGAAAGATATTCTAGGAGCTATTTGAATTCCCACCTATAAACTCCCGAAACTTTCTGGTTATGCAATCAGGTGTTGGGGATACAGGGGACACAAAATATATCACCCAAACTAACAATACCTAGATCCATTGTATCCATCCTTCAACACATAACCAAGAAACCTTCGAAATCGTTTACCTCAACCTTCAAAAGCATCCGTTATATGAAGTCATGGCAATACTCTCGAGCTCGCCCGAAGATTGGGTTATCGAGGTTATCTCACCAACAGCTGCATAAAAGAGATTTTGATGTCGGCAAAACTCAGGTATTCCGAATCGCAACGATAAAATTGTGACGACAACACCTCGGAGCTCAACTCCCGGGACACCGCCACAACCCCTAAATGTCGAGGCACCAAGAACAATGTTCTCGTCACAAAACCATCGGAACGATTCCAAGATACCCGCGTGATCCTAAAAAAAATTTAGTGAAATTTGAGAAGAGAAAGAGTCAAAACTCTACGTCAGGATACCTCACCAGAGCGACGAAGGGACTAAGGAGTAAAAATAATCCTACTCTCCGATATATAATCCTAAGACTCAAAACATTTTTTTCTAGACTCAACAACGCCAGCAAACAATCAAGCAGGGGGCTCCTAAGTCGGGGATGGCTCTGATACTAACTTGAAACGCCCTCGATGCGGCTATATCTCCCACGTGTCGAAGCACGACTTAGAGGCATAACCGCATTGAAAGCAATGTCGCAAGTGAGGTAATCTTCACACAACCCATGTAATACATAAGGGAAAGAGATACATAGTTGGCTTACAATCGCCACTTCACACAATACATGAGTAAAGCATTACATCATACAGATACAATCAAGGTCCGACTACGGAACCAATATAAAAGAAGACTACCCCAAATGCTACACAGATCCCCGATCGTCCCAACTGGCTCCTCTACCGATCAACTCAAACGAAACAACACAATGAACAAGATCTTCATCGAGCTCCTCCTTGAGCTCGGATGCGCCACCGCACGGTTTCATCGGCACCGCAAACTGGTTTTGAAGTATCTGTGAGTCACGGGGACTCAGCAATCTCACACCCGCGAGATCAAGACTATTTAAGCTTAAAGGTAGGACAGGGTAGTGAGGTGGAGCTGCAGCAAGCGACTAGCATATATGGTGGCTACCATACGCAAATGAGAGCGAGAAGAGAAGGCAAAAGCACGGTGGAACAACTATGATCAAGAAGTGATCCTAGAACAACCTACGTCAAGCATAAATCCAACACCGTGTTCACTTCCCGGACTCCGCCGAGAAGAGACCATCACGGTTACACACGCGGTTGGTGTATTTTAATTAAGATCAACTTTGGGTTTTCTACAGCCGGACATTAACAAATTCCCATCTGCCTCATAACCGCGGGCACGGCTTTTGAAAGATAATACCCTGCAGGGGTGTCCCAACTTAGCCCATTATAAGCTCTCACGGTCAATGAAGGATATTCCTTCTACCGGGAAGACCCGATCAGTCTCGGAATCCCGGACTACAAGACATTTCGACAGCAATAAAACAAGACCAGCAAAGCCGCCCGATGTGCCGACAAATCCCGATAGGAGTCGACGTACCTCGTTCTCGTGGCACACCGGATAAGTCAAGCTACGAGTAAAACCAAGCCTCGAGTTTCCCGTGGTGGCCCCAGCAGTTGCTCGGTTCGGACCAACACTGGAGGAGCACCGCCCGGGGCTAAAAAGATGACCCTTGAGTCTGCAGAACCCAAGGAAGGGGTATATGTGGTAGGTAGTCAAATGGTAAAACCAAGGTTGGGCCTTTTTGGAGGAGTCTTATTCAAAGCGAACTGTCAAGGGGTCCCATAAATCACCCAACCGCGTTAGGGACGCAAAATCCGGGAACATAATACCGATATGACGGAAACTAGGCGGCAAGAGTGGAACAAAACACTGCATAAGGCCGAGCCTTCCACCCTTTACCAAATATATAGATGCATTAATTAAATAAGATATATTGTGATATCCCAACAAGTAAACATGTTCCAACAGGAACAACTTCTCCATGTTCCAACAAGGAACAAACTTCATCTTCACCTGCAACTAACAACGCTATAAGAGGGCTGAGCAAAGCGGTAACATAGCCAAACAACGGTTTGCTAGGAAAGGATGGTTAGGGGCTTGACATGGCAACATGGGAGGCATGATATAGCAAGTGATAGGCATCGTAGCATAGGCATAGCAAAAGAGCGAGCATCTAGCAAGCAAAGATAGAAGTGATTTCGAGGGTATGGTCATCTTGCCTGAAATCCCGCAAGGAAGAAGAACAAGTCCATGAAGAAGACAAACGGACGAAGTCGAATGAATCCTCACCACTCCGGAGCGAAACCGAAGCTAACGAGGGAAGCAACCCGGAAAGAAGCAAACAACATAGTAAAACAACCATCACATAAACATGGCATGATGCACAAGCGAGTATGATGCATGTCCGGTTTAAATATCATGGCATGGCAAAGTGCAACAAACAACACTACAAATTAAGTGGAGCTCAATATGCAACGAGCTGCATATTGACGAAACACCACATCAATTGTTTAGTTTCTCTCTCGGTTATGTACTCAACAATATTAAATGTTATTAAACATGGCAAGAGGTGAAGCATAAGTAAACTAACTATTTAGGCAAGTTTAAATGAGGCCGGAACAACAAACAACAATTCCGGTAAAACCCCATATGCATATTTTAGATTTGGAACTGATCTGCCCTGAACACAATTTTAGAGTAGTTAAACATGCAAATAAAGTATACCATGATAAACTAGGAATTTTTCTACCCCATTTACATATGAAGTTTATTTAAAATGGAGCTACGGTTATTTAGTTATGAAATAAATCATTTTAGCATGGCATTATGCAAAATAAACACAAACAGCATGTTAAACATTTTTTAACATAGATGAAAGTGGCATATTATTAATCTACACAATTTTCTAAGCATTTTACATATATAAAGTTTTTACATATGATGCACTGTTAAAAAGTTATTACATGCATGATGAACAGGGGTTTTTTTGTAAAACTGTAAATCGCTAGATAATTAGACAAATTCACAGAACCAAAAAAAACAGGAACGGGCCGAAATCTGCTGGGCGCTGGGGCGCTCACCATGGGCTTCAGCCCGTCGGTGAGGAGGTGGAGGCAGGCCGCGGGGCGCAGGCTGGGCCTTGGGGAGGCGCTGGGCAGCTTGGCAGGCCCGCACGAGCACTCGAGCAGGGCGCGGTCAACGCGGGACTGAACCGGGTGAGCCGCTGCTGCTCTTGTTTCCGAATAAACAGAAGCAGCAGGAGCATGGCAATGGAGGAGAAGACGGCAGGGGGCCCTGGCGGCGGGGTCGGCGGGAACCGGCCGGAACAGGCGGAACGGAGCGCGGGGAGGCTCCGGGGTCCAAATCCGGCAAGGGGAGGCGCGGATCGGGGCTCGGTGCGGCGGCTCCGGCGAGGCAAGGGACTGAGAGGGAGAGAGATGGATCGAGGGGAGGCTGGGCTAGGGGCCTAGGGTTTAGGCGCTGCTGGGCCTTGGGCCGGCTTAGAGAGGCCGGTGGAGGAGCCTAGGGTCAAATGGGCTGCAGGGAAGCGGCCCTCTTCTCTCTCTCTCTTTTCTTTAACCGAAAGGAAAAATAGAGAAAGGAAAAAGAAGGGGGGTTAGGGAAAAGAGTTTGAGCAGAAGGACAATTTCCTGGACTCATAAGAATAAGCATGACCACAGAAAAAATAGAAGTGGCAAGATTGCAATATGTAAATTCAAACTCATTTGAATTAAATTCAAATGATTTGAATAGGAAGTGAGGTTTGGGAAGGTCCAAAAATGTTGAGGATTTTTTGTGGAGCTCCGGAAAATGACGAAATAATTTATGGGCAAGGTTGGAGACCAAGAAGTGAGATAACAAAGGTATGGAGAAATATTTGCAAGTGTGTTATGGAATGTTTTAATATAGCTCCCTAAATATTGGGAGGATATGTTATAAAGAGAAATCACCATTGTGAATATCCCTCGATTTAAATGGATCAAGGATCCATGCCATTTATTTAGTTGAGTTGCAAAAGATTAATGACATGATGGCATGATGACATGATGCAATGCAAAAATAAAATAGCAGGCACAAAAGAAACACACGGCGAAACCCGGAATATATGGAAGTCTTCTTAAGCATCGGTCTCGGGGCGTTACAATAGCTATACCTCTTGATCGGCGCAAGGCCACCAGAAAAATCACTTGGGGGCTTGTTCGTATTCGAACCATCGCTACACCTCTTGATCGGCTCAAGGCCAAAAGAAAATTACTTAGGGGCCAAAGAGAGTGTTGAAAAAGCACAAACTCAAGCATAGGCACCCACTGAGCACAACTCAAAATATTGCTTGGGGGTTCTTTGCTTGGCAATGAACAAAGAATCTACACTTGTAATAGGATATCAAGCCACGGCTTGGAAGCCTGGTGTATACACCTAAAACCCCGGGTTAGCCTGCCTTTTTAAGTAAGCCACTCCGTCCAGGTAAACCTGGTATGACCCGCCGAACTTTTGACAAGTCAATCTCATAGACCCTGAACTTGTCAAAGTTAAAATGACGATTGGTTAAAGATTGAGGTCCATCTTAAAAGGCTTTGTAAAATGGTTTAACTTAGCAGCCTGGCAGCCCATGAAAAGCCTCGAATTTGGGGCCTAGTAGCCCATGAAAAGCCTCGACTACAAGTTTTCATGTGCTTTTATTTGCCATGTTTATTCTCCTTTGATGAGATTTATGATGTTTTTGATAAACCGGCGATCATTAACCCGGTTCGGCTTTCAACTACAAAGTTGTCAGTACATGATCAGTTATTATCCAGAGTTTATTAACCCGGTCTGGTTTCTACTATAAGTCGCCAGTATTGAATATGGATAATCCGGTGTTTATCATAACCCGGTACGGTTTTATTATAAACCGGCACCATATGGAAGGAGTTATCAGCACTCATGATTAGGGTTATCGCCCTTACTACAAAAGTTGGTCAACCAACGATGTGATTCAATATCACATGTATCATTTATTTTCATATTTGATTAACTTTTTATAGCCTTGGTTATAAACCCTGGCTAGGTGTTTGGGCATCATGACCCGTCCGACGGTAAACCGCCAGGACACTTTCAACTTCTTGTATGCAGGAGCAGCGACAGATTTTGAACGTCATATATCTTAAGCATGGCGGATTAACAAGTATCAGGCAAAATAAAAATGCACGAAGGCATAGGAGACCAAGTGTTTGAACTAGCAAATTACAAGGCGTTTCAGTGCCCAAAAGAATAATTGTTTTTCGGCAAATGTTGTGGTCCGCAGAAGGCTAACCCGGCCTCCGGATCATGACTCGTCACCAGGTTGGCTTGACGGCTGCGGATCATCTTGCACCGGTTCATCCTCCTCATCTCTACCCAGTGTCTGGAAGTCAATAGTTGCCCAGTCGATCCCAGTTAGGGCTTGGAACACAGCTTCGTCGCCTATAAGGGTGGACGGTTCAATATCAGGGGCATAGGTGTGCTTACGGATTGGCGGGATAAGATTTTGAGCTTCAGGAGTTGGTGCAGCAACCGTTTGTTATTGACGTCATAACTCGCCTGGTAATGTGAAAGATCAGCTTCTTCAGCCAAGTCACAAGCCAGTGGACGCACTTCCCGGTTTATGGCTTGGAGGTCATCATTACCAAATTCTGATCCATCCTCTTTTAAGCTCGGATAACCTTTACCCACATCCATCGGATCAAGATCAGGCAACCATGTTTTTGCTTGGGTTAGCGCGGTCAGAGCACCAGCCCTTGCAGCAGATCTTTTTAGCTCTTCTACCCGGGCAGGCAGCACTGACAACCTTGCTAAGGTATCCTTGATAAGAGTGGGGGTGTCTTATTGTGAGAAGCAGTGCAGATGATCCGTTGCGCGCCGGTATATAATTGTTCTATAAGAGTATAAGCAGCCTTCAACTTCTTCTGCATGTCAGAACCCAGATGGGTAATGCGAGTCCCTGCATCATTATAAAACATCGGTAAACCGGCAATGTACGGGATGATATGTTGAAAATTTAAAGCAAGGAGACTTACCAAAGACAGCAGTGGTCATAGCATTGATTTGCCGCTTTAGACTAGTCAGTTCTTCCGCCACCGGTTTAAGGGCTGCCTCTGCATCCTCGGCTCTTTTTTGCAAAGTGAATTTTTCTATGTTCCAATCCGCCTGCTCCTTATTGAAGCCTTCCTTCAGCTTTTCCATGGCGGCTAAGGCACTGGCTAGCTCATCTTTTGCGTTGGAGGTTTCTGCTTGCTGGGACTTGATGTTTTCTTGCAAATCAGCGGCTTGAGTTTCCTTTTTGCTCAGCTCAGCCTATAAGAGACAGACATATCATGAGTTGACAGTACATATTTGAAGTACCAAGCACATAACAAGTTATGCACCTGATACTTGGGGGCTAATGCCTATTTGCTCGTTATCAGAAGTTTCTACCAGTCCCAAGCACAATACAAGTATTACTCTTGGCACTTGGGGGCTAATGTGTGTTTGCTCAAAGTAAGATTAGGGGGTTCTTCTAAAGTCCCGGTTCATAAGTTAAACCGGCCCTTGGGGACTACACCAGCAAAAGTTACAATATTATAATACTAAAGTACCGGTTCATCTTTAAAAGATAACCCGACCCTTGGAGGCCAAGCATGCAAAGTTGAGATATTATAAAGTCCCTGTTTAGATTGATATCATAAACCGTCACTTGGGGGCTACTGGAGTTGACATTTGGAATTGGATATAAGAGAGAAACAGTTATGCAGACTTAAACACTGGTTACCTCATATCGCTCTTTCATCAAGTTTACTAAGCCGACTTCATAGTCGCGGCTTGTGTACAGACGGTTCAAGAAGCCAGAGTGAATGTCTTGGGCATTGAGATGGGCGTAGCTTGACAAATTTGCGTTCCAGTTGCCTTTGCTCATAGCAGAAAGTTCATCCTTGGCGTTATGCTTGGATAAAGCGGCAGGATTGCCAGGAGCAGTGTGGCCAGAGCCAGTAATCATAATGTCATCTTCCTTGTCATCAGCAGCTTTCATTGGATTTGACGGTTTGTCAGCAGGCTTAGTTGGGCTTGTCGGTTTGTCATCAGTCCGGATCAGGCTTGTCTGTTCATCAGTATGACCCGTTGTGTCAGCTTCTACTTGTTCAGCAAAGAAGTCATGTTATTGTGGTGGCGGGTCATCAAGCATGGCGTCGGCATTTGTTCCTTATGAGTCTGGAGTTCTTTCTGGTTCAATAGCTACATTATCGTTCGCCGGTTTATTTAACCGGGCCTTCTTGCTGGGTCTAGGCCTGGCGCTGCAAACAAAAATGAAGATCAATAAATTGGACAGATATAATATAGTAAGGATAAAATCAAAACATAACTCAGCCAGGCACTGTCTTGAGATGTGGGAGTTGTGTGGCCATTGACTCGCCAGAAGATGAATGAGGTGTACCCTGATAATTTGTATCAGACGGATTAAGAGGCTGTCGAAAACAACCCGCCTTGGGGCAAGAAGTGTCAGGAATATAAGAGACCTCTGATCAATGTTTCCGGACTGGAGTGTTCGGTAAACTGGCGGAGGTAACTACCTAGCCACTATGCCGGGTTGTGCGGCGAGCTTTGTGTTGCTGCTTCTTCAAAAGAAAGTTTGGGTCCAAGTGAGCTAGGGGGTGAGAAAATTTTATTTTCCGGTTTGCTTAATGGATTTTCTGTGTTGGCAGAGGATCTGAACTGGAGGAAAGGATAATTACCTCTGCATCCTCAGCTTGGCCGCCTTCAACGTTGTCCTGATAATAGTCATTGTCAATGAGGTGTATGAAAAAAGAACCAAGGGAGTCAAGTTCTACCTCTGATTCTGGATTATCCAAGTTAGCATCAGCATTTGCTTCAGAAGACTCAGTGGTCCTCTTCTTGGCAGGCTTTTTCGTAACCTTGGTCTTGGGGCGAGGTGTCTTGGCCGGTTTATCCTGTGGTTTCTTCTTCTAGAATGGATCATCGCCCTCTCAAAGATGGACAAATTTTTTGAGAGAATATTTGAAAGGAGCAAGTCAGAACAAAAAAGTTATGTGATTCTTACAGTTGGCGGTTTGTTGGAAACGCAGAAAGGATTAATCCGGTCTGGCTATAGACAGCTTCCGGTTCATTCAGTATTTTCTTAACAGCTTCAGTAACTTCCGCCTCTATTAGATGAATATCAACATGTTGTTGAGGGTCTTTCAAACTCCCTGTGTATTCACACATCAAACCGGGGCGCCGGCTTAACGGTAAAATGCTACAGATTATCCAACAGCGAGCAAAATCAACACCTGTTAAACCGTTCGCCATAAAGGCTCTGAGCTTTGACAGTTGTGGAGCATAGTTGGACCTTTCCTTTTGCAGTTAATCTCTGAGGAAAGGGATGTGTATTGCTAAGACGGTGAGGGCGGTAACCCGGCAGAGGATTTTCATCAGTCGGAGTTGTGTCTTTGCAATAAAACCAAGTATGATTCCAGTCCTTGGGGTGACTGTGAAGCTTGGGGTGAGGGAAGCTGACATCCTTCCTCTTTTGAATCTCCATTCCACCAAGCTAAGTGTTGGGTCCGTCTGTGAACTCTATGCGGCAGTTTAAATAGAAGAAATCCCTAAACAGTTCAACTGTGGGCTCCTCTTGAAGATAAGCCTCGCAAAATACTTGGAAATGGAAAACATTGGACACGGAGTTTGGGCCAATGTCTTGAGGGTGGAGTTGGAAGCTAGCAAGTACATCTCGAAAGAACTTTGATCCAGGAGGGCTGAACGCTCGGCTCAGGTGATCGACAAACACGACTACTTCTCCATCCTTGGGCTCAGGAAGATTTTCTGGACCAGGGACCCTCCACTGGATAGTTCCTTTTTTCGCTAAAGCGCCAGTTGCGACACATCCCTCTAGTTGCGATTCCGTAACCCGGGAAGGGACCCAGTTGCAAGCATAAAATTGTTTGGCCATTGCAATGAAAGGCTGGAAAAAGATAAATGCAGGTTTAAGATTTATGACGGGCAAGCATAAAGCGATGCAAGATAAGCAGAAGCAGAGGTATATGCATATTGCTAAACCGGAATTTGATATTACTAAACTGGAGTCTGACAATGGAGAAGGTGCAAAGATAAATGAATCGGCGGCTTAAGAGGGGACTAATGATACCTACCGGATTACTATTCTTCAAAAAGATAAACCGCCTATATTGGTGTGAAAGGTACAGATCTAAAAAACCTAAGAGAGGGAAAAACAAGTTTCACAAATTAGTATGATAATTTCAGATCTGCGGTGTGACAGAAAACTAGAATATACTCAGACCTAAACTTCAGGTGTTTAAGCAGTTCATCATGTTCATATGAGTTTTTCTATATGAAGGGGATGCTCTAATGAGGAAAAAGGGAGCTCTAACTACAAAGGCACCGAAAAATATCAGATCTAACTTGCCATTTGCGCTACTGATAACAACAGGGAAGAACAGCTCTAGAACTTCGAAGAACTCCAATGAGTACGAACCCTAATGTTAAGATCTAGGGTGGAAGGAGGGAAGGCTTACCAGTGTCAAAGGAACAGTGGAGAAAACCTTTTTCTGAAAATTTTGATATATAATATACCTATATAAAAGTTTATCTTTATTTCGTTAGTCAGTTTTCTTCCTTTTCTGTTTCTATTTAAAAAAGCAAACTATTTGTGCGGCCTATGAGTATCCGTCGCCCACGTGCGCAATATAGTTAGCAGAAGGCCCGTAACTATTTTTATTTATTTTTTTGGTTATGCTTGGAGAAAAAAATTGCAGCGCGCGTGCGCCGGCCGGCCGAACACTTTAGCCGTGCGTTTTTCTCTTTTTGATTTTTACGTCTACCTACGTTTAGTCCCACATTGCCTAGCCTTTGTCCCCTAAACCTCTTTTTCACCAATAAATATAGACCCATAGAGCCTTCAAAAATCATCCGACTCGGGTTAAATCAATATTTTGGTTTGACTAGATTCATTAAAAAATATTTTTCTCCTCTCCGGCGGGACTTTTGAAAGTTGTCTCCTTACTCCGAATTCGCCTTTTCTGTACCTTATAAAGGTATCTTTCTTCGTTCTCTGTATTTATACATTATAACTAGAATTTTTTTAGCCGTAGCTATTTTTTCTGTAAAACAGCTTGGCCCTGATTTTTCAACTAACCATAACTTTTTACTCGTTTATCCAAATTAGATGAAACCAACGCCTATAATTTTGTCTTGTTTCACCTTTCCAATGAACCTATCACATCAACTTTTTAAAATTTTCAACTTTCGAAAATTAAAGTTGTTCATATTCATATTCAAACTTCTTTTGATCATAACTTGAGTTTCGTAACTCCGATTTGGTTGATTCTTTTTGCAAATCGAAGTTGTTGACCTAAATTTCTGATAAGACCAAATCCAGCTAATTTTGGTACTGTTAGAATTTTTTTGTGTTGCAAGAGTTAATTTCTTGTTTTTGAAGTTTTCCGAGATCTTTTCTTTGATTCTTTTGCATGAGTTCTTATGTATGCAATTGCTTGCTCACGATAGATTGACTGGAGTGTGACGAGTAGAACTATCAAGAGTTATGAGTGCGAATCATCTTCATCAACAGTACAAGGCAAGTTCACACTTTGATCATACTTTTCATTACCCAGTTTTTATGCATTAATTTCAACCCTCAAACATTGCATGAGTAGGATTGATAACATGTGGGTATTGGGAAGTACTTGATCAGGTAGGAACCTATTGTTTGGGATTCAACCCCTGGGTACTACTACGTTATGCTTACTGCTATGCTATGCTCGTAAACGTGGTTTGGTTTTGAGAGAATTCATGAAAAATGTGAGAGTTATTGTTAACTGAGGTTTAACTTAATGTGGTTACTTTAATACACATCTGGGGGGATTGGTTGGGGCACCCTGGAGCACCCAGTGGTTTGCTCGGGCACCTGGGGAACCCAGTGCTTGCCCAAGGGAATCCCGGAGTACCCGTGTGATCACCCTATGGAATGCCACCCAGGCTAAAAGGGATCATAAGATTATTCATGCTAGAAACTTCCGTGTGCAACCACAAGCCATTATGGGCTCTCGCATAGTTGAGTAAGTTGTGGGAATCCTTTCCATGATGGGCTAGCAGATGTAGGGGATTGTAGGTGTACCGGCCTATCTATCGGGGACCTCTTCGGAAAGACTGTGTCTCGGTCATCCGTTTCTCAAACACCATGCGGTGCGATAAATACAACGGAGGAGATCGAGTCTTGTGGGGAAACGTGCGCAAACTTCTGCAGAGTGTACAAACTAATCATGATTAGCCGTGTCCCCGGTTATGTACATCTTGAGTCTCTGGTACTTGAATTATTGATTTGATCTCATCACTTTACTTAATAAATTTGTTGGGTTATTAATGTTAAATTTGGGATTGAGTTGGAGGAACCTTCTCAATATTTTCAACAAACTTTGTAGTTAAGTAAAATATATTCCTTTGTTGTAGCGAAAAATTAGCTTTATGCAAAATTAAACCTAGAGCCTCCACCAGCCAAATATGCATGTAGTGATAGCCATTATTCAACATTGCTCTACAGTGTGAAATTGCCAGTACATTCAATGTACTGACCTATATAGCTGCAACGTCTCATGTTGCAGGAATTTTTCGACGAGTAAGTGATATGTTAGCGTTACGATTTCTACACTTAACTTTGACGTTGGTGTTGATGGGAATCCACAACTTTGTTGTTACTTCCGCTATATGGATTGAGGTAATAGTATTTACGTTACTTTATACATGTGATTTACCTCTGTTATAAATCCTTGAGTACTGTGTCTCAGCATACCGATCCAGGGATGACACTTCAGCACAGAGACTTGATCCATTCGGGTCGGGTCGCTACAGCTGGGCTGCCCACCACCCACCAGGGCGCGCCTGGAGGGGGTGGGGCGCCCTGGTGTCTCGTGGGCACCTGGCAGCCTCCCTCTGGTAGCTATTTTCTCCAGAATTTTTATTTATTTCAAAATAATTCTTCGTAAACTTTTAGCTCATTTGGAGATGTGCGGATAGGTAACTCTGACATAGCTTTTTCAAGTCCAGAATTTCAGCTGCCGGCATTCTCCCTCTTGGTGTAAACCTTGCATATTATGAGAGAAAAGGCATTAGAATTACTCCATAAAGTATTATCAAGCATAAAAACATTATGAATAATAGTATGAAAACATGATGCAAAATGGACGTATCACTTGCCGGGCCCTCGCCTCACTAGCTCGGCTTGCCGGCAAGGGTTGCCTTTGATGCTAATCTTGATGCTTCATCTTGTTCTTCTCTCAAGTTAAGTTCAACAACTGGGTCTTGAATCTTGGTCTTCTTGATGCGCTCCTTGATCTCACAAAGAGCGGTTCCTTTGGCTCGAAGATCTTCTTATAGCCTAGCAATCTTGGTCTTGGGTTATTCTCCGGCAAGTCTTCTTGCCGCAGAGTTGCCACTGCATGTGCATAAGTCTGGGGTACTAGGGGCCCAAACCTTAGTACACCGACATGCATCTCCAATGCTCGCACCTAAAACGGACACACTGCTTTTCCGTGGACTGGTTCGGACTAGTCCGTGGATATAGATACAGGTGTTGGCCATCCAACCATGTCCCCTAAACGTCCTTCCTTTGTTAAGTCCACAACACCCAAAAATAATTATATGAAATAGCACATACATAAATAACTTGCAAATATTTTGTACAACAATAGTTCAAATATAAATATTACATCCGAGATAGAGGGATGTTGAACAAGTTTTTGTATTTCAACGATACTCAAGTCAGAATTCACACATGGTATCCCATGCATTGTGCCCCTTGAGCTTCATCCAACTATGGATAAACATAAATGGCATGCTCTCGGTCCTGTGGTACAACACAGTAGCGCGTCCGGGCTATGCAACATGACGATTATCAAGTTGCAAAATAGAGTGAATCTATGAATTTGACCAACATGTAGAGCAATGATGTCGCTTGAAACTGTGTCAATATTTCCCCAAAGAGGAAGGGATGATGCAGTACAACTACAATAGGTATTTCCCTCAGTTGTGAAACTAAGGTATCAATCGAGTAGGAGAACCAAGAACCACTATGTAAACGGTACCTACACATAAATAACAAATACTTGCAACCTAACGCATAAGAGGGGTTGTTAGTCCCTCGACGGTAAAAAGATTGATAAATTTGTGGTAGATTGGATAAATAGCCCTCGATAAAACGCGAAATAAAATAAGTAATAAAAAAGTGCAGCAAGGTATTGTTGGGTTTTTGGAATAATAGATCTAAAAATAAAAGTGGCAAATAATAGATCGAAAAGCAAATATGATAAAGAGTAGACCTGGGGGCCGTAGATTTCACTAGTGGCTTCTCTCGAGAAATAGCGCACGGTTGGTAAAAAAATTAATGTTGGGAAATTGATAGAAGATCAAATAATTATGACGATATCCAAGGCAGTGATCAATACATAGGCATCATGTCCAAGATTAGTAGACTGAAACGATTCTGCATCTACTACTATTACTCCACACATCGACCGCTATCCAGCATGCATCTAGTGTATTAAGTTCATGGAGAAACAGAGTAATGCAATAAGAACGATGACATTATGTAGATGAGATCTATTCATATAGGAATAGCCCCCATCTTGTTATCCTTAATAGCAACGATACATGTGTTCCTTGCTGCCCCTTCTTTCACTGGGAAAGAACACCGCAAGATCGAACCCTGTCGGGGAAGTTGATCGTAACCCACGAACACCTATGGGACCGGCGGACCGAGTCCCTTTCGGTTCGGTGGGGGGGGCGGAGATTGCACGAAGAGCAGATCGAGGCGAAACACACGAGCAGTTTACCCAGCTTCGGAGCTCTCCGGAGAGATAATACTCCTACTACTGCTTGTCTGATTGTATTGTGTTCTTGCTAGGGAGCACAGAGAGCTACAAGACCTAGCGTGGGTGTCTCTGGTTTTGAATGAGCCGAACCCAACCCTCTCTACGTTGCGCATGGGCCTCCTTTTATAGGCTCAAGGGGTTACCACAGGTGGCAACGTAGACAAGGGCAAAATGGGAAAATGAGTTGCGGTTGGTACAGCTACTTTGTACAGTGTATTCTACCTAACTCTGACGGCAAGGGACAAAAGCATTAAATGCCCGTCCATGTCGCCTAAACAGTGCAGAAAGGGACCGTGTGGGCGCCACCGCTGCCACGATGGCACTCTGTCGCCGCTGCCATCGCTGCTCTCCGCTGGCTGCACAGCCTCTTGACACGCGCGCCTGGAATGGTCCCATGGTGACACGTTGGTGGATGAGGTGGAGCGGAGATGAAGAGAGGTTGCCTGCTGCGGCAAGCGCCTTGCCGCGGCTGAATCCTTGTCGCGTCCGGAAGCTTGTCGCTCACCAAGCCTTCCCGGCAAGCTCCTCTTGCCGGGGTCTTGTCTTCTGCGTGCCTTGAGTGGCCTTCCCGGCAAGCTCCTCTTGCCGGGGCCTTGTCTTCTTGGCTTAAATACTTTGTTCTTGAATGGCTCCAAAGGAACTATGGAGGACCTTGGTGATCACTAGGCAAGCCTTGCCGCGGGGCGCTGCGACTGCCCGTGCACGAGTTCGGGATACTAGGGTACCCCTACTCTAGTACACCGACAAACCCATCACAAAGCACCTCTTTCCATGGCAAGAAAAATATATCCAGATGGCCTAACTAAACCAAAGATTCGAAGAACAAATACGAGGCTATAAATAATCATGCATATAAGAGATCACAGAAGACTCAAATAATATTCATGGATAAAATTCTGATCATAAACTCAAACTTCATCGGATCCCAACAAACACACCGCAAAAAGTCATTACATCAAATAGATCTCCAAGAGACTATTGTATTGAGAATCAAAAGAGAGAGAGGAAGCCATCTAGCTACTGCCTACGGACCCGTAGGTCTATGGTGGACTACTCATGCATCATCGGAGAGGCACCAATGAGGATGATGAACCCCTCTGTGATGGTGTTAGATTGGATCTCGTGGATCTGGAACTTGCGGCGGCTGGAATTGTGTTTCGCCAACTCCCCTAGGGTTTCTGGAATATTTGAGAATTTATTGGGTGAAGAGGTGGTGAAAGAGACCCCCATGGGCCCCACAACCCCCTGGGCATGCCCTGGTGGGTTGTGGTCCCCACGGGCCTCCTCCCAGGTGCTTTCTTGGTCCCGAAGGTGTCTTCTGGTCCAAAAGAATTCTCCAAAAAGTTTCGCAGCGTTTGGAATCTGTTTGGTACTAATATTCTGCTAAGGAAAAACAAGAAAAAGCAGCAACCAGCATTGGGCACTATGTCAATAGGTTAGTCCCAAAAAATGATATAAAGTTGCTATAAAATGATTGTAAAACATCGAAGAATGATAATATAACACAATGGAACAAGAAAAATTATAGATACGTTGGAGACGCATCAACATCCCCAAGCTTAATTCCTACTCGTCCTCTAGTAGGTAAATAATAAAAATAGAATTTTTGATAAGGAATGCTGCCTAACATGTTCATCACATATTCTTTTGTTCTGTAGCATGGACATTTGGAATTTTATATGGTTTAAAGCAATAGTCTAGTTTTGAAATGAAGATTTCAATACTCTGGCGTATCAACAAGCAACCATGTCTTTCAAAATATCAACAATAAAGAAAGTTATCCCTAGCCCATCATGCTCAATCATTGATCCATTCAAGAAACACACTCGCATATTAGCTACATCCAATGCTCAAGTATGATCATAATGCTCCCTAGTTGGTGCTTTATAAGAGAAGGTGGAGACTCTAATAAAAATAAAAAATTGCATAAAGTAAATAGATAGGCCCTTCGCAGAGGGGAGCAGAGATTTGTAGAGGTGCCAGAGCTCAAAGCCTATATTGAGAGATAATTTTTTTGAGAGGCATACTTTTCCCGTCAACGAAAATGACCGAGTAATTCCCAACACTTTCCATGATATATATATCATAGGCGGTTCCAAAACATAAAATAAAGTTTATTCCTTTTTCCACCGTACTTTCACACTCCACGACTAGTTGTATCCACTGGTATCGTCCATACTAACACTTTCCAAGGAATTTATTATTTTGACAACATAAAGTAAATTTCTTTTTCATTTCGGGACTGGGCATCCCTATTACCGTCGTACTCTCGTGCAATGACAAGTGAATAAACACTCATCTTGAGAATAACACATCTAGCTTGGAAAATATTGGCCACCCCCTGCTGCTTCATGAGCCGTACGAGCACACAAAAAAGAAATTCATTTTGAAAATTAGAGATGGCACATACAAATTTACTTAGAATGGCACGAAAATACCCCATATAGGTAGGTATGGTGGACTCAGATGGCAAAACTGGGTTTAAGGATTTTGGATGCACAAGTAGTATCTATACTTAGTACAAATGAAGGCTAGCAAATAGATTGAGAAACAACCAACCAAGAAACAAAAATTCACATAAGCGAGCATTAAGCATAACCAACACCAAATAATGCACCACAAGTAGGATGTAATTTCATTGCATAAATATTGACTTTCATGCTTGCATAGGGAATCACAAACCTTAACACCAATATTCTTACTAAAGCATAATTACTCACCAACATGACTCACATATCACTATCATCATATCTCAAAACTATTACAAAGAATCAAGTTTATTTTGTCCAATGATCTTGATGAGAGTTTTTATTATATCCCTCTTGAATACATATAACTTTGGGACTAATTTCATATGTTGCATTTGCTTTTGTTAAGCTCAAACAAATTTAAGTGAAGAACATGAGCATAAAATTTTTCATCTCTCAAAATAATTTAAGTGAAGCACGATAGAATTTCTTAAAAAGTTTACTAAATATCAAATAAATATAAGTGAAGCATGAGAGAATTTCTTCAAAAATATTAAAGCACACCGTGCTCAAAAAGATATAAGTGAAGCACTAGAGAAATTTCATAGCTCAAAAAATTTAAGTGAAGCGCATAGAGCAAATCATAGCATAATTTTGGCTCTCTCAAATAGGTGTGTGCTCTTGAGCTTGCATTGATTTTTCCCTTGAAGAGGAAAAGGTGATGCAATAAAGTAGAGATAAGTATTTCCCTCAGTTAAGAAACAAGGTATCAATCCAGTAGGAGGCACAAGCAAGTCTCCAATCTATGCACCTGCACAAACTAACAAACACTTGCACTCAACGTGAAATAGGGGTTGTCAATCCCTTCACGGTATCGAACAAGAGTGAGATGTAATAGAGATAGGTATAAAAGATAAATGAAAGAGCAAACTAAAGTAAATATAAATAAATTGCAGCAAGGTATTTTTGGGTTTTTTTGATTTATAGATCTAAAATAGATCCGGGGGGCATAGGTTTCACTAGAGGCTTCTCTCTTGAAAGAAAACATACGTTGGGTAAACAAATTACTGTCGAGAAATTGATAGAAAAGTGCAAAATTATGACGATATCGAAGGCAATGATTATGAATATAGGCATCATGTTCGTGTCAAGTAGACCGACTCGTGCCTGCATCTACTACTATTACTCCACACATCGACCGCTATCCAGCATGCATCTAGAGTATTAAGTTCATAAGAACGGAGTAACGCCGTAAGTAAGATGACATGATGTAGAGGGATAAACTCAAGCAATATGATGAAAGCCCCATCTTTTTACCCTTGATGGAACAATACAATACGTGCCTCGCTACCCCTAGTTTGTCACTGGGTGAGGACACCGCAAGATTGAACCCAAAACTAAGCATCTCTCCCATTGCAAGAAGAACCAATCTAGTTGGCCAAACCAAACTGATAATTCGAAGAGAAATACAAAGATATTTAATCATGCATAAAAGAGTTCAGAAAAGACTCAAGTAATATTCATAGATAATCTGATCAAAAATCCACAATTCATCGGATCCCGACAAACACACCGCAAAAGAATATTACATCGGATAGAACTCCAAGAACATCGAGGAGAACATTGTATTGAAGATCAAAGAGAGAGAGAGAGAGAGAGAGAGAGAGAATGTCGGGGAAGCTGATCGTGTCCCACGAACACCTATGGGACCTGGCGGACCGAGTCCCTTGTGGTTCGGAGGGGGGCGGAGATTGCACAAAGAGCAGATCGAAGCGATGCACACGAGCAGTTTTACCCAGCTTCGGAGCTCTCCGGAGAGATAATACTCCTACTGCTGCTTGGTTGATTGTATTGTGTTCTTGCTAGGGAGCAATGAGAGCTACAAAACCTAGCCTGAGTGTCTCTAGTCTCGTATGTGTCGAATGAACCGAACGGAGCCGAACCCTCTCTACGTTGCACTTGGGCCTCCTTTTATAGGCTCAAGGGGTCACCACAGGTGGCAAGTAGACAAGGGTAAAACAGGAAAAACAGTAGTTGGTACACCGCTTTGTACAGTGTACAGTGAACTATACCTAACTCTGACGGCAAGGGACAAGATTAATAAATGCCCGTCCCTGTCGCCTAAATAGTGCAACAGGGACTGTCAAGTGCACCACCGCTTGCCACGATGGTAAGCTTGTGTCGCTGTTATCGCTGCTCTCGCCTGGCTGCACAACCCTTTGACACGCTGCGTTCGAGTAGCCCCACGGTGACACGCTACGGATGAGCTGGAGCGGAGATGAAGAGAGTTGCTCGCGGCAAGCGCCTTTGCCGCAGCTGAATCCTTATCACACTCGGGAGCTTGTCGCCATCGAGCCTTCCCGCAAGCTCCTCTTGCCGGGTCTTGTTTCCTTCGTGCCTTGAGGGCCTTCCCGCAAGCTCCTCTTGCCGGGCCTTGAGTACTTTGTTCTTGAATGGCTCCAAAGGAGCCGCGGAGGACCTTGGCGGTCACTAGGCCAGCCCTCGCCGCTGGTGCTGCGATCGCCAGGCACGAAGTTCGGGATACTAGGTACCCCTACTCTAGTACACCGACAGAGAGCCCCGGCTGGGCACACACGGCGCCGAGCTCATGGGCCAGGCCCAAAAAGCAGACGGGCACGCGCGCCAGATCGCGCAGTTATTCGCTTCGACCCACCACGCCCCCACTTAACGGCACGCCCGGACGTGGCGCCGTGGGAGAGATCGTGGGGCTTTCTTTAATGGGAAGCGAACGCCCGCCTCTCCCTCCTTATAAGGGGGAAACAGGGCAGGACGCCCACCGCCATTGCTGTCACATCAAAACCACCGCCGCTCCCCCTTCTTCTCAAGTCCAAAGAGAGCGGTTCGCCCCATTGCCACCGGGCGCCACTAACGCCGCCGGATTCTCCACCACCCCGCCATGGTTCAAAGCCGACAAGGGCAAAGGGTGAAGTCGGCCGAGGCGCAGCGGCTCGCGGGCGCTGCGGAAGGAGCGGACCCTCTTCGACCCGCTGCTCGACGCGAAGGAGCTGCGAGAGCTGTATTACCTCTTCTGGTCGACGGAGACGCGGCGATCCGCGACGAGGGTGATCTCCGCCGCCACATCCGAGAAGGTTTCCGTCGGGTACCTTTCTTCGCTTTTTCCATCGCGGGCTCTGCCGCCTTTTTCCAATTCTTTTGACGCGTCATGAACACATATGGCCTCCGCCTCCTTGATTTCACCCCAACGCCGCCCTCACCATGGCAGTTTCGACACCTCTGCGAGAACTTTGTCGGAGTCCACCCGAATGTAGCCCTTTTTCCGCCACTACTTCATGCCCCGCGAGAGAGAGGAGAGCCGCTTGCGGAAGGATTGCATGGATCTCCGTGATTGGCAAGAAGGAAGCATATCTTGACGGAGAGCTGCGCAGCAAGTGGGAGGAGGAGAGCCGATTGGTGTTGGATTATAGAGGAGGACCCACAGCCTTTTACTGCCCTCGCGCCAAACTCCCATAGTGCGCGGCACGATTGGAGCAACTTGGCGCGGAGGATGCCAAGTTGAAGATTGCCGTGACCGGATCCTCGCGCCTCGTGCATGCCGGGCTTACTGAGGAGCTGTTGGCGCGATTTCCTTCGCCCGCATTGCGCCCTTGCAGGAGAGGGGAGGCCTGCTTGGGAGTTCCAAAACGCGGCGGACATCATGAGGCTGCGTCCGGGCCTCAATTGGAACTTCACCGCCTTGGAGCTGGATGCCATGCTACGGAGCTGTTCAAGCCTCGATGCAGATCACCCCGAGTGGTTCATGTTGCCGAGGGAGTTGTCCTCCGTGCAACAACTCGTCGCTTGACCGCATCCGCGCGATGATGCTGCCAGCGATTCCCATGGAATCGCTCCAACTTGGCAAGAGCTCGCCGACGACGCTGCGGCAGCAGTTCTTCGACAACTTGGAAGAAGTGCCGATCCGCGCCGACGAGCAAAAGTGGCTCACCCGCGACACCACCGAAAGCAAGAGATGGCGCAGACGCCACAAGGTTGGAGGAGGCGGCAGAAGCTGCTGCCGCCGGCGTGTTTGGGTTCACCGTCGAGGAGGCAGAGGCAGCCGAGGCGGCAAGCCTTGCCGATCGAGAGGAGTTCGCCGGCGAGGAGGAGCAGGCCGAGCCCGACGCTGAGCCGAACGAGCCTCCGGGCGCGCCTCCGCTTTCAAGTAGCTTGTCATGGAGGAGCTGCGGCCCCGCCAAGAAGACGCCCGCAAGACCGGAGAAGTGGCGGGCGGCAGACGGGCCAACACCGCCGCCGCCCGACGCGCTCCACCGAGCCAACCACTGCTGCAGCGGAGCGCCACGCCGCCACAAAGAACGGGAGCGGGCCTTCGAGCCACGGCCCCGCACCCGCCAAGCGCCCGAGGGAGCCTACCTCCAGCTCGCCGCACCGAGCGAATTTGACTTCTCCGCCTCAGCCCGAGGAATAAGAGGAAGAGTAAGATCTTGTCGCTGCTACTTGTAATTCTTCAATTTACTATTTTATCTTGTATCTGACTTGCTTCATTCTCAGCTCTTTCCTCTTTCAGGACGCTGGCTCAGAGGGCGTCGAAGAGAGCCAAGACTCCGGTGGTGGTCATCAAAGACGAATCTCCCGTGGCGACAGGAGGCACGCTCAGGACCCGCTGTCGGATCCGCAACCCTTCCTCGAGCAGCCCCCAAAGACAGCCCCCAGCCAGAAGTGTCTGGATTATCTCTACGGTTCGGTGTGCATGGGTGCTCCTTCTTTCATCGACATCCGACTTATTGAATTGTGCAGAGCAGAGCAGCCTCATCAGAGGCCCCGAAGTCACCCTCAAGTTCTCTCTGCTCAACCACGCCAAGGGAGCGCCTCCGCAAGGGAGGCCTCCGACAAGGGAGTCTCCGACAAGGGGCAGCGCCGACGACCCTCCAGTGGTGGAGACCGTGGCTACAGATCCCATTGCAGGTAATCTTCTTACTTGAAAATTTCCCTTGGGTCATTTTTCTTCTGTTCTTCTTTTCGAACAATTGCTTGACTGTTCTTTCTTTTTCTGATCGTCAGATCCATCTGCCGGAGAGCCGATGGAGACTGAGGTTGCCGGCGAGGAGGACGCGCGCGGCAACAATGACGACGCCGCCAACATGGAGGAGGAGGCTGGCGCTGATGGGTCTGCCGGCGAGGAGGCCGCCAAGGCCGCTGGCGCAGAGGCTGGGGAGGGATCTGGTGGTCGTACTGACGACCCTGAGGCCGCAGGAGCGCCAGGCGCTACGCCGACCGCTGATCCCTCCGCCACCGATGCAGCACCAGGCTCCGAAGAGTCCCAGCCCGGCGCCTATGTGAAGGCCGGCGACGGTGTCTTCATCAAGCTTCCATGGGCGTCGAGCTCCAGGGCGCCGGTCGAGGGAGAGACCTTGGACGAGGAGCTTCTCGCCTCCGCTGGGCTGTCGCTAGTTGATGCGCCAAGCAGCAGCAGTGGCGAGTCTGAGGAGGAGCAGCTGCAGAAGAAGCTGTTGTCGCTCTACCGCGCCCAACAAGCTAAGCTGGAGTCGCGAGAAGCACTTGTCGCGAGGGCGGGAGCTGACATGGAGAAGCGCGCAGAAGAGCTCCGGCGCGCTAACAAGGAAACTCTCCGGGACGTAGCTGAGGCGCGGGAGCAACATGTCGAGAGCGCACGGCCTTCATTCTGGAGAAGGCCGAGGTCGAGGAGCAGCAAAGGCTGGCCGGCGAGAAGCTCTCTGCGCAAGAAGGCGAACTGGCGCAGTGGAAGATCAACCTCGACAGCTATGAGGAAGACCTTGCCGCGCGTGAGGAATCCATTGGCGGAGCACTCAAGGAGGCAAAGGACGCTGCCGCAGCCGCCGAGGCCGCCAATAAGGAATTGGAGACGAGGGTGGCGCAGCTGGAGGCCACCCTCCAGAAGAGCGGCGAGGAGGTCACCGCGCTGAAGCATGAGCGCGAGAAGGACGCCTACACTCTTGGTGAGTTGTAGGGCCGTCTTGCTGAGAAGATCAAGGAGATCGACGCCGCCAAGGATGTCAAGGCGGATCTTGAGCTGAAGCTGTCCACCCTGACGGAGACGCTGGACGGCGCCAAGGAGCGGGAAACGGGCCTGTTGGAGAAGATCAAGGCCAGCGAGAGCTGCCGGCGCATCGCCATTTAACGCCCACAACACCTTCAAGGAGAACGAAGTTCGGACCGAGGGCCTTGTGGATATCGCCGCCGCCATCAACAATGAGCTGATGGAGCTGGGGATGGTGGATCTCGGTACCCCACCGACGAGCATCTCCAACCCAGCGCCAAGCTCAGCTTTGTTCTTCAAGAGCGTGTTGGCGGCTCTCCAGCCGCTCCGGAGGAGATCCCAGCAGTTGGCCGACGAAGTCGCGCCAAATCTGTGCCGGGCTCTTCGAAGGTCTTGATGAAGGTGGCCTTCCGCAATCCAAGCGTCAGCTTCGCCAACGCCCTCAAGTCCTCGCCGCCAACTCGCCGACGTTGAAGCGCCAAGGCCCTTGTCGCACCCATTGTGGACAGGGTGAGCGGGTGAAGAGGGTTGATGGCGACCGCGTGAGACTAGGCCGCCAAGTTTATCTTTCCTTGTCGCTGTAGATCATGTTCAGGAGAACAATTTATTAGATCTGTGACAAGTCATTTTGTAATATACACTATCTTAGGCAAATGATCGCAACGTTATTTCCTCTACTTGACTTCTTCCTTTGTATGTTTGTACCCTACGCTTTTGGGGAACTTGTCGGCGCGGGCACCTTTGTCATGAAGGCCGAGTGCGGAACGTCAAAGAGCTCACCGTAATGCCGCCTCCGACAAGCAACCTTGTCGCAACTGGTTTTAGCTCACTTAAATTGTTGAGCGGACTCGAAACAAAGTAAGGGCGCAAACCAGCCGCGAGTTGGTTCCTTCGCGCACAGGTTTTCCATACAAAGTACTATCGTTCGAGGAAGATAACTTAAAAATTTTAAAACTGATTGCTCAAACTTTGGCAACTTAGCTTTTCTGTCGTTTGCTTCCCGGCAAGGCGATACTTCCTCGAGCGACACTTGACGGCCCACACCATTATCTTCTCCTTCCCCGCCAACTTGTGGGCTTAAGGAACCTTCTTTTCTTATGAGAAGAAAGAAGAGAAAATAAAGTTATGGAGCCTAGTGGCTCGTTATTGCTTACCGGGTGTTGACGCTGCACAAAATGTTAGTTAACGCATGCATAAAGGATCATGAAAGCATGCATTTGACAAGTTGTGCGTAACACACGAAGCTTTATCGATGCATCGGGTCTCGCGCCTCGCTTTGTACAAAGGATTACATGCAACAACGGCAAGACTTGTACAAAGGGTGGTTGCGGAACGGGTTCCGCAACCGCGCCTATGGGTAAAACTATAAGATGCTCTATATTCCAGGAGTTGCTCACCGAACGCCATCTTCGGTCTCAAAGCGGACAGCGCCGGGCCTAGTGACTCGTTTCACCCGATAAGGGCCTTCCCACTTCGGCGTCAACTTGTTAGAATTCTTGGCGGATTGAACGCGCCGAAGAACAAGGTCGCCTTCCTCGAAGCTTCTGGCGCTAACTTTGCGGCTATGGTAGCGGCGCAAAGCTTGCTGGTAACGAGCAGCTCGTCAAAGAGCTCAAGACGATCCTCCTCAAGGAGCAGCGCGTCATCTTGTCGCTGCTGCTCTTGCTCAAGCTCATCATAAGCGAGCACTCGAGGTGACCCGTGATACGAAGTTCCGTGGGGAGAACTGCCTCTGCTCCATAGACTAGAGCGAAGGTGTCCGCGGTGGCTCAATTTGGCGCCGCCCTGACGACCAAAGAACCACCGCAGCTCCTCAATCCAGTTTCTTCCGCACTTGCGTAGCTCGTCGAAAGTTCTGGTCTTGAGTCCTCGCAGCACTTCAGATTTTCCTCTCGCTGACCGCTGCTCCTCGGATGAGCAAGCGAAGCAAAAGCAGACCTTGGCGCCAAGATCTTGGACGCATCTTGCATGAAGGTGCGACTCAGGAATTGTGTGCCGTTGTCGGTGATGATCCCGTTAGGTATCCCAAAACGGCAAACAATTGACTCAAGAACTTGATCGCCATCGGCTGTCACCTTCCTCATCGCTTCCACTTCCGCCACTTTGCGAACTTGTCGATTGCGACGCATAAGTACTCAAAGCCCCGACAGCTCGGGAAAGGGCCGAGGATGTCGAGCCCCTGCATCAAAATGGCAGGATAAAGGGATCGTCTGGAGAGTTTGAGCTGGCTGGTGTATCTGTTTGGAATGGAACCGCACGCTTCACACTTGGTTACTTGTGCAGTTGCATCCGGAGGGCTTCCGCCGAAGAAACCTTGCCGGAAAGCTTTGCGGCAAGTGCTCTTGCGCCAATGTGGTGACCACATATACCTCCATGTATCTCTGCCAATAGCTTCTGTCCATCTTCCCGGCAAATACACTTCAATTTCACTCCCTTGAGTCTCCTTCTGTACAGGATGTTGTCAACAAACTGGTACATACTTGACTGCCGGGCTACTCTTTCCGCTTCTTCTTGCTCTTCGGGAAGTTCTCCTGTCTGAAGGAAACGGACGATCTGCTGTGTCCATGTTGGATCTTGCGGCTCGACAACAAGAACTAAAGGCACATCTGCCGCTGCGGGAACATCAGCTTCTACGGCAAGAACCTCGCGGTTCGCCGAGTTGATGATCCCGACAAGCTTGCGGAGCAAAACTTGTCGGGAGCGCTCGCTTCAACGAAACAAACCCTAGGGCTTGTCGGAGCAGGCTGCTCCTCAGCGATATCTGTGTTGATTTTGTGGACCTTCTTGGCGGCGGCTTCAGGGAGCTCTGCCGGAAAGTAGTCACCAGAAACCAACTTTCTCTTCTTGTTCTGTCCAGTTGATGGTGTTACAGTTGGTTGAGTTAGCTTGAGCACAAAAATCCCTGGTTCCACAGGTAACTTGAGTGCAGCACACTTTGACAGGCCATCAACAATGTCATTCTGAGCTCTTGGAACATGTTCCATTGCAGGCCTTCAAAGTGTTCTTCTAGCTTTCTCACTTCATCAACATAAGCTTCCATCAATGGACTCTGATAGTCTTTGTTCACTTGGCGGACGACAAGCTGCGAGTCACCCCTGACAATAAGCTTCCTGATCCCAAGGTCCACTGCAATCCTGAGATCGGCAAGCAAACCTTCATACTCTGCAGTATTATTTGTTGCTTGTTCCTTGGGAAAGTGCATTTGGACTATGTACTTGAGGTGCTCTCCGGTGGGTGCGATAAGCAAGACGCCGCACCGGGCGCCTTTGCAGCGAGAAGGCACCATCAAAATACATGAGCCACTCTTTATTTGTTTCCTTGACGGGATGCTCGCTCGAATTTCTTCATCTTGCGCTGGCGCCCACTCGCTATAAATTCTGCCAATGCTCGCTTTGGATGGTTGAAGTGCTTTCAAATTTGAGGCCAAAGCTTGACAGTTCTAGTGCCCACTCGACAATCGTGCCTGTTGCTTCTGGATTTTGCAATATCCTCTTCAGGGGAACGAGAGTGACAACTGTTATCTCGTGTGCTTGGAAGTAATGGCGCAGCTTTCTCGAGGCCATGAGGAGGCCGAAAAGCAATTTCTGCACACCAGAGTACCTTGATCTAGCCCCCTGCTGAAGGGAGCTGACAAAGTAGACTGGGCGCTGCACCATCCTTTTCTGACTCTTCTCGCAATCCTGCGCAGATCCGTCCTTGTCGGGACCAGAGCTTGACGGTGAAAGCCCCCTGCTTGTCGCTGGATGCATCTGCTTCGGTTCCCGGCTCATCATCCGCCTCCCTTTCCGCTACTATCGCAGCACTAACCACTTGATTGGTTGCCACTATGTATAGCAGCAACTTCTCTTGTGGCCTAGGTGCGACAAGTATTGGAGTGGAGGACAGGTAACTCTTCAAGTCCTGCAGCGCAGCCTCCGCTTCGGGAGTCCATTTCATTGGACCTGCCTTTTTCAAAATCTTGAAAAAGCGGGATGGCGCCAGCAGACTCTAGATATAAACCTGCTGAGAGCAGCCACGCAACCGGCGAGTCTTCTTACATCCTTGACGCGCTTTGGTGCTTCAATCTGCTCAATGGCTTTAATCTTGTCGGGGTTGGCTTCAATTCCCCTCTGAGATATGAAAAACTCGAGAAGCTTGCCGGAAGGAACTCCAAACACGCACTTCTCGGGGTTGAGCTTGAGGTTGATCTTGCGCAGATTTGCAAAGGTCTCATCTAAGTCTTGAACCAGAGTTGCTTTGTCCTTGCTCTTGACCACTATGTCATCCATGTAGGCTTCTACATTTCTGTGCATTTGGGGCTCAAAAGCATCATGGACTACTCTTGCAAACGTTGAGCCAGCATTCTTCAAACCGAAGGGCATCCGTATGAAACAGTATGTGCCACATGGTGTTATGAATGCGGTTTTCTCTTCATCTTCTTCTGCCATGAAGATCTGATGATATCCTGAGTATGCATCAAGAAATGAAAGCAAATCACATCCAGCCGTGGAGTCAACAATCTGGTCGATACGTGGCAAGGGAAATGGGTCTTTAGGACAAGCTTTATTAACATCTGTGAAGTCAATACAAAGTCTCCATTTCCCATTCGCCTTATGCATAACTACCGGATTGGCCAACCACGGGATGGAACACTCCTCGACAAGGCCTGCTGCTTCCAACTTCTTGATATCTTCGCTATGAACTCTTGGCGCCCACCGCCGATTCCTTACTTTTTTGCTTGACGGGCGCGCGATGAGGACAGACAGCTAAGTGGTGCTCAATTACTTTCCTGGGAACACCGGGGATGTCAGACGGTTGCCATGCAAACACGTCGACATTCACCCGCAGGAAAGCAACGAGCTCGCCTTCCTATTTAGGGTCAAGCGTGGCACTGATGGTGAAGGTACCACCAGTGCCGTCCTCCTTGGCGGGCACCTTCTTGGTCTTCGGCGGAGCTGCCATCATCTTCTTGCACTTGCCGGTGGAGCTCGATGGTGCGTCCTCGACGGTAGCGCAGCACTCCGAAGAGGTGCGCTTGCCGGAGTGGGCATCAGAGCTCTTGCCGGACTTGGTCTTCTTCTTCCCCCCGGGAGCTTCAGCGGCAAGTGATTTGCTATCTGCCGCAGCTGCTGCATCCCGGTAAATCTTGTCGGCGCAGATAAGCGCATCCTTCTTGTCGCCATGGACAGAAATGACGCTTACCGGGCCGGGCATCTTGAGCAAGTTGTAGGCGTAATGAGAGGCTGCCATGAACTTGGCGAGTGCTGGACGGCCAAGTATCCCATTGTAAGGCAATGGGAAATCAGCAACGTCGAATGTGACCCTCTCAGTCCTAAAATTCAATTCGCTGCCAAATGTTACCGGCAACGTGATCTTCCCTTTCGGCTTGCTCCTTCCTGGGTTGATTCCTTGGGAAGTTCCAGTCTCTTTGAGCTCGCTGTCAGGGATCTGAAGCTTCTGGATCACTGCGGAGGAGATCAGATTTAGGCCGGCCCCGCCGTCTACCAACATCTTAGTGACCTTGAGGTTGTGGATGGTTGGTGAGACCAACATCGGCAAGCACCCGACCGCAGTTATGCGATCAGGGTGGTCCTCAATATCAAAGACGATGGGCGTGCTGGACCACTTCAGAGGCCTGCGTGACTCTACGGACGGTTCTGCTGCATTAACCTCCCGCATCCACTGTTTGAGTTGGCGGTGCGAGGTATGCAGAGAAGCACCACCATCAACGCAGAGAACCTCTGTTGCCTTCTGAAACTCCTGCTCATCAGCTTCATCGTCTTCCATATCTTCATCATCATCTTCGTCTTCGTCCTTGTCGCGGCCGCGGGGAGGTCTGTCTCCTTGCGGCTGCTTGGCCTTGCCGCAGCGTCCTCCCCGGCCGGGTCTCTTCTTGCTAGCTGCCCCAGCACCTTCCTGGGCCTTCTCCTTGTCTCGCCGCTCGTACTCAGCCTTCTGCTGTTCTACAAGCTGCTCGACTTTCTTGCAGCTCTGGAGATCGTGGCCCTTGGTGCGGTGAATCTTGCAGTACTGTTTGTTGGAGCTGTTCGGCTTGTCGGCGGCCGCCACAGCTTGGCAGTCGGTGTCAGCGGCAACCTCCTTGCCGGAGCCACCAACCTTAGCCTTGTTGGCGCCACCTCCGTTGCCGGACTGCTCGACAACTAGTACCTCCTTGTTCTTCTTCTTTCTGTTGTTCCGCCGCCGGCTCTTCCTTGCCGGGGCGGTCTCCTCACTGTCAGATTCTGCTCCAACATTCTCTCCTGGGAGTCTTCTTCCTTCTTCAGCCCATGCACACTTGTCGGCCAAGGCATACAGTTCACTGACGTCCTTGACATTACACATCGCCATCTCCTCCCTCATCCTGCGGTTCCGCGACGTTTCGACGAAACGCTGATCACCATGGCAGGGTGGACATCGGGATGTTGTAGTGCACACGATGAATCTCTGGATGAACTTGAAGGACTCTCCTTCCTTCCGGGCGAGCAGGTGAAGGTCACTCTCCGGTCGTGAGGCTTGTGGTCACCGCTGTGAAGGCGCCGACAAACCTGATGGCACAGATCTGCCCAAGAAGATATGGAGCTGTCCGGCAAGTGCATGAGCCAAGATCTCGACGTTTGGCTTGAGCACCGCCGGGAAGTAGTTGGCGAGATCTTGTCGCCTCGCCCCCCGCAGCTCGCACCGCGATGGTGTAGATGCCGAGGAACTCCGATGGATGCGCCCTGCCGTCGTACTTCTCGCACATCGGCTTGAAGTTTTTCTTGTCGGGCCTTTGGACTTGCCGCAGCTCACGGGTGAACGCAGGGCAACCTACGCGCTGACGGCAAGTCACTGGTTCTCTGGCGCTTGCATGTCGACAATGGGCCCAGCGCAAGGCTGGTCGGATTGACGCTTGCGCTTCTCTTGGCGCTCGATGCGAGTTCGGCGTCTTCTTGTTGCCGTTCCTTAAGAACTTGGCGCTAATCACGGCGAAGCTCGTGGATCCGACGACGCGGTGGAGTCGCTGTCGAGGTGGATCCGAGGAGCTGGTGATCTTGGCTTCGGAAGGGGAGTGCATGGTGGTTGCACCGCAGGTCTGTCGCCACCGCTCGTGCCTTGTCGCCGTGTCGCGCTGCGACGCCGCTTTGGTTGCGCGGGGCGTCGCCGTTGGCAAAGCCGATGAGACTCGGATGGTGGCCCTCCATTCATCGACCTTGTCGGCCGTTGGAGGGTAGTCTAGAAGCACTGAGCTCGCCAAGGCTTCGCTGGAGTGGTGGTGGCAATGGCGCACGGAGCGAGGAACGGATGTGCTCGGACTTCTAACCGTTAGGAGGAGCAGCATCCCGCCCAAGCGATCGTACTCCTTCATCTGAGCATGGCGACGCATGCGGGTCTCGAGGGCCTCGGAGCCTCCATTTGGCCTTGATCCAGCGAGCGATGGTGCTGCGAGCATCATGACGCTGTCGGTCCCGTGCCTCCCGAGACGGACGTGATGCGTTTTCGGGCGCGAAGCTTGCGCCGCTTTGTCCTTGACCTGGCGGCGTCGTGAAACTCTCTCGACGACGCCGTTCCTCCGCCAGCGTCTTCCCCACCACTCGTCAGCTCCGGTGGTGGTGGGTTTGACGCGGACGGCTCTGCTGCCGCCGAAGACTTCTTCTTCGGCGCCATGTTGATGAAGGTGATGATGAAGTTGCTCGTGTGACCGCTGGATCAGGTTCACACAGCCTCGACGCCTACCCGGGCGCGCCAAAGATGTCGGGAAGCTGATCGTGTCCCACTTAACACCTATGGTACCTGGCGGACCGAGTCCCTTGTGGTTCTGGAGGGGGGCGGAGATTGCACAAAGAGCAGATCGGCGATGCACACGAAAGCAGTTTTACCCAGCTTCGGAGCTCTCCAGAGATAATACTCCTACTGCTGCTTGGTTGATTGTATTGTGTTCTTGCTAGGGAGCAATGAGAGCTACAAAACCTAGCCACGAGTGTCTCTAGTCTCGTATGTGTCGAATGAACCGAACGGGCGAACCCTCTCTACGTTGCACTTGGGCCTCCTTTTATAGGCTCAAGGGTCACCACAGTGGCAAGTAGACAAGGGTAAAACAGGAAAAACAGTAGTTGGTACACCGCTTGTACAAAGGTCACGATGAACTATACCTAACTCGACGGCAAGGGACAAGATTAATAAATGCCCGTCCACTGTCGCCTAAACAAGGCAATGTGGACCGTCAAGTGCACCACCGTTTGCCACGATGGTAAGCTTGTCGGCGCCGCTTATCGCTGCTCCCCGCTGGCTGCACAGCCCTTTGACACGCTGCGTTCTGGAGTAGCCCCACGGCGACACGTTGGCGGATGAGCTGGAGCGGAGATGAAGAGAGGTTGCCTGCCGCGGCAAGCGCCTTGCCGCAGCTGAATCCTTGTCGCACTCGGGAGCTTGTCGCTCACCGAGCCTTCCCGGCAAGCTCCTCTTGCCGGGATCTTATTTCCTTCGTGCCTTGAGTGGCCTTCCCGGCAAGCTCCTCTTACCGGGGCCTTGAGTACTTTGTTCTTGAATGGATCCAAAGGAGCCGCGGAGGACCTTGGCGGTCACTAGGCCAGCCCTCGCTGCTGGTGTCTTGATCGCCCGCACGAGTTCGGGATACTAGGGTACCCCTACTCTAGTACACCGACAGAGAAGAAGCATCTAGCTTCTAGCTATGGACCCATAGGTCTTTGGTAAACTACTCACGCTTCATCGGAAGGGCAGCAAGGTTGATGTAGATGCTCTCCGTGATCGAATTCCCGTTCGGCAGGGTGCCGGAAATGGTCCCAATATGGGATCTCACGGGACTAGAAGCTTGTAGTGGCGGAAAAGTATTTCTTCATCACTATTGCTCTCCCTATCTTATCTTACTCAAAAGTTTAAACTCTACTTCTCTACCTTCTTATTTATGGCATGGAACCCTTTTCCCCTCCAGTTGTTTCAAAAAGTCATAAGCTTCACAAGACGTGCCAGAATTCGAACATAACTTCAACCCTGAAGCTTCGGGTAGCAACATTTTTGCCAAGAGAAGGCACCTCGACAACTCAAGGAGTCAACAACCGCCAGTCATGCTTCAATAGTCAACATCGAAGATTTTCCCAAAGATTTTTTGTGACCTGCCATATAGGATTAGGTTGATTAACACACTCCAAAAAAATACACTTCCGTGATGATACGTGTTTGTCACAGTAGGTCGCATTTTTTGTCATGCATGTACATCCATGACAAATTTATGACAGAATCAAGATAGTCATACCTGTGCTGTCGTAGAAGTGTTCCATGACATTACCAAAATTATCATCACTGAAGTGTCCATTTCCATGACGATAAATCGCGCGTCACAGAACTGCTTTCGTCAAGGGTGACCGACACGTGGCATCCATCGTAACGGAACTCCGTTAAGCTATCGGGTCGGGTTTTGGATCCGATAACCCATTAATAGCCCCGACCAATGGGGATTTTCCACGTGTAAAATCATCATTGGCTGGAGCAAACACGTGTCGTCTCACCGTTGGGACAGATGTCATCCGCTCGTTGGACCGAAGGCGCCTATGATACGGCGACACGTGGCATGGCCCAACAGAGGCCCATTCCGGTGAAAAGGCCGGCCTGTTTGACTTGGTCAAAAGGTGGCAGGCCGGCCCACGGAAGCCTGTTAACGGCCTGTTCGCATATAGCCCATTTACAGCCCGCTAACCGAGGGCCCGTTACGCCCTATCCGAATTAAGCCCAGTAGCGTCATCTGGGCCGTCCAATATGATTCAGCCCATTTTAACTTTCGGCCCATGTGTGGCCCATGACTTCTTTTGGCCCATATGAGGACCTTTGTAACTTTTGGCCCATTAACGGCCCGTGGTGAAACTGGCCCGTAATGAACAGTGTATCACCTTATACCCATTAACGGCCCGTTATTCCATTGGGCCTTTTCCAGCCCAAGTTATCTTTCGGCCTTCTCAGGGCCCATTGATTCTTGGGCTCATTTGCAGCATTCGGTTACATACGGCCCACATCATTTTTTCGCTTGTGGGCCAAATTCAGCCCGTCGTTACAGTCGGCCCGTTTGCGGACCGTTAATATGTTGGGCCGTTTTCATGTCAAAAAAACTCGTTGGGCTGTTTTCATAGAGTTATCAAATACGGCCTCGGCCCGTTATGGTCCATGAATAGTACGGCCCATGATTGGCGAAATGATGATACGCCCCGTAGAAGGCCCATGGATCCTACGGCCCGTATGAGGCCCATGGATAGTACGGCCCGTAGAAGGCCCATGGACCCTACGGCCCGTAGAAGGCCCATTGATCCCTAAGGCCCGTATAGAAGGCCAATGGATCCTACGGCCCGTATAGAAGGCCAATGGTCCTACGGCCGAACGAAGGCCCATGGATCATACGGCCTGCAGGAGGCCCATGGTTACAATAGTCCGTGTGTTGCCATGATTATTTTGGCCTAGTTACCAAAAATAGGCTATTGTGGCCACTAGAAAACATGTAAAAAGAACTGCAGTGACTACAAGCAAACAACTAAACAAGACAATAAGGAAATAAATAAGCAAGCAATTAAGGCTAGCCTATTACCGCTATTACATATTACATCCTTTGGGCATCAAAGTTCGCCACCGGTGCAAATATAGGGAACAAAGCAGCATATTACATACACTTGGCGTCAAAATTGGCCACCGTGCAAATAAACGTGGCAGCAAAACAAGAGCATAACCGAAACAACTTCGTAAGAGCTCAAGAAACGTTATCCCGGTATCCACCATGCTGGCAATAAGCTTAGAAAGCTGATTCGCTTTGTCCTGTTTGGCGCTAAAATCCTCCAACGCTTGCTGTTGCACCAGAAAGTATGCATCTGAATGCTCCAGGGACTTCCGCAGTCCTTCCACTTCTTGTCGCAGCACAACTGATCGATGTCTTTCAGCTTGTAGTTGAGACTCAAGAAACCGAACTGATTCAGACAGTGAGTTTGAATAGCTTGTGCATGCGGTAGTGGCTAGTAACTCGAACAATAAACCAATACAGGACTTTGGGGTTGTCTCGCTGTCTTCAAGATAGTCTTCCTTAGCTGTTTTATCAGCTTTGTTGGAGACCAACAAGGATGTGTCACTATCCTGGACCTTATCTGCATTACTTCCTTTACCATTTCTTAATAAGGCACTCTTCCCCAATATTCTGTCAGCATTCTAAAAGAAGAAACAAGCAGCCACATAACAAGTTTAGCATGTACTAGCATATGAAACTCATTTCGGTGAACCAGTTCATTAGTAAGGTGGACAGGATTAAACTACCAAGTCTTCTATTGCCAAGTACTAGTACATAATAAAAGCATCAAACAAACATATATCTATGTCCTATGGTCACTGCATTATCTTGCCAAATCAAAATAGAGACACGGTTCAAATCATATCAGTTCAAGACAAAGCAGCAGTGAAAGAATACAAAGCGTGGGAAACTACACGGCACAACAAGATTTCAGATGGGTACCACGGGTCTACATGTACAACAACACTATTGGCTCTGTTGTGATGCTAGTAATGTCCATAATATGAAAGTCAACTGTATACACAATTGAAATTGAAATCAACAGAGCTATTGATAAGACCAAACCTGTTAAAGAAACATGCGTGAACATACCTGCTGTGCCATTGGAGTTTCGATTGATCCTTCAATTTAAAAATAAGTTTGTATGAGTAAATACAGTGATACAAGAGCAAAGCAATCATAGTTAAAAAGGCGCGCCTTAAGCGAAGCTTAAGCGCGCCTAGGCTCTAGGCGTTGGCAAAACGCATTGCGCATAACTACGCATAATCAGGCATAATCTGCGCATAAGCATGCGCTTTGGTCAATAAAGCGCAAAGCGGTGGCAAATGCACAATTATCGCCTAGCGCTTTTTGAACTATGATAGCAATGGAATCTTAAATTAGAACAGTTGTTCTTTAGGTTTAGGCACTTGTCCTACATGAATAGAGTACAAGAAGACGCAAGAAAAAATACTTAAAATAGAAAATGAGCTCATAGACCTTACCACATTCTTGGTTCGGGACCAAGATGTAACAAGGCGTTCCCTAATCATCGCCCGAAGAATGTGTCTCGTGGAGAACGTAAGGGAATTTGATGAGTTTCTTTGCCGGTGAAGTACGTTTTCTTCAGGTAATTTTGGTACTGCCACCAAGCATTCTTGAAGATAGCAGAGGTATTAGTACAGGTTACCTCATCCTGAGTTTCCAAATCGGTCCTTCTTTATGGAGAAAAATGGGAAAATTTGTTGTATTATAACCATCATGGAGGTAGGATGTATGGGACGAAGCAAAGTAATTGCCATGAATAACATTACTTACACATAACTCCTGGACAAACACCTGAATCGCATTTTCCTTCATCTTCAAGATAATATTTCCAAGATGGGAAGATACGCACATACGATTTAACAACATCAAATGCGATAGATGCTAAACTACGATTGGCTGGTTGTGCTTCCTCCACAGGAATAGGCGTATTAACCGGTGGAGTTGGGGTTCGCCGTGATAGTACTGGCCCTTTGGGCACCGGAGCTGCCTTACTAACTGCTCTTGTTTGGGAGCTGTGGTGGAGATGGTGCTGTGTCAACAGGAACTGGGTTACTATTGGCTGGGGTTGGGGTTAGATTGGGTGAAGCTGGTTCTCTGTCCATCGCAGAGGGGTACAATCATGAGAGTTTGGGTTATGTGTGGTAGGGCTGGTTCTTGTGCATGTACAACCGGGGTGCTATCTCCACCAAGAGGTAGCAATGTTTTATTTGAAGACCGTGTTTTTATTCCGCTAGATACTGGCATCACCCGCTCCAATTCAAATGGCTGATAAACAGGAAACATAGTTGAATGTACAGACATTATATGAGAGATGATGCAATAGATAGTGTGGAAAAAGAGGGCATGAAATAGTTGACATGTATATTGTTTAACTAAAACGGATAGCATGACATAATTTCACATATATGATGTCTATCTAAACTGGATAGCATAGCATAACATAATTCAAAGATATGATGAATAACTAAACAGGATCGCATGACATAATTCACCTACATGTTATCTAAGTAATCAGGATCGCATCATTTAATTCACATATGTGATTTATATGCTAAACAGAGGGCATTCGATATGATGTCTGAACTAAGAACATGGTGTTGAATATTGTGTATATGATGTCTAAACTATGCAATGCAAGACACCGTATGCATGATATGAGCAGTATAACCATGCCAAGTTAGAGCATACACCTCAGTGGGGGAATAGGACTGGTCTTCTGTCTCTGAATCCATCTCTGAGGAGCTATCGGGACCCAACAAGAGATCTGCTTGACTGTGTAGCACTGCCTCGCTGAAGGCCTTGTTTTCACTCCAGATTTTCCATCTCCCACCCAAATGGCTGATTCACAAGAAGAGTCGTTTAATGTACAAACATTGTCGACAAATGGAAATGTAATGAAGAAAAGGATGGGCAAGATATCATTCAAATATATTATGCCTGGTTAAACAGGATGGCATTGCACATTTCACATATATTATGGCTGGCTAAAAGACATGAGACTGCATAATTCCCATATATGACATAGAAACTAAATAGGTGGCATTATAGAACATGTCTAAACTAAGCAGATGACATATATTATGTAAAAAGTAGGCACTGCAAGGCAACATATGCATGATATGACTAACATCATCATGCCAAGGTAGAGCAAACACCTTGGGGGGTAAATAGGAGTGGTCAGTGGCATCTGAATACGCCTCAGAACAGATATCTTCCTCTGGATTACAATCTGGAGAGGGGTGGGGAGGGTTTGCCATTGAACCCACCATGGAGCGATGTGTGCATGACATTGTATTGCCGCGCAAAACTCTTCTCTTTTTCTCTACATGTTCAGCATGACTGTGTACAATATCTGACATGCATACGAAAAAAATATGGTGAGATTATGTAAGGAGAGCATGTAGAAATTTAGAGTGATGGTAACAACCAGTTGATCGACGTTTTCCGTTGAACCAAAATAGCCCTAATGGATCGACGTGAATATATAGTAATAAGTGACGCAACAAGTGTACAACCTCTTTGCCGTAGCCATGTCGACCTCACCATCATTGGGTTGGTCGCTGAAGCAGTTGAGGCAGAGGTGGCTGTCGGAGGTGTGGAGGAAGATCCGAGGAATCAGAGACGGCGCCTGTGGCACCGCTGTTGTGATGGATCGCTCTGTCGTTGGAGCAGCTCCGTGAGCAGAAGACGTCAAGGCTGAAGCAAGACAAGATGACATCGTCAATCTCAAGTGGTATTCTAATAGCATCTCCAATAGATGATGAAAATGGATGTAAAATTAACATCACCAAAAACCACCGACTACAACAGATGAGGTAAAACTGTTGACTCGAACTTAATCGTCGAAACTGAAATTAACTGTGGAATCTGAATGCTCTCAAACTGAACTGAATGCAATGGTAGCAGAGAGACACTTGACATGTAGTTTAGGAGGGCCTGCAGTTCATCTTCAACCTGCACACCCCTGAGCCGCCTGCCACCACCGGCCGAACCGCCTGGCCCTAGCGCCGCCGCCTCAAACAACTCGCCACCGCCGCCCTGCCAGCCCTCTAGCCCCCCACCCTGAACCCTAAGATAGATAGTGGGGTACCTCTCCGACGAGCCCCCGTCCCTGCTGCGGGTGGTTCTTCCTTAACTCCGCGAGCCCCCCAACCCCGAAAATCGATCGACCCAAAAGTCGATTCACCGATCAAGTGTGGCTTAATCGGAGCAGAGCAGCAGCACGAGCGAGGGGAGAGCAGCAGCAGCAGCTGGGCGAGCGAGCGATCGAGCGAGAGCCGGAGCAGCAGCAGTAGATCCGGCTGGTATGGACCGCCCGCTGAAGGGGCCTCGACTTTGGGGGAGAGCTGTGGAGATGTCGCCCAGGGCGCCCGGCTTCAAGGTAGCCGCCCATGTGGGTGCGGATGGAGCACCGTCTCGCCCGGGAGGTCGAGTTAAGGAGAAGGTGCGATGCGATGAGTGTACAACCTCTTTGGTGGCGCCGAGTAGGCCTCGGCTTCGTCCGAGGAGTCGGTGAGGATGTTGCGGTTCCGGTGGAGCAGGTTAAGGCGGCGCTGTGGGGATGGAGCAGTCGTGATAGACGAGGCGATCGTCGGAGCAGCTCCTTGGAGGTGGAGGACGGGGCGGCTGAACCAGCGGGACGGCGAGATGGACGACGGATCCTCATCCGGGGAGGTGGACGAGGGACGTCGAGCTGTTGTGGTGGACGACGTCGTCGGGGAAGAGGCTCTGGCTGGGCAACGGTGACATGGCGGACGGAGGAGGGTGGGGTTTCGCGGCTGGAGTGGAGAGGTTATGGCGGCCTGGGATTTCGAATGGCCAAAAGGGGGCAATGTGAGGGGGTGAAGCATGACTTAGGGACGCGCTTGTCAAAAATGTAGGGTGTGTTACAAAAGTACCCCCCACCGATTTGAACTAGCGGCCCTTTCGGCTCGAGGTTAGAAGGGGGATTTCGTGTCGGGATTTGGCAGTGGAGGGAGTTTTTCGCGTTGTAATTTTGGGATAGCAAGCGCGGGTTGTGAAGGCGCCAGTTTTGGGAGCACGATATCTAAATTTTCGGGATATAACAAGACGCTGGTTGAATTTTAGGACAAGCCTAACGTAGTAATATTGTACTTGTGCGCACCAAATCAATTCGCACTTCCTCAACCAAAAAGAAAACGAAAAAATAAAACTATTCACACCACACAAAGAGAGAGTCTTGCCCCGTTTTACTATACAAATGCTATTCAAAGCTACTCCCTCCTTCCATCTATATAGGACCTAATGCATTTTTCGATGCTAACTTTGACCAAATATTAGAGCAATGATATATGACATGCAACTTACACAAAGCACATTGTTAACTTCGTCTGTGAAAGGTTCTTTCAATGATATAATTTTCACATTGTGCATGTCATGTACTATTAATCTTGTCAATATTCAAAGGTGGTCTTAAAAATCTCATTACGCCCTATATAGATGGAAGGAGGGAGTAGGAATCCATGTTATGTCCGATTAATTTTTTTCGCTTTGCTGTATAATGCATGTAACCTACTCGTACCAACATTTTAGTGCATTCCAAATGTGTATACTACCGCTGCAATTCAAACTAAATTTGAATTCGTTTCTCTATTTCAATAAGAATCTACAATCATGATTGTTGCCAACTTCAACCATCATAGTTTCCTTGCTATCCGCCAGATATAAATCGGATGGCCTATAATGCAGGATGGCAGGCACACCATCATCAACAACTCCGTTTTTTTATAAGAGTAGAGATAAAATATATTAAATGTAGTATAACATGTTCATAAACACACCATGTGTATCACCGTTATATATATTCACACATACGTCGGTTTAAAACACTATGATAAATCCTTCAAATATCCGAATTCGCTTTTTATAATGAAGTATATATGATCTCTATATGTCTTTTACACCCACACAACCCTCTTATCTTTGTAGCTAGCGCTAACTTTCTCTTGTGCATGAACATGCCCGCATCCCTCTCACCCTCCCTCGGCATTCTCTAGCTCCATCGCGCAAATTCGTCTTTTCACTTCAGGTCGTTCACCCACGGTGTGTGTAGGCCCCCCAGCTCCTTCTTTACGGCACACATCGATCGATATGCCTCTCTAGCCAGGTGTGCCTAGCACAAACACAAGCTTCCCCTCTTCTCTTGTCACCGTCCATGCCTCACTCCCACCACTCTTTTCATCGTTCTCGTACTCGCACACTCCTCCCCGCTCGATATAGCATGCCTCTCGTACCACCTCCTACATGCATCCCTCTATCTCTATCCTTCTCTCGTGCCTCGTTTGCTTCTAACACACACATGCATGTATACCGATTGATCTCCCAACATATACCTGGATGGACTTTAACTACCCCCCCCCCCCATCGATCGACGTACCTCACAAGTTATGTCTCTCCTTTCTCTAACAAAGGGTGATTGATCTTCCTATGTAGTTATGTCTGCTTACCACAGCCACATCGTCCCCCTCATCATTCGTGCATGCCTCCTGACCCGCCTCTCACACGCACGTGCATGCACAACAAGCAGCCATCTCTCTCTTATTGATATTGCGGGCGTGCCCTCCGTTTGTCTAGCAAGCCTATCCCACCATTTGTTAGAAGCAACTCCACTACCACCCCCTCCAACACTCTAGCTCTGTCTCTCTCCCAACCTTATTCCTATCATGCACATATGCATGGATGCCGATCGATCTCTCTTAATACATGAGGCAGATCGATCTCCTTAATACATGAGGTAGGCCTCTCTCTCCTCCTCCACACATATACATGCCATTGTACCTCTATAGTTAATTGGGCCTCCCTCTTCCCCCACCACACACCGATAGTCGAGCGCTGCAGGTAGGTATCCATGCCATAGAGACAAACTGCACATGTCCCCTCTCACGTTCTAGTAGGCCAGCCACTCTATATCTTTGACATGGGCACACACAAATTCGATGGCACTCTTTATCGATCGCGCGCGCAGACACACACACACACACACATCATCATCCCTCTTTTAGATTCTATGGACACCTCAAGCCGGTGATACCTCCACTCTCTTCTCGTGGATCGCCCCCTCTATATATATGTTATATCCAGGACTCTATTTCACAAACATTGCTTATGTTACATTTTTGATTGAACCCCCCCAAAAAACTCTCAAGAACCCACACACTATATCTCTCTAGGTTTGTATCTCTCTCACACAACCCCACGTAGGTGGTGTACGTATACAAGAAGAGAATAGGTGCACCATGCACGTACTCACGCTTCGTGCCCAGCCACACCCACACAGGTACACGGTGGAGCTCATTTCATTACAAAATGGCAGCCCACGTGCTAATTTGAACGCCTGTAGCGGTTGTTTACCTAGGGAGGTCGTGTACCACGCCTGCACGAAACAAAGTTCGACTTGACGCGTTGTCGCGTTATTTTTAAATAAAGTTATAGCGCTCAATAGCACGCATACAGAATATAAAATGATTTTATGGAGAAAAGGTAGTCCGCTCACTATATACAATGGAGCCTTGCGTGCTCTGGTTTGTCGCTCTTTGAGTATCACACACAAGGCTGCTGGCTCTCTCTCTCTCTCTCTCTCACCGCTGGTCACTAATCCGCTGCATCCCGTCCGCCCGGGAAAGGGAGTGTGGTGGCTCTCTCTCTCACCGTTGGTCACCGATCCGCCGCATCCCGTCCGTCGGGGAAAGGGAGGAAGTGCATCGTTCTCCGCTCGACGGCACCGAGGCAGCACGTCCCGATCTGCGGAGACACGTAGTCTCTCTCGACCAAGCTCGCGCGGCAGGGCCACGCCACCTGCCGCAGATTCCGCCCGCCGCCGCCACCTAGTTACATCCCGACGACCTGTGTATCCCTCCGCCTTGCTCCACTGCCCGTCTTCCCACGTCATTGCATGTGGATCTTTCGTAGTTTTTTTCCCAAAATGTAGCTCGTCCAACGTACTTTCCATATTGCATTCTCGTTCTCACACCATTTTAGACAAACACAACCGTGTTGTTATCTTCCCTTAGGGAAAGGAATATGCTTCTTTTTGGTCGTTGCATGTGTCATCAACTATTATTGGCCAGTAATTGTTTCCTTTCTACCTCTTTTTTGCAAACAGGGCTATCCATTTCACCTCGTTGCTATTGTGACCTTTTGGTGAACTACACAAATCACTTTTTTCTTAAGAGTGTTTTGTGCAATTGTACTAAAATGTCACATGGGAAACGTCTCTACATTTCAGTGCGACTGCACAAAGGGAGATTGGTGTTGCTCTATCCTCCTCATCCAACTCCAAGCCTAATCTTCTCCAACTAGTTAGTCTTAAAAGAGACTGCAAAGGTGACCGGCTTCTATTTATGTGTTTATTGTTTCATCAGCAGTCCTCTATTATCGTAATCACACTTAATATCTTTGGAACAGGGACGCTCAGCTCTATTTTAGTGGAACTGCACAAAATTATCGGCATGTTGCATGCTCCAAACAACTACTTTTTTTCCCAACATGCCTTGTCTATTTAGACAGAGCTAGGGGGACGTTGCTACCAATGAAAGCATGGATCAATTTTAATTTAACAGCTTCTCACAACTCGTCTTTCGCCAGGTGTAATTATTAGCTCGATCTCGCTAATAATTGACATGCATTAGCAAGGAAGTTAGTTTTTATTGTTTCCAAAGAGCATCGATGGCAAGACACGCGAAACAAAAGCTGAAAGCTCACACCATTGTACAATTTCATGTCTCGCTGGAAAATTATTTGTATAGTACATCAATTATGTAAACAAATGATGGAAGCTTGATAGCATTGCCAGAAGCCTCTTCATCATCCGGGTCCATGTGCCATGCACAAAATTATACTCCTTCGTTCCTAAATATTTGTCTTTTTTACAAATTTCAAACGGGCATATTTTAGAGTGTAGATTCACTTATTTTGCTTTGTATGTGTACTCCCTCCGTTCCTAAATATTCTATTCGTCTTTCTAGAGATTTCAACAAGTGACTACATATGGAGCAAAATGAGAGAATCTACACTCTAAAATATGAATATACATCCGTATGTGCCAGTCCATTTGAAATCTCTAAATGGACAAATATTTGAGTAGTCACTCGTTGAAATCTCTAGAAAGACAAATATACTCCGGAGTATATTTAAGAACCGAGGGGGTAGTGCACAACCGCATGGGAGACTCAGCCCGGTCGTTGCGCCGCATTAATAGTGAGTAATGAGCAGTCAAATAGGTAAGCCCCACACTACAAGAAATATGTCAACTAGTGACCTTCTGTCAGTGACCCTGGAAGAATTGGTCATAGATCTATGACCATTTCAGACCAATTGGTCAAAAGCTGTTCGGGGGGCTCCAAACCCTAAACCATTGCGACCATTTTGGTCACAAAGGTCGTAATTTCCTTACACGAAAAGGTCATAAAGCAAATAGCGCTAGTCCGCTGCCTTATTTCTAGTTGTTAACGACCAATATAGATGGTCATAGCCTTGTAAATTGTGGTGGGTTGCTATGACTAGGCGCCACCTCATCAGTTTTGCCTATGTGTCATGTCCATGTGGCAGTTTTTGCCCTAGGTTGTGAAGCAACCTATATTTCTGTCATTCCCAAAATTCCCAAAAACTCTCATAAATTTCTTTGGTCATATCTTTCGTCAAATATGTAAAAACCTTCCTTGCCTAGTTCAAAAATAATTCAAAAATATTCATTTTCCTATTCTGTTCAGAACAACAGTTTGTGAAGGAAGTACCACTTTGGCATGTCCGAATAGTATCCATTTTCTACAGTGTTTTCCTATGCCCAAATAACCATCCTCCACCAAATGCCAGCTCAATCCATTCATTACTTTGAGCCAGCTTCAACAATCGTATTTATGTCCAGTGTGGTAGTCAGATTAAATACAGTTTCAATATAAATTTATATTACGTAAAAATCCAACGAAACATTGCGCTCGCAACAATTAATGAAATTAAAATTTCAATATTCCAAAAATAACATTTTATAAACTAATCACTGTTTGGTGCATTTTTTAACAGTTACTACCCAGTTTTTATAATTACATCCCATTTATTATTTCTTAAAGCCCATTTTCTTGGCAAGCCTAATGCATCCCTCCTAGGAAAGATTTGCAGCCAATGGGCGGTGAATAACAACTTGACCTTGCCGGGTATTCCTAAAAAAGTATAGCTGGGCTAGCCATTTTCAGCTTGAAAAATTAATATCCGGCTGGATATCTGCTCGGGCTAGACGGGCCACAGCCCGCCCAGCTAATACCGCAGCGATGTTTTAGTTGTTGTTCAGAGGAGAAAAATTAATATCTAGGGTAAACATCGAAAAAAATCTGCAGTGCTCACACCTCAAAACACAAATACTGCTCGAGCTGCTTGGTCCCAAATTGTCGGCCGCTTCTTGTGCAATTCTCTCGCTTATTGACTAGATTACATAGGTTGACAATGGTGTTGGACCGTGATGTCAGGAAACCAGGAGGAAGCAAAATAAATTATAGTTATATAACACCCTTAAGACCTTATGATAACACGGTCCCACACCATTATGATAACACCCTTAAAACAAAATATATAGGGTGGGTCTATTATGATAACACCCTTAAGACCTTATTCTGCACCTAAAAAATGCTTATTCTGCTAACACTAGCGATCCCTCGTCCCTCAACCCACCTCACCACACCCAAATCCCTGTCCACCTTCCCTGCGTCACTCCCCCGATCCCCCTCCACCTTCTTCCCTGCGTCACACCCCCGATCCCCCTTCCACCTTCTTCCATCGAGGCGCCATGCCCCGCCGGCGCTCCCGGCCCCGAGCACCACCTTCCTCGCACCTCCTTCCTTCCACCCCGGCCACCCCCTACCCCAACCACCCTGGCGCTGCACCATCTCCTCCCCGGCGCCACTGCACCACCTCACCCACCATGCCGCGACACCACTCCCCTCCCGGCGTCGCGGCACCCGCTCCCTCCCCACGCTGCCGCACCCTCTCCAACCACCTCCCACCTCGGCCCACCTACCCATGCGTTGGCCAGCTTCCGGATCTGCCCCGTTGTCATCCTCCCGCGGCTGCCCGACGCCAGATCCACTTGTAGCCGTCATGGGGGCACGTCAGGGGCGTCATGGAGGGGCCGGTGAGCTTGGGGGTCACCAGCGAGAACCCCTCCTCGTTCCTCCACCTCCTCCCTCCCATACAGTTGCGTATCGCCCCAACCCTCATTGAGATTCTTCCCCTAGCCACCGCTGGCAGCAACCCCCAACTTGCTTGAGTGCGCAGCAGTGGTCCACGGGCGTCGTCCAGTGAAGCTCGGTCCTGCCCCAATGCAGTTCGGCTGCCCTTGGGCGCCCATGCCGCCACGCCCAGAACCGATCCGTCGCCTTTGCAGCAATGGATCTAGCCACCCCCAGGCAAATCCCTCCTTCCCACCCACTAGATCCATGGCTCATAGATCGAGCTGCCACCGCCAGTAACTTCTCCTGTCCTACCTCCCCTCCTCCTATGGCTCTCGTGCCACGGCCGCGCCGCCCTGGAGCCTCGTCGGCCACTCCTATCTCGATCCATACTGGAATCGAGTGCATCGAGAGCTGCGGGCCGAGCTTCTTCTCCCTCGCCGGCGAGCTCCTTCTCCCTCTGCCAGTAGATTGAGGAGGCGCTGGTCAACGCAGCCCCTGGTGGTGTCCCTATGGTAGGCGCACTTGCACTGCAGTTCGCCGGCGAGCCGTTTGCAGTGTATTCTGGTTGTGCATCGTAGATGCAGGCTATAGGAGGGTGGTGGTGGCACCCTCGCCTGGATCCGGGAGGAGCTGGGTAGGAGTGGGCGGCGTGCTGGAGAAGGAGGCAGTGACCACTCACCGCATCGCCATCCTCTGTGCAGCTCGGTTGCATCTCCCCGTGCAGCTCGCTTGCCGCCCCCGTGCAGCTCACCTCCACCGAGCAAACTCTCTCTGGCGAGTCCACATCGCGTCCGCACCACATAATGTAGTTTGAGTGCAGTTTTTGATTATTTTTGCAGCAGCACATCCATCCAACCCAACAAGTTTAGAGTTTGTGTGTTCAGTGCAGTACCGCAGTGCAATGCAGTGCAGATTCGGCTTTAGAGTCTCGTCGAAGGCCTCGTGGTGCTATCCTCACTTAATTTTTTATGTGAATTGTGTGTACAACATGTGTAACAGAATTGCAAGGCCAAATTTTTTGTAAAAAATGATGCTTAGATGCGTTTCAGAGTAAAATCCTATGTGGTTCACTTGGTAAACAAAAAAGTGTCTGGTATGTAAAATTTTGAAGCTCACTTTTGTAATTTCATGTGGCTCACCTCTCGATAGTTTTGCAGTCCACTTACGCCCGAGGTGAAGCTCACTTTGTAATCTCATGCGGCTCACCTCTCAGTAGTGTTGCGATATCCAATATGAAGCTCACTTTGTAATCTCATGCGGCTCAGCTCTCGATAGTGTTGCGGTTCACTTATGCCCGATGTGAAGCACACTCCACTTCCTCGCTTGAGAAACTTCACGTCTAACAAAAAAAAATGAAGTTCAGTAGCCCGTCTGATGTAGTGCGGTTTTTCGTCCGATGCAGTGCAGTTTTCAGTCGGATGAAGTATCCACGTCGATTTGGGTGTCGTGAAAAACAAAGTGTCTGCATTTCGGTAATTCGAAATTCCTCTTAAACCGTAAAGAATTAGAGAGAGTGTTCTAGATAAAAGAGTTGCGTATCGTCGATATCTTTCCAACGGCGTATCGTTTGAATCATTCCGACCAGCGGTTTGCAAAATTTCACAAAACGGCCGCTGCCACTCGTCGTCCGCCGCACTATTTTCAAAATTAACTTAAAACCGTAAGGAATCTCAAAAATATTTCAACATATGAAACTTGAGCCTCGTTCGTAGCTTTCCAACGGCGTATCACACGCCTCGTTTCAACAAACGGTTCAAAAACTAGAGCGAAAACAGTACCGAAATTTTAAAAAAACTTGGAAAACAGAGTTCCGCGATTTAGTAAATTTGAAACTGCTCTTAAACCGTAATGAATTAGAGAAAGATTTATATAGGAAAAAGATGCGCCTCGACGATATCTATCCAACGGCGTATCATTTGCTTCATTTCGACAAGCGGTTTAGAAAAAAAAACGCGAAAAAATGCTCGCTGCCACTCGCCATCCGCCGCACTATTTTCAAAACTGCTCTTAAACCGTGTGGAATCTCAAAAGTGTTCAACATGTCGGTTGCGCCTAATCCATAGCTTTTCAATGGTATATTACACGCCTCATTCCGATAAACGGTTAAAAATTAGAAAAAACAATACCGAAAAAAATAACGCTGTGCAGTTTTTTCCGACGAGAAGTTCACTAGTCTCTATTGCAGTGCTTTGCGTCAAAATGATGTAGTGCGCTTGTTGAGCGTGCAGTGCGGTTGTGTGTAGAATAGTTATTCTGCTAATATTAGCAGAATAGACCGTCTCTGTGTGTGTGTCTATATATATATATATATATATATATATATATATATATATATATATATATATATATATATATATATATATATATATATATATATATATATATATAGGGATTGTCTATTCACACCCTGGGTGAGGAATAGTTATTCTTCACCCTCTATTTTACCATCAATACATCGTAATTTTACGTTTCATAAGTTTTGTCTTATTTTCGACATAAAAGAGACCGTAAGAAAATATATAATCATGAAAAAATATTTTATGTTATGTAAAATTACAAACGAAAAACATAGTGTAAAATACACATAAACTACAAATTTTCTTGTCTTAAGACCTATATTTTTATTTTCTTATGTCAAATATTACGAGTGAATGAATAGGAATGTAACTATTTGAATTCCAACCATAATTTAATTATGAAATGATCGTAAGATTACCTCAGATGAAGAATAAGTTATTCTGTACTCGGTGATGAATAGCATCACTATATATATATATATATATATATATATATATATATATATATATATATATATATATATATATATATATATATATATAAAATAAGGAGGCACTTGCGTGACGTGAGGCTATGGACCTAGTGGGTCCCCATTGTCATCCTATCCAAGTAAAGTCATCTCTCGCCCGCGCGCTTCCGCTCAAATAGTCACCGCACTTGGCCGCTTCGCTTCCCGGTGCAAAGCGATTGTTCGCTTTCAAACGACACAAGTGCCGTCCGTCCGTCCATCTGCACACACATTAATCATACGCTGTTGCCGAGGCGGCTACTCCGGCGCCACACGTCCGCCCCTCCGCCCGCCCACCATTGCTATATAAATCGTCGCGCCGCCATAGCCGCAGTCATCCGCATCCGCTCCTTTCTCCTGTCCACACCACTACTGCCCACTATGGCTTCTCGCTTCCACCGCTCTTCGGACGGGCGGACGACGGACCACAAGGAGATGGCAGCCATTGCTGCCGACCGGCTGGCCGGCAGCTGCCGGAGGACGACGACGCCCTAATGGAGAACATGGTAGTCGACGATCCGGTGCCAACCCCTCCTCCGCGCCATCTCGCCGGCATTGCACCATGACCATCGGCGAGGCCCATGCCCAATATATGGACAGGGTGAGGTTGATGCGCGAGGAGCAGTTCCGGAGGCGCAGGCCGACGCCGCCACAACCACCATCTCCTCCAGAGCACTGCGCAGCGGAGGAGCAGATCGCCGCGAGCGGACGGAGCAGGAGGCGCTGCTCGACTGCATCCGCTCTGCTCGCAAGGGCCGCCGAAGGCCGGGCGGTACCGCATGCGGGTGGCGGAGGCTGCGGCCGCCTACAAAGAGGCTAGCAAAGAGGGCGATGAAGCGGGCGAGGCGCTGTTTGGCGATACCGAGGACGAGGCAGAGGACAATGCCTGCTCCGATGAGTCCCCACTCTGTTGGCGTCGACGACGCCCTGCTCCGCTGAGGCCCCACGACGCCAACAACGAGGCAGAGGATACCGCCGGCTCCGCCGAGGCCCCGCCCCGCCAACAACGAGGCAGAGGACATCGCCGGCTCAGCCGAGGCCCCACCCTGCCATCAACATGGGGGAGGATTTCCACCGCTCCGCTAAGGCGCCGCCCGCCGGCAACAAGACAGAGGACATCGCCGGCTCCACCGAGGCCCCGCCCCGCTGCCAATGAGGCCACGCCACACAGAAAACAAGGAAGAGTAGAACACGGTAGGTCGCCGCCGCTCGGGTCCAAGTAAGGCCACCGCCGCTACCCTCCGGCTGAAGCCAAGCTAAGGCGGGTTGACCATTGACGGCCAGCTAGCTTCTTGGCGGCGACGTGGAGTCGGAGAGCTGCGCCGAGAAGAACGCTGCTTCTATTTTAACCGCCGTGCAGTTGGTTGACTAACACATGGGCCCAACAGGCCACATGTCGACACGCAATCGCACCTGTAGTTAAGTCATCAAGCTTCGCTCGCTCGGTGGGACATTGTGGGTAGCTTCGGTTAATTAATTATACCTCCAGCGCACCTTTTTAGTTTTTTTTCAAAAGGAGGATGACTTCGCCCTCTCGCATCTTGGAGATGCATGCGCCACAAACACCCTTTTATTTGAAGAATGTATGAAATTTAATGAAATCCGCATGTTTATATGAAATCCAACCGTGTATGAATGAATTTATTTCGATTAGTTCAATTCTGTATCATCGGCATTGGATGAACATGCAAAACAATACGTACTAGCATTATTCCTGTGGTGATCACCACGCTTGCAGCAGTTTCACATGTACTCCTCCGTCCTTTCTAGTCTGCATACAAGTTTTATCTGCAGTCAAAGTATCTCTACTTTGACCAATCTTATACAAAAAGTATGCACTTTCACAATGTGCTAAGTAAAAGGAATGTATGAGTACAAAGAGTTTGAGCAGCTTTTAGCGCTTCAGACATTGCAATCAAACACACAGACACGGCAATTCATAGAGAACATTCAAAACAATCGATGATTATGCATCTCAGCGACTCACATGTCAGAGGCAATATTTACTTCACAACTAAAGAATGGAGAAAAAATTAATCGCCGCTGCTGACAGCAAAGGGCGCCCCATTCGAAAATATCAAACGCATATCTTCCTAAAATAAATGAGCAAAATTTGACAAGGTTGTCCCATTCCAAAATATCAAATGCCTACGATTGTGGAATGGGCAGGGTTCGCCATCAGTTCGGACATTAACATGGCACCTCGTGCTAAATAAACCAACTGTTTTTTTGTGCGTTCCACCAAAATCAACCAAATTCATGAAAGTAGCTTGTATGATTTCGCCTTATATGTTGCAACGCCTTGAACTTATGGGCACCTCCTTTCTTGTGGTGGAAATGAATGATTCGATGTATTCATGAACATTTTGTGCAGTTCCCGCTGAAATCAAGCTGAGCACCCTGTTTGCACAAATACAAAAAGTGATTAGTATAAAGCAAACTGTACTATGAATTGACAGCTTCAACAGCACATACATGGTCCATGTAGAGCACACTTTTAAAAAATGTTACTCACCGGAAAGAATCCTAGAACAACATTGTACTCAAGATCACATCAAAAAATGGAGATTTTGTCGGTCCTTCCGAGCTGAAGTTAGTTTGGTCTTGTGGGGAGTAATGTAACCATCCTTCAACTGCTCCTTCTGATGAGAAGATAGACAGGGCTTCTTCATCCTGGCATAATCGGAACTAGTCACTTCACGTACTCCATATTCTTCTTCAGAGGAAGATGATCCCTGTTTTCTCGAAAAAAAGGAAAGGAAATATTTAAAACAACACAGATGAAGCACTTCTCAAGGACAATACCACTTTTTCATGAAAGTATCTAAACAGTAGCACAACACCAATAGAGATGACAAAGCTCAATCATATGGATGAAATCAGTGGGTGAGTACCAACATTTGTCGAGGCTGATTGTGTAGAGCATACAGATGAAGCACTTCTCCGAACCATCATTTGCTATCTACGGGTGGCCATGCTTACTATATACTCCTCGATTAGTTTAATGTTTCCAACATCTTCTTGTGCAGTTCCACTAAAATATATAGTATCTTCAAAGAAGATCCCTGTTTGCACAAGTAGAGATAATTACGTATGGCATCAAATCAGTGGCAAAACAATTGATCGCTCCAGCCATAGAAATAAATTAAGATGCAAAACTATATCATTACTTGTGTCATCACAGCCCAAAGGTTTCATTACAGACCGGAGTTGATTTTGTTTTTCTTCCGCTTGTTCTTACCCTTCATCACTTGGTTCAATAATGCACAAGCTTCGCCTTCAATGTAAGATTTGGCATGTCAATTAGGGAGCAAAAGTATAGTACTAAACTTAATTTTCTGATGAAAGTGGAAAAATACAGGCCAACAGTTGTGAAATATTCTTATTGAGGGAGTCCTGGATTAGGGGGTGTCCTGATGGCCGGACTATGAAGATACTAGATTGAAGACTTCGTCCCGTGTCCGGATGGGACTTCCCTTGGCGTGGAAGGCAAGCTTGGCGATACGGATATGTAGATCTCCTACCATTGTAACCGACTCTGTGTAACGCTAACCCTCTTCGGTGCCTATATAAACCGGAGGGTTTTAGTCCGTAGGACGAACAACAATCATACCATAGGCTAGCTTCTAGGGTTTAGCCTCTCTGATCTCGTGGTAGATCTACTCTTGTACTACCCATATCATCAATATTAATCAAGCAGGAGTAGGGTTTTACCTCCATCGAGAGGGCCCGAACTTGGGTAAAAACATCGTGTCCCTTGTCTCATGTTACCATCCGCCTAGACGCACGTTCGGGACCCCTACCGAGATCCGCCGGTTTTGACACCGACATTGGTGCTTTCATTGAGAGTTCCTCTGTGTCGTCATCTTTAGGCCCGATGGCTCCTCTGATCGTCAACAACGATGCGCTCCAGGGTGAGACTTTTCTCCCCGGATAGATCTTTGTATTCGGCGGCTTTGCACTGCGGGCCAATTCGCTTGGCCATCGGAGTAGATTGAAAGCTACGCCCCTGGCATCAGGTCAGATTTGGAAGTTTGAAATACACGGCTGACATCTGCGGAGACTTGATCTTCGACGTGTTCGAGCCACAGCCAAGCGCGTCGCACTATCACGATGGGCATGATCTAGCTCGCCAACAAAGGTCATGGAGGCCGCACGAGTTGTCCGCCCGACCTTTAGCTCGGAGCCGATCGCGCCGACGAGGATGGGTGGCTGGACACCGCCGGGGCTGCGATCTCTACGGCGATTGAGCCGTACACCTACCCCGTCCTTTGCGGAGCGCGTGACTCCAAGGTGCCGGACTCCTCTCTGGACTCCGAGCCTTTCGTGCCCCCTTAATCGAATCCGATTAAGCGCCGATCATGGAATTCATCGTCATGACATCTTTCAAGACTCGCCTTTGGCGACATCCTGAATTCACTAAAGTCTCTCTTTATCGAGAGCCCTGGCCGGATTATGGTCAGGAAGGTTGGGATGCGGATGATGAAGAAATTCAAAACCCGCCCACCACCCACTTCATAGCCACTGTCGATGATTTAACCGACATGCTCGACTTCGACACCGAAGACATCGACGGTATGGACGACGATGCAGGAGACGACCAAGAACCAGCGCCCACAGGCAATCGGAAGGCCACCTCACATACGACATATATATGGTGGACATCCCAAAAGATGGAATGGCGATGGAACAACGGAGGATGACCCTCCAAGAAACAGCCTAAGCGCCCGGCGTCGGGCGCCGCCTAAATCCCTCACAGCAAAACGGTGATTCCGCACGGAGACAATAACACCCGGACAGTGTCAAGACAACCCTCCAAAGAGGATTCAGCGGGAGGATGGAGAAGCCAGCCCTCGTGAGAGAGCGGTAGAAAGAGAGGTAGAGGACGATAATTACATGCCTCCTCCCAAGATGAGGCAAGCCTCGACGACGACTTAATTGGCCGTGCCCGAGGATCCCCACAAACAAGAGCGTTTCAAACGCAGGCTTATGGCCACGGCAAGCAGCCTCAAGAAAAGCAGCAACAGCTTAGAGCTGACCAAGACTTGCTAGTCGACAGATGGATCAAGTCCTTGCGGTCAAGAGTATGAACTCGAGTGCCCCTCCAAGAGCTACCTAAAACACAAAAGCTACCCCGATTAGAGGAGGAAGCACCCAAACCTACATCGCCAACAAGATGATACGGCTGATCGCCACCTCGTGGCCACGACAGAGAGGCCTCGACCTCAACTCATGCCGCACTTAGCGCCGCCAAAAAATACCAAGGCGCTGGGAAATGCGCCAGACCTGCGAGATATATTGAGGACAAGACAAGGCAAACAAGATCGATCTACGGATCGCGTGGGCACCTACGACACGTGATTTATAACCGCCACGCCGGATATGGCAACTCCGGCCGGGCCGAACACAGTAGACAAAGCTCATTTGAGCTGCGTCGTGATATAGCCCAATACAGAGGCGCCACACACCCACTATGCTTCATAGATGAAGTGATGGACCATCAAATCCCTGAGGGTTTCAAACCCATAAACATTGAATCATACGATGACACAACAGATCCTGCGGTTTGGATCGAGGACTATCTCCTTCACATCCACATGGCCCGCGGTGATGACCTACACGCCATCAAATACCTCCCACTCAAGCTTAAAGGACCAGCCCGGCATTGGCTTAACAGCTTGCCAGCAGAGTCAATTGGTTGTTGGGAAGACCTGGAAGCCGCATTCCTCAACAATTTCCAGGGTACATATGTGCGACCACCAGACGCTGATGACCTAATGTAACACCCCGGAAGTAACTTTCCATATTTGTAACTCCAACTCTTGCCATTTTCGGCATTGTGATATGATATTCCCTCCGTGGTTGGGTTTTTCTTCATTTTGCATTTTGTCCATGTCATGCATTTTATCATGTCATCATGTGCATCGCTTTTGCATTCGTGTTCGTCTCATGATTCCGAGCATTTTTCCCGTTGTCCGCTTTTGCAATCCGCACTCCTATCTCCCGCGGTCCTTTTACGCTTTTTTGCAAAGCGGGTACTAAACCTTCTCGAATGGACCGAGGTTTGTCTAGTGGCCTTGGTATACCACCCGAGACCACCGGTCAAGTTTCGGTCATTTGAGCTCGCTTGGTACTCCAACGGTTAACAGACTCTCAAGAAGACCTCTTTTAAGTTGCAGCCCAACACCCCTTCAAAACAGCCCAATAACCCATCTAAGTCACTTCCATGCTCTCCGTCGCTCGATCACGATCGTGGGTGAAAACTACACCTCATTTGGGCTCTCCTAGCTCCCTCTATGCCTATTTAAGCAACCCCACCCAAATCCGGATCATTCCTCCCGAAACCCTAAAATCCGTCCCTCGCGCCACGGACGTGTCCGCCGCCGCGGACAAAAAATCGCCGCCGCCCCGTCCGATCGCGACTGCCACGTGGTCACGCCGCCGCCATACCACGAGGCCCACGGCCCGCCCGCCACCGGCCGCCGCCAGCGCCTCGGCCGGCCGCCGGCCGCGCCACGCGCCCTCACCGGCCGGCAGCGCGCCACCTCCTCCGCCTGAGCCGAGTCCGGCCCGCCGCCGCCCGCCACTGCCGGCTCCCGCTGCCCACACCTCGGCGCACGCCACCCGGCTGCCCGGCCTCCTCTCGGCCGACCTCACGGGCGGGCTGGGCCTCGCTGACGGCCACCGCCACTCGGCCCGGCCCCGACCCGGCCGCCTCCTCGGCCGGCGCCTGCGCCGTGCGCCGCCGCCCTCGTCCGATCCCGGCCGGATCCGCCTCGGGTCGCGCCGCCGCTGACCTCTCTCCCTCACTTTTCTCCAAGTTTTTTTCATATCTATGAATTTTGTTGCATTTTCAACGGAGTGTATCTTTGCATCTGTAGCTCTATTTTGCGCGTATAATATATCAAAATGTTCGCCTCGAAGATTAGATCATTTCATCTAATTGCATCATTTTCATTGGAGCTCATCTTGATGCCCGAAATGCTGTTAGAAGAGGGCTATGTGATGTTAGTTTCTGTTTCTTAACAGAACTAGCACTTTTGTTATTTTTGCCATGATTAATGTGTGCACCCTATGAATTTGAGTCCTACTTGTGTTTTATAATATGCCATTCCATCTTTCCAGGGGTGTATGCCATGTATTTTTGTGATCTATGTGGTGACTAGCACAAGCATGCAAAGTAGGTGTCCTGATGTTGCTGTTTTCAGCCCTGTTTAGCTGATATTTTGATGCCATGTTAACTTGATGATACCGAGAGATCTATGCATATTTTGAGATACTTCAGTAAGGATGTTTTGTTAAACATGTCTTGCTCTATCCATCCATGCCTTTGTTTGAAATTATGGAATGCCATAGCTTGAGTCAATCGAGCTCTACTTTTGCTATCAAATGTTTCCTGACAGATTGTTTACATGTTATTCAATTTTTCCTAGGTTGTTGTGGTTGATCCATGTATGCTATGTTATTGTTCTTGCCATGTATGTCTTCTATGTCATGTCTTCTTGATGTATGTATGCTTAGTTTATCACTTAAGGCTCTGTAGTGAGTGCATTGAGCTTGTAAACATGCCTACTCGTTATCAGTTTTTGACATGCCATGTTGCTGAATCTGTTAACGAAACTTTCAATATTGACATGGGTGTTACTATATTTTCTGATCCTTTTTGGCTTATGGTCAGTAAGGGACTTTTGTTCTAGGATTTGAGTAGATTCATGCCATGCCTTGTTTTGCTATTTTAAGTTCCTGTTGCATGTAGTTTTGCTGCTCTGAACATTGCAACCTGATGCTGTTTTTGCCATGTCCAGCCTGATATTTTGTGCACTTTTGCCATGCTTGTTTGAACTTGTTATGATGTGAACTAGCCGTAGCTCAGTGCTCATCTTTTGTCGAGCATCTTGTGTAGATCACTGCCATGTGCTTTGTTGATACGTTTGGGTGCAGTATCTTAATTAATTGTTCCTTGCTAAGTGGCATCATGCTGTTAATGGCAGATTTGCGCCATTCTTGTTTTGCTTGTCATTTGCAAACCGTGCATCCGATTCCGGTGATCTTTATATCGATTTCAACCGAAATCATCTCATCTTTCCAGTGGCATACTTGGTTTGCCAAGTTGATGCCTGGTTCATCATTTACCTTCCGGAGCGCACATACTCATTGCATATCACATCTCGCATATCATGTCATGCTTTGCATCATGTTGCTTGTGCATTGCACCGTGATTTATTGTGGTTCCTTTGTTTGTGTTGTTGCTTTGGGTTGAGCCGGGAGACGAGTACGTGAACGAGGAACCTGTTGAGAACGCTTACGAGGATCAAGCTTTCGACAACTCGAGAACATTGCGCAAGATGACCATACCTCGAAATCACTTCTATCTTTGCTATGCTAGTTGCTCGCTCTTTTGCTATGCCTATGCTGCGATGCCTACCACTTGCTATATCATGCCACCCATATTGCCATGTCAGCCCTAACCATCCTTTTCCTAGCAAACCGCTGATTGGCTATGTTACCGCTTTGCTCAGCCCTCTTATAGCGCTGCTAGTTGCGGTGAAGTTGAAGTTTGTTCCTTGTTGAACATGGAGATGTTGTTCCTTATTGGAACATGTTTACTTGTTGGGGATATCACAATATATATCTGCTATAATTAATGCATCTATATACTTGGTAAAGGGTGGAAGGCTCGGCCTTATGCCCGGTGTTTTGTTCCACTCTTGCCACCCTAGTTTCCGCCATACCGTGTTATGTTCCTTGATTTCGCTCCTTACACGGTTGGGTGATTTATGGGACCCCTTGACAGTTCGCTTTGAATAAGACTCGCCAAAGAAGGCCCAACTTTGGTTTTACCATTTGCCACCTAAGCCTTTTCCCCGGTTTTCGCGAGCCCGAGGGTCATCTTTATTTTAACCCCCGGACCAAGTGCTCCTTCGAGTGCTGGCCCAAACGAGTAGATCATGGGCCACCACGGGAAACTCGAGGCTTGGTTTTACTCAGAGGATGTCTCATCCGGATGTGCCCCGAGAACGAGATATGTGCAGCTCCTATCGGGATTTGTCAAGACAATCGGGCGGCTTTGCTGGTCTTGTTTTATTGCTGTCGAAATGTCTTGTAGTCCGGGATTCCGAGATTGATCGGTCTTCCCGTAGAAGGAATATCCTTCGCTGACCGTGAGAGCTTATAATGGGCTTGTTGGGACACCCCGCAGGTAATATCTTTCAAAGCCGTGCCCGCGGTTATGAGGCGATGGGAATTTGTTAATGTCCGTTGTAGAAAACCCAAAGTTGACCTCAACTAAAATACACATCAACCGCGTGTGTAACCGTGATGGTCTCTTCTCGGCGGAGTCCGGGAAGTGAACACGGTGTTGGAGTTATGTCTGACGTAAGTAGTTCAGGATCTCTTCTTGATCTCTATTAGCTTCACGTCCGTGCTTTGCTTCTCTTCTCACTCTCTTTTGCGATGTAGCCACCATATATGCTAGTCGCTTGCTGCAGCTCCACTTTACTACTTTGTCCTTCATATAAGCTTAAATAGTCTTGATCTCGCGGGTGTGAGATTGATGAGTCCCCGTGACTCACAGATACTTCCAAACACAGTTGCAGGTTCCGATGATGCCAGTGCAGGTGACGCAACCGAGCTCACGTGGGAGTTCGACGAGGAACGTGGTCGTTACTATGTGTCTTTTCCCGATGATCAGAGTGGTGCTCAGTTGGGACGATCGGGATCTATGTAGCATTTGGGGTATCTTCTTTTATTTTGGTTCCGTAGTCGGACCTTGAGTGTACTCAATGATGGATGTTTATTTATGTATTGTGTGAAGTGGCAATCGTAAGCCAACTATGTATCTCTTTCCTTATTTATTACATGGGTTGTGTGAAGATTACCTCACTTGCGACATTGCTTTCAATGCGGTTATGCCTCTAAGTCGTGCCTCGACACGGGAGATATAGCCGCATCGGGGCGCTATGTTGGTAATCGAGCCTTCCCGACTTAGGAGCCCCCTACTTGATTGTTTGTCATGCGTTGTTGAGTCTAGAATGGAAAATGTTTTGAGTCTTAGGATTATATATATCGGAGATTAGGATTCTTTTACTCCCGGTCCCTTCATCGCCTCGTGAGGTCTCCCGACGAGAGTTTTGACTCTCCTCTCTCAAATTTCACTAAAAAATTTTTAGGATCACGTGGGTATCTTGGAATCGTTCGATGGTTTTGTGACGAGAACATTGTTCTTGGTGCCCCCGACATTTAGGGTTGTGGCATTGTCCCGGGAGTTGAGCTCCGAGGTGTTGTCGCCACAATTTTATCGTTGCAGTTCGAATACCGAGTTTTGCCGACATCGAAATCTCTTTTGTGCAGTTGTTGGTGAGATAACCCGATAGCCCAAAGATCGAGGCGAAAAGGGAGTATTGCCATGACTTGTATAACGGATGTTTTTCAAGGTCGAGGTACACGATTTCCGAGGATTTCTTGGTTATGTGTTGACGGATGGATACAATGGATCTAGGTATTGTTAGTTTGGGTGATATATTTTGTGTCCCCTGTATCCCCAACACCAGATTGCATAACCGAAAGTTTCGGAGTTTATAGGTGGGAATTCTAGTAGCTTACAGGATTTCTTTCCGGATGATGTATGATTTGAGATTGGGGTTCAACGCCTAGTGGTCCGCCCATTCACGGTCGATGACAAGTGGTCGCGACACGCCTTAAAGAATCCTTGGCTATGCTGATTCGGGACGCCTTGTTTGTCATTCGTGACGTCCGCTATACGTCAGGTCCGTGTGGGCCCCACCACTAACACTTTGGGCGTAAATTCTATCATGTGTTTGTTCCGCTCATTCTAGAAGCCAATCATTTGTTTTCAGCCAGAGATTCGATTTGTTTCTAAGACAGTTGTTGTTTCCATATCCTTATCTAAGTGGCTTTCACCTTAATGGACGGTGATATTAACTTTGAATTCATTCGCTCATTCTTGTTCGAATGTTTATTGTGAAGACTATATGTTGCAATTTCTATCCGCTGATTCTACTTATTTTTTGTCTATCAAAGGACTAACGGATGTCACCCTCTTCAGATGGCTCCGCCAACGCGCCGAATCCGGATCGCAATGATGGGGATCACCGAACCTCCACCTCCACCTCCGCCTCCAGAGGCCTGGCAAGCTATCATGGCAGCCACCAATGCCAATGCTCGATGATTTTGCAGCTCTTGCAAGAACGTACTCAGGGCAAGGCAATCAAGGAAATCAAGGTCAAGGCAACAATCAGCCGCACTTTGCTACTCTCACCGGCCTCGCTAATCAGTCAAGTCTTTCAGTTTCGTGTCGAGGCCACAGACGCCGACGATTGGTTAGTGGACATCTGCAAGCATTTTGATTGTATGTCGACCGAGGACTTTGTCAAGTTTGCATCATTTCAACTCAAGGATCAAGCTCTGAGTGGTACCAAGAATACAAAGATTCCAGAGGAGGTCGGTCATTACTCAGGATGAGTTCCGCCGTGATTTTGAGCTCATCACATTCAAAAGTGTTGTTGAGAGCAAGCGTGAGGAGTTCCGCAATCTCAAGCAGGGCAACATGTCTGTCTATCAATACAATATCCAGCCGTAAACTCGCTTGCTTTGCTAAGCAAGACGACACGATGAAAAGAGTATGATCTATCAATTCAGAGGTGGTCCGAGAGAAGATCTGCAATTAGCTCTTGTGCTTTTGAGCCGATAAGTATGATGATTTCTACAACATGGCTCAAGCAAGAAGCTGCCCAGCTCAAATGTGAGGCTTCTAAGAAGAGAATCAGGATGCAGTTCAGTCTTCTTCTTCCTCTCAAGTGGCAGCTAAGCAGCAGAAGTTTTACCTTCCTCCTCCTCCTCCGCCGGCCTTATTAGCAGAAGAACTCAGGTGGTCGTGGATCTTCCCACCCACCCAACCCAAGCTATCGTAACAAGTCTAATTCTCAAGCTCCAAGGTCAAGTGCTCCTTACCACCGTCCGCTCTCGAGGTGACTTGCAACAAATGTCACAGAAAGGTCACTATGCTAACAAGTGCTTCAACCAAAGGCGCCTTCCGCCTCCTCCTCCTGTGAAATCTTCTAGCAATGCAGTGGTCAAGCATAATCCAAAGTATGCCAAGGTCAATATGATGAATGCAGCTCAAGCAGAGGAATCTTCCGATGTGATAATGGGTAATCTCTCGCTTAATGATATTCTGCAAAAGTCTTATTTGATCTTTGGTGCATCGCATTCTTTCATGTCATATCCTTTTGCATCGAAGCACAATGTTGACACAGAGATTCTGTCCAAAGTTATGCAAGTTGTTTCTCCCGAAAGGCTTATGAATTCTAGTTTGGTTGCTCCTAATGTCTCTATCAAGATGGGCGATTATAGATTTCTTTCTAAACCAATTGTTCTTGGTGACTCGGATATTGATCTTATTCTCGGAATGGATCGGCTTTTCAGACAAAGCTCAGCTTGATTGTGCTGCTGTGGAAATTCAATTGACTCACTCTTCTAATGATGTGATCATCTATGCCGCTCGTGATGAAACCATTCGGTTGTTTTCTCTCAATGAGAAGGGCGAATTGATGCTATCTCTCGATTCCAAATGCTTGTGAGTACCAAGATGTCTTTCCGTAAGAGCTTCCGGAATGCCTCCTCACCGCCGCTTGAGTTCGTTATCGATCTTGAGCCCGCATCAACCCGCTTGCAAGCGCCCATACAAGCTTGGACCTGATGAGCTGAAGGAATTGAAGAAGCAGCTCGATGAACAAGAGCGTCTGGGTTTGATCAGACCGAGTTCATCTCCTTGGGGTTGTGGTGTTCTTTTGTCCGTAAGAAGGATGGCACGGACCGACTTTTTGCTGATTACCGCCCATTGAATAAGAAGACAATCAAGAACAAGTATCCACTTCCCAACATCAATGAGCTTTTCGAGCAACTCAAAGGTGCTAAAGTGTTCTCCAAGCTTGACCTTCGTATGGGTTATCATCGATTCGATTCGTGAACAAGATATTCCCAAGACAACATTCGAACAAGCTTTGGTTCTTATGAATATACCGTCATGTCTTTCGCCTTGTCAATGCTCCTCCAACTTTCTCTCGGATGATGAACTTCATTTTCAACCCCTACACCAATGAATTCGTTTTGGTCTATCTTGATGATATTTTGGTCTTCTCCAAGAATAAGAAGGATCATGCCAAACATTTGCGATTGGTGCTAGACAAGCTCGAGAGTATCAATTCTATGCTAAGTTCTCCAAATGTGAATTTTGGCTTGATGAAGTGCTTTATCTTGGTCATATCATCTCCGCTAAGGGCATCGCAGTTAATCCCGAGAAGGTGTCCGCAATTGTGAATTGGGAACCTCCTCGTATCGTCAAGCAGCTCGCAGTTTTCTTGGTCTTGCAAGTTATTGTCAAGATTCGTTGAGAACTTCTCCAAGATTGCAAAGACTCTTTCCAACCTCCTCCGTAAGCATGTGAAGTATGTCGGTCTCCCGAGTGTGATGTTGCTTTCAATACTCTCAAAGAGAAACTCGTCACAGCCTCTGCCTTGACTCCTCCCGATGAATCCAAGCCATTTGAAGTTTTTCGTGATGCTTCTCTTCAAGGTCTCGGTGCTGTGTTAATGCAAGAGAAGAGAGTTGTGGCTTATACCTCTCGCCAGCTTGAAGCTCAACGAAAAGAACTACCCCACTCACGATCTTGAGTTGGCGGCAGCTTGTCCATGCATTAATAACGTGGAGACATCTCTTGTTGGGAAGGAAAGTGGACATTTTCACCGATCACAAGAGTCTCAAGTACATCTTCAATCAACCCAACCTCAACCTCAGTGCAGACTCGATGGGTTGAAATGATTCAAGAGTACAACCCAAGTATTGAATATACTCCGGCAAGGCCAATGTCATTGCAGATGCTTTGAGCAGAAGGCTTATCGCAACAGCCTAATCCTCAAGCCCTTTCACCGGATCTCGTGAAGCTTTCGCAAGCTGAATCTTCAAGTTGTTCCTCAAGGCTTTCTTGCCAACCTCATAGTCTCTCCTACTTTGGAAGATCAGATTCGTGAGGCTCAACTTCTGGATACCATGGTGAAAAAGGTGAAACGTGGTATCGACAAGGGCATTTCCAAGTATAAGTGCTTCCACGTTGATGACAAAGATACTCTTTTCTTTGAGGACCGGATTGTGGTTCCAAAGGGTGATCTACGAAAAGTCATTATGAACGAGGCTCACAATTCGCTTCTATCCATTCATCCTGGAAGTACGAAGATGTACCAGGATCTCAAGCAGTCTTATTGGTGGACTCGAATGAAGCGAGAAATTGCTCAATTTGTGAATGAGTGTGATGTCTGCAGAAGAGTGAAAGCGGAACACCAAAGACCAGCTGGTCTCCTCCAACCTCTTGCTATTCCTGAATGGAAGTTTGATCATATTGAAATGGACTTCGGACTGGCTTTCCAAAGTCCAAGCGTGGAAATGATGCTATCTTCGTTGTCATTGACAAGCTTACTAAAGTGGCTCATTTTCTTCCTATCAAAGAATCCATCACAGCAGCTCGCTTGGCGAGCTATACACCTCCGTGATTGTCTCCTTGCACGGCATTCCACAAGTGATCTCTTCGCACCGTGGCAGCATCTTTACCTCCAAGTTCTGGGATTCTTTTCGAAGGCCATGGGCACCAACATTCGCTTTCAAAGACAGCTTTCCATCCTCAAACAAGTGGCCAAGTTGAGCGAGTTAATCAAATCCTTGAAGATATGCTCGTGGCTTGTTTCATTTCCTTCGGTATGAAGTGGGAAGATTGTCTTCCATATGCCGAAGTTCTCCTACAACAACAGCTTCCAAGCGAAGTTCGGCAAGGCCCCATTCGAAATTTCTATGGCGTAAAGTGACCTCTCAATTGGTCCGAGACAGTGAACGCCAACTTCTTGGCAATGACTTGATCACGTATGTAAGAAATGTGCCAAGTCATTCGTGAGAATTCAAAGCCGCAAGAATCGCGCCAGAAGAGCTATTATGATGATAAGCACCGTGATGTGGCTTTTGAAATCGGAGACCATTTCTACCTCCGCTCTCCAATGAAAGGCACTCGCCGCTCGGTATCAAAGGAAGCTTGCCCCTAGATACGTGGGTCCTTTCAAGATCATTGGCAAAATGAGGCGATCTCGCCTATCAACTTGAGCTTCCATCCAACTTTGCAAACGTGCACGATGTGTTTCACGTGTCACAGCTTCGCAAGTGCTTCAAGACTCTGAACGCACTATCAACTTCAAGAGATTGACCTTCAAGAAGATCTCTTATCATGAGCACCCTGCTGCTATTCTTGAAGAAACCGAGCGCAAGACTCGCAACAAGTCAATCAAATTCTCAAAGTGAAGTGGTCACACCATTCGACCGAGAAGCTACCGGGAGCGCGAGGATCACCTCCGCTCCGAATATCCGGAGTTCTTTCAGTCCTAGATCTCGGACGAGATCCTCTTGTAGTGGTGGAGTGTTGTAACACCCCGAAGTAACTTTCCATATTTGTAACTCCAACTCTTGCCATTTTCGCATTGTGATATGATATTCCTCCGTGGTTGGGTTTTTCTTCATTTTGCATTTTGTCCATGTCATGCATTTTATCATGTCATCATGTGCATCGCATTTGCATTCGTGTTCGCCTCATGATTCCGAGCATTTTTCCCGTTGTCCGCTTTTGCAATCCGCACTCCTATCTCCCCGCGGTCCTTTTACGCTTTTTCCGCAAAGGGTACTAAACCTTCTCGAATGGACCGAGGTTTGTCTAGTGGCCTTGGTATACCACCGTGGACCACCGGTCAAGATTCGGTCATTTGGAGCTCGCTTGGTACTCCAACGGTTAACAAGACTCTCGCAAAGACCTCTTTTAAGTTGCAGCCCAACACCCCTTCAAAATAGCCCAATAACCCATCTAAGTCACTTCCATGCTCTCCGTCGCTCGATCACGATCGTGGGCGTAAAACTACACCTCATTTGGACTCTCCTAGCTCCTCTATGCCTATTTAAGCAACCCCACTCCAAATCCCGGATCATTCCTCCCCGAACCCTAAAATCCGCCCTCACACCGCCGGACGTGTCCGCCGCCGCCGGACAAAAATCGCCGCCCCCGCCCAGTCCGCTGACTGCCACGGTCGCCGCCACATGGCCATGGGGCCTGCTGAGGCCCACCGGCCGCAGTGGCCGGCCGCACCGGCGGCCGTCACGGCCGGCCCGCCGCCGCCGCGCCGCCCACGCCCACGCCTGGCGCCGCCACCTCCTCCGCCTCGCGAGTCCGGCTGCCCCGCCGCCGCCCGCCCGCCGGCTCCCGCCACCGCCACCTCGCGCCACACCCGGCTGCCCCGGCCTCGCCGCCGCCTCGCCGGCCGGCCGCCCCGCCGACGCCACGGCCCCCTCGGCGGCCCGACCCAGCCGCCTCCTCCGGCGCCCGCCTGCGCATGGCGGCCGCCTCGTCCGATCCCGCCGGATCCGCCTCGGTCGCACGCCGCCGTTGACCTCTCTCCCCTCACTTTTCTCCAAGTTTTTTCATATCTATGAATTTTGTTGCATTTTCAACGGAGTGTATCTTTGCATCTGTAGCTCTATTTTGCGCGTATAATATATCAAAATGTTCGTCTCGAAGAGTAGATCATTTCATCTAATTGCATCATTTTCATTTGAGCTCATCTTGATGCCCGAAATGCTGTTAGAAGAGGGCTATGTGATGTTAGTTTCTGTTTCTTAACAGAACTTGCACTTTTGTTATTTTTGCCATGATTAATGTGTGCACCCTATGAATTTGAGTCCTACATGTGTTTTGTAATATGCCATGCCATCTTTCCTGGGGTGTATGCCATGTATTTTTGTGATCTATGTGGTGACTAGCACAAGCATGCAAAGTAGGTGTCCTGATGTTGCTGTTTTCAGCCCTGTTTAGCTGATATTTTGATGCCATGTTAACTTGATGATACCGAGAGATCTATGCATATTTTGAGATACTTCAGTAAGGATGTTTTGTTAAACATGTCTTGCTCTATCCATACATGCCTTTGTTTGCAATTATGGAATGCCATAGCTTGAGTCAATCGAGCTCTACGTTTGCTATCAAATGTTTCCTAGCAGATTGTTTACATGTTATTCAATTTTGCCTAGGTTGTTGTGGTTGATCCATGTATGCTATGTTATTGTTCTTGCCATGTATGTCTTCTATGTCATGTCTTATTGATGTATTTATGCTTAGTTTATCATTTAAGGCTATGTAGTGAGTGCATTGAGCTTGTAAACATGCCTACTCGTTATCAGTTTTTGACATGCCATGTTGCTGAATCTGTTAACGAAACTTTCAATATTGACATGGGTGTTACTATATTTTCTGATCCTTTCTGGCTTATGGTCAGTAAGGGACTTTTGTTCTAGGCTTTGAGTAGATTCATGCCATGCCTTGTGTTGCTATTTTAAGTTCCTTTTGCATGTAGTTTTGCTGCTCTGAACATTGCAACCTGATGCTGTTTTTGCCATGTCCAGCCTGATATTTTGTGCACTTTTGCCATGCTTGTTTGAACTTGTTATGATGTGAACTAGCCGTAGCTCAGTGCTCATCTTTTGTCGAGCATCTTGTGTAGATCACTTCCATGTGCTTTGTTGATACGTTTGGGTGCAGTAGCTTAATTAATTGTTGCTTGCTAAGTGGCATCATGCTGTTAATGGCAGATTTGCGCCATTCTTGTTTTGCTTGTCATTTGCAAACCGTGCATCCGATTCCGGTGATCTTTATATCGATTTCAACCGAAATCATCTCATCTTTCCAGTGGCATACTTGGTTTGCCAAGTTGATGCCTGGTTCATCATTTACCTTCCGGAGCGCACATACGCATTGCATATCACATCTCGCATATCATGTCATGTTTTGCATCATGTTGATTGTGCATTGCACCGTGATTTATTGTGGTTCCTTTGTTTGTGTTGTTGCTTTGGGTAGAGCCGGGAGACGAGTACGTGAACGAGGAACCTGTTGAGAACGCCACGAGGATCAAGCTTTCGACAACTCGAGAACATTGCGCAAGATGACCATACCTCGAAATCACTTCTATCTTTGCTATGCTAGTTGCTCGCTCTTTTGCTATGCCTATGCTGCGATGCCTACCACTTGCTATATCATGCCACCCATATTGCCATGTCAGCCCTAACCATCCTTTTCCTAGCAAACCGCTGATTGGCTATGTTACCGCTTTGCTCAGCCCTCTTATAGCGTTGCTAGTTGCAGTGAAGTTGAAGTTTGTTCCTTGTTGAACATGGAGATGTTGTTCCTTATTGGAACATGTTTACTTGTTGGGGATATCACAATATATATCTGCTATAATTAATGCATCTATATACTTGGTAAAGGGTGGAAGGCTCGGCCTTATGCCTGGTGTTTTGTTCCACTCTTGCCACCCTAGTTTCCGTCATACCGTGTTATGTTCCTTGATTTCGCTTCCTTACACGGTTGGGTGATTTATGGGACCCCTTGACAGTTCTCTTTGAATAAGACTCGCCCAGCAAGGCCCAACTTTGGTTTTACCATTTGCCACCTAAGCCTTTTCCCCGGTTTTCGCGAGCCCGAGGGTCATCTTTATTTTAACCCCCCGACCAGTGCTCCTTCGAGTGCTGGTCCAAACGAGTAGATCAAGGGGCCACCACGGGAAACTCGAGGCTTGGTTTTACTCAGAGGATGTCTCATCCGGATGTGCCTCGAGAACGAGATATGTGCAGCTCCTATCGGGATTTGTCGGCACAATCGGGCGGCTTTGCTGGTCTTGTTTTATTGCTGTCGAAATGTCTTGTAGTCCGGGATTCCGAGATTGATCGGTCTTCCCAGAGAAGGAATATCCTTCGCTGACCGTGAGAGCTTATAATGGGCTGTTGGGACACCCCGCAGGTAATATCTTTCAAAGCCGTGTTCCGCGGTTATGAGGCAGATGGGAATTTGTTAATGTCCGTTGTAGAAAACCCAAAGTTGACCTCAACTAAAATACACATCAATCGCGTGTGTAACGTGATGGTCTCTTCTCATGGAGTCCGGAAGTGAACACGGTGTTGGAGTTATGTCCGACGAAGTAGTTCAGATCACTTCTTGATCGCTATTAGCTTCACGTCCGTGCTTTGCTTCTCTTCTCGCCTCTTTTGCGATGTAGCCACCATATATGCTAGTCGCTTGCTGCAGCTCCACTTTACTACTCTGTCCTTCCTATAAGCTTAAATAGTCTTGATCTCGCTGGTGTGAGATTGCTGAGTCCCCGTGACTCACAGATACTTCCAAACACAGTTGCGTGTTCCGATGATGCAAGGCAGGTGATGCAACCGAGCTCAAGTGGGAGTTCGACGAGGAACGTGGTCGTTACTATGTGTCTTTTCCCGATGATCGTAGTGGTGCCCAGTTGGGACGATCGGGATCTGTGTAGCATTTGGGGTATCTTCTTTTATTTTGGTTCTGTAGTCGGACCTTGAGTGTACTCTGAATGATGGATGTTTATTTATGTATTGTGTGAAGTGGCGGCTGTAAGCCAACTATGTTTCTCTTTCCCTTATTTATTACATGGGTTGTGTGAAGATTACCTCACTTGCGACATTGCTTTCAATGCGGTTATGCCTCTAAGTCGTGCCTCGACACGTGGGAGATATAGCCACATCGGGGGCGTTACACCTAAGCCACATAATTCAGCAGCCAGAGGAATCGGCCAGACAATTCTGGACACGGTTCCTAACAAAGAAAAATCAAATCGTCGACTGTCCGGATGCAGAGGTACTTGCAGCCTTCAAACACAACATCCGTGACGAGTGGCTTACCCGGCACCTAGGACAGGAAAAGCCGAAATCCATGGCAGCCCTCACATCACTCATGACCCGCTTTTACGCGGGAGAGGACAGCTGGCTAGCTCATAGTAACAACATGACCAAGAGCCCTGGTAATTCGGATACCAAGGACAGTAATGGCAGGTCGCGTCGCAACAAGCACAAGCGCCGCATTAACGGTGATAATGCTGAGGATACGGTAGTCGATGCCGGGTTCAGAGGCTCTAAACCCAATCAGTGGAAAAAGCCATTTAAAAGAAATACTCCGGGCCCGTCCAATTTGGACCGAATATCGATCGCCGTGCTGATACATGGCACTTCGAAAAACCAGCCAACAACACCAACAGGGATTGTTGGGTGTTCAAGCAGGAGCAAGTTAAATGTCAAAACAATGACAAGGGGCTGGATAGCGATGACGAGGAGGAGCCCCGCCACGAACAATAGAGGACAAAGGGCTTCCCCACAAGTGCGGATAAAGGAACATGATATACGCAACCCACATACCCAAAAGGGAGCGAAGCGCGCACTAAGGGACATATATGCGATGGAGCCAGTCGCCCCAAAGTTCAACCTGTGGTCTTCCTGCCCGATCACTTTTGATCGAAGGGACCAACCCACTAGCATCCGCCATGGTGGATTCGCCGCATTGGTTCTAGACCCAATCATTGACGGATTTCACCTCACTAGAGTCCTAATGGACGGCGGCAGCAGCCTGAACCTGCTTTATAAGGATACAGTGCGCAAAATGGGCATAGACCCATCAAGGATTAAACCCACGAAGACGACCTTTAAAGGCGTCATACCAGGTGTAGAGGCCAACAGACAGCTCGCCACACGTGAAGTGGTCTTCGGATCCCGGATAACTTCCGGCGAGGAGTTAATCTTCGACATAGTCCCGCTCCGCAGCGGCTATCACGCGATCGCCGGACGAACCGCATTTGTAAAGTTCAATGCGGTGCCGCGACCACGCATATCTCAGTTCAAGATGCCAGCCCTCCAGAGTCATTACGGTCAATGGAAACACGAACGCCTCCGGACGGAGGAGCATACGGCGGCTCTCGGGCGGAAGTACAAAGCAGCCTCTTCACGGCAATTCTCGAGTCCGGCTATTAAACGTCCGGACACCGCAAGCCGCGCCGGAGTAACCAAACCTACAACAAGACCGCTTAGCATGTTCTCGAAAGCACGATAGCAATGCGCCCAAACCCTAGCCCTCGCGAAATTGCGAAATCAAAGTACCACGCTGCATATAAGTACGCCTGGAAATACCATGGGCATAGGGGAGGGGCACCACCACGGCATGCCCGCACGCGGCTCAACCGCACCAGTGGCTCCGATTGTGTCATTCTTTTATTTTATTATTTCTTTTTACTTTCAGACTCCGCTCACGAAGCCCTGTCCCGCAAGAGAATCGCCGAACACATGATGCAACAGCCAGGAAGCGTAGCTACGCCGAGTGTCCAGTGGTCTCTATTACGAGCAGTATACCTGTTTTACATACCATCCCGCAGCTTACCCCTGGGCGGGGGACATGTTAAAGAGTCCCATCCCTTTCTTATCGCACTATTTGTATCGTTCTGCTCTTACTGCAGCCCTTTTGAATAAACAATACATAGCTTCTGCCTATTATTGCATTCCCTTTTTTCTATATATATATATATATATATATATGTTCAGTTATGACATTGTGCAACCGTACACTTTGGTATGGGCAATACACCAGGGGCTTAAGTACCCCACAATATGGTGTGATAAGTTCAATACTTTCACAAGTGCGGCACCCCTAACTTATAGCATTATATGCATCGGGTTCAATCATGTCTTGGGTCAATAGTTGGGTTTGCCTGCTCCCATGTTTTGGTACCTTATGTACCGTTATATCGGCTAAGGTAGGCTGGGAGAACCACTGCGATTGTGCCCCGGTTGAGCTGGGCTAAGCACCTTAGTGGAGAAAGCTAAAACTGACCGTCATGATAGGGCGAGAGCCGGTCGCTGTTCGAGAGGTTTTGAGTCCTAAAGACTTATGCCGCTTAGAGCGAGGAGTTGGCATTGTCCGCCCAGCGTGATAGCGCGCTCAACTCGGTCTTCCGAATATCGGGGCTTCACTAAATTTAAAATTATAGAATTCTATGGCTAAGTGAGAGTGTTCAAGCATTATAGTCTGGTTGCCTTGTTCGCTATGCTGAGCGCCTCCCTCAAAGGACCAAAGAATGGGAACAAGAGCGCCAAGTTTATCCCAACACCCCAAAGACTGTGGCATGGGGGCTGAAGCCGATGACTCGCCATCTCTCAAATTTAATACACGGCCGCATGTAAGGTAATATTTAAAATTCAAAAGTGTTTCTTAGCGATATGAACAAGTTTTCAGCGACAGATAACAAATGCGAGTCTACTCAAAATTACATCTTTGGAGCATTCACCCGCTATAAGACGGGCACCCTTCAGACGCCTCATAATACATTTCAGGCTTGCGATGCTCCTTGCCCGGTGGTGGTCCGTCCGTCACAAGCTTCTCGGCGTCCATCTTGCCCCAAAGGCACCTTAGCACGGGCAAGGCCTCACGGGCACCTTCGATGCAGACGGAGCGCTTGACGACTTCAACCCATGGACAAAGGCCCACCACCGCCCACCAACCCAAGTAGCTCCTGTGCATGGCTTCCTTAGGCCACACCAACTATGAGGTTCTTCATGGCCTGTTCGCCACCTTATGGAGCTCGACCAGATGCTTCAACTGGTCGCTATAAGGGCACCAGTGTCCGCCTCAAAGATATCGAGACCGAACACCTTCTCCGCCGAGCCTCCCTCCTCGGCTCGGTAGAATGCGGCAGCATCGAACACACTGCGGGGCAGATCTGCGAATGCTCCTGGAGAGCTCCGGATTCGGGTAAGTAACAGATAATTCACTTTCACGTGCTTGCTTTGCATAAAGAATGCCTTACCCGACGCTATCTTCTTCATCGCCTCGATTTCCTGGAGGGCTTTTTGGGCTTCGGCCTTAGCGGCTTTGGCGCTCTCAAGGGCCAAGGCGAGCTCGGACTCTTGAGTCTTTGAGTCACGCCCAAACTCGTGTTTTTCCACGAGAGCCTGAGCTCTTGCCGCACCTCCGCCACCCGCCTCCCGCTTTCTCGCTCAGTGCGCCCAAGGCCGCATTGCTTTCGCCTTGACACCACTTCCTTGTGGTCGCCACCTTGTTCGTGGCCCCTGCAATATTCACGTTATTCCTGACATTTTTTGCAACCACATCTTTTAAATACTCCCATAAGGTCTTACTTAACTTCCTTGTCCTTGAGCTACTTTTTGGCAAGGCCGAGCTTGTTCTCGGACCGCTCGAGGCTCTGCTTCAATGCATCAACCTCCGCAGTCAATGCGGCAGAGGTCAAGAGCAGCCTGCATTCCCATATTAACATACTTATGTTAGACTCCTGCGATATCTTTTAGATCCTCGTTCGCTTTTTATTTCCAACACCAAACCGAGCATCAGGGCTACCGTCTATGCGGTAATATTTTTACATATCTTAAATACATACCTCAAAGCCTGTTAGAAGGCTGGCACAGCTTCACCAGCCTGCTCTTAGCGGACTGAACTTTCGGATCACCACACTCATAACAAAGGCGGTGCTCCTCGTCGATGGGAGCGCCGTTAAGCGCCCATCAAAGTATCTGGTGCCTCCGGTTGGGCGGAGGTCACCGCGTCAGCAGTCTTGCCCTTCTTCTGAAGGGATGCTGCCGGACTCGGAACCACAGAAGGTTGTCTCACATGAGTCCGCACAGGGCGGACTTAAAGCCCCTCGGGTTTTATCCCTTTGTGTCCGAACCGGAGGTCGCTTATGGCGCCTCGGCGCCACCTCCTCTGGCTGGGCCCTTTGGGACTCCACCCGGCGCCATCCGCGGCGGGAGGAGACGAGGCGGTCGGAAGTGAGGTGCTATTCACATCCGACGAATCCAGGGAGCCGCTCGACGAAGCGTCGAGCCCGTCCTTGGGCGGGCTGCATGGTTATATTTGGCGTTAGAAGATGCTATGCGACAAATGGAACGCCATGAGTTATTCTGGTGTCCGGACACTTATGATTTCGCCAGGGGCTTGGTCCTTGGTGGCCACTCCTCTCCGCCGTCGTCGGCGTTGGTGGTGTAGTCCGGAGGAGGGTCCTTCCTTCTTGACCCTCCGGCCTCCCTGGGCTTAGGCGGCCTTCCTTTTCTTCTCTCCCCCTGCTGGGGGAGAGGCCTCTTTTTCCTCCTCCTCGTCTTCGTGGGAGGAGTCCACCTCGAAGTCATCGGACGATGAGTCCAACGACACCTGGCGCCGAGAACTCCTTCGAGTTCCCGTGTCCTTCTTCTTGGCCTTCTTCTCCGGCACCATGTAAGGTGCCGGAACCAGCAGCCCCATCAATCGGGCGTCTGCTGGGTCTTTCGGCAAGGGAGCCGGACAGTTGACCTGTCGCACGTCTTCCGCCAGTCCTGTCAAAGGTGAGGGAGTTTTAGATCCCGTGATAGAGTCAAACTATGAAAAAGAGTCCCGTGAAGGGTAAAATAGCTTACCTCGCTGGCTTGATGTCATGAGCTGAATCCGCGGTCTTGGTAGCGGATGCGGAGCCTCGGCGCCCTTGAACAAGACCTTCCTGCATCTTCGACGTAGTGTCAAAGAGCCGCTCAAGGTTCGTGCTGTGTCGGATCAAACTCCCACAAGTTAAAGGCCCGTTGCTGGCATGGGAGGATCGGCGGATGAGCATAACTGGACTACGCTGACAAGCTTGAGCTTCTTGTCCACCAGGTTTGACGCAGTTTGGAGTCGGTCAGCTCTTCCAAATTACCCCACGTCAGGCCCGTCTCTTTCCATGAGGTGAGCCGTGTTGGGAAGCCAGATCGAATTGGGGGCGCCACCATTTAGAGTCGCGGCTCGCTGATGTAGAACCACCCGATTGCCACCCTTTATGGTCTCCACGAAGGAGCCTCGAGCCATAGGACGCTGGCCATCTTGCCCACCATTGCGCCTCCGACTCCGGCTTGGCGGCCGCCCACTACCTTCGGCTTCACATTGAAGGTCTTCAGCCATAAGTCAAGTGGGGCTGGATGCAGAGGAAGGCCTCGCACACGACGATGAACGCCGAGATGTTGAGGATGAAATTCGGGGCCAGATCGTGGAAATCTAGGCCGTAGTAGAACATGAGCCCCCGGACAAATGGGTGAAGCGGAGAACCTAGTCCGCGGAGGAAGTGGGGGAGGAACACCACCCTCTCATGGGGCCTGGGGGTGGGGATGAGCTGCCCCTTGTTGGGGAGCCGATGCGCGATGTCGTCGGACAAGTATCCGGCCTTTCGCAGCTTTTTGATGTGCCCCTCCGTGACGGAGGAGGCCATCCACTTGCCTCTCGCTCCGGACATAGTTGGAGAAGGTTGAGGTAGGATGTGCGGATTCGGGCGCTGGAGCTCAAGTGCGCGGAAATGGATGCACAAAGGAGGAAGAAGGCGTGTGTGAAAAAATGGATCCTTATTCCCTTATATGGACGGACAAAGCTATGCGTCCCGCCGGCCTGATAAAACTCGCTTATCTCCCAAGCACCGTATTCAATGGCGCGGTTGGGTTACCCATGCCCGTATTGATGAGAATCCCAGAATAAGGGGACACGATCTCTGCTTTGACAAGACATGCCAAGGAAACCGCCTCGCTAAACACGCTGAGGTGGGACAGTGAAAACGATTCGAATAAAGGCTTGGCCCTGGTGTGATGTCACGCTGCGGAATACGTCAGCATATTGAACTTGTGTAAATATTATTCTCTCTACGGTGGTATGTGGAACTTATTTTGCAGAGCCGGACACTATCCTTGTGTTCAAAATCTTCTATGAAGTATTCGGAGGAGGAACCCGCCTTGCAATGCCGAAGACAATCTGCGCGTGGACTCGTTGTCATTGAAGCCTGGTTCAGGGGCTACTGAGGGAGTCCTGGATTAGGGGGTGTCCGGATGGCCAGACTATGAAGATACAAGATTGAAAACTTCGTCCCGTGTCCGGATGGGACTTTCCTTGGCGTGGAAGGCAGGCTTGGCGATACGGATATGTAGATATCCTACCATTGTAACCGACTCTGTGTAACCCTAACCCTCTTCGGTGCCTATATAAACCGGAGGGTTTTAGTCCGTAGGACGAACAACAATCATACCATAGGCTAGCTTCTAGGGTTTAGCCTCTCTGATCTCGTGGTAGATCTACTCTTGTACTACCCATATCATCAATATTAATCAAGCAGGAGTAGGGTTTTACCTCCATCGAGAGGGCCCAAACCTGGGTAAAAACATCGTGTCCCTTGTCTCCTGTTACCATCCGCCTAGACGCTTATCTTACCTCAATGGGGGTGTCCGGTTTTGACACTGACACTTATCTTACCTCAATGGGATATTATGGTGCACATACAGATTGGAAGTCTTGTATCCATTTGTGCAGTTCACTAAAATCAAGCAACATTATCGTACAAGTAGCACAACATATGAAAGCACACTGCAGAATCATGTGAAAGAAGGCTAGTATTGACCTCTCATGATGCGGAATTCAAACAACTCACAAGAAGAAGATGTGAACCAAATTCGCCTTAACGGATAGGAAGTAAGATCTCCTCTTGTGCAGTTCCACTAAGATCAAGCAATCAAGCAACATTGTCGGTGTGAGATTTTGGTTGAACTGCACAAAACACTCTTAAAACAAAAGTGTTTTGTGTAGTGCAACAAAAGGTCACAATGGCAACGAGGTGAAGTAGATAACCCTGTTTACACAGAGGTGCAAAGGAAACAATTAGTGGTCAATAACGGTGGATGACACAGAAGCCAACAAAAAGAAGCATCTACCTTATCTAAATGGGAAAGAAAGCAAGACAGTAGCATTTCTCAAACGGTGGCATTGATTAATATTAACATAGAGATTATATTAACAATAAAATTCGTTAAACATGTAGTTTGCTTTTAACTATGGCATTACATCAATTTTCCAGCGGCATTATTAGAGGGTGTTTGTTTACAGGGACATTTTGGTGTAGGGACTAAAAAAACTCCGTGTCAGTCACATCTAAACCAACCAGGAGGAACTTTTCGGGACTAAAAGTGGGCATTTGGGACTAAAGACAGAAGACCCCGAGGGAGTCTTTTTGGGACTTTTCCAACAGTTGCCCCTGCCACACATCGCACCTTGTTTCTATTAGTTCATTACTAGGGGTAACATGGTCTTTTATCATGTCATTTAATAACCTCTAGTCCATGTTTAGTCCCTGGAACCAAGCAGGTAGGGACTAGGGAGTTTTTAACCAAACAGGGCCTTAGATTAACAACAGCTAATGAGTTGCACGGGACAGTGGACGCACCAGCACAATGTGCATCTACCGATGTACTATGGTCATGCATAGTCTGTTGCAACAAAGAACAAACCACCAAGGAGCATATTTGTGTTGGTCCCGGTTTTGTTATCTTTAGACACCTTTCCCTATGTGAGCGCAGCAAATCTAGTCCTGCTCAAACTCTATAGCCTTATCCCTTCCTTTCCTTTTTGAACTAGTACTTTCGCCCCTTCCTTTCCTCTTTGAACCACGTCCTAGATTTATGCGATACAACTTTCCCCACTACTTTCCCCCATTCCTTTCCTCTTTGAACCACGTCCTAGATTCATGTTATACAACTTTCCCCCTTCATTTCCTCTTTGAACCACGTCCTAGATTCATGCTATATACAACTTTCCCACTACTTTCCCCCACTCCTTTCCTCTTTGAACCATGTCCTAGATTCATGGTATACATGCAGCTAGAGCAATGCATGTGGAGTAAGTAAAATATACCTTAAGGTTCTTGGGGCGTGGTTCGTGGGCGACGGACGGCTGCGAAGAAGAAGGGTCGAGGCCCTCCAGCCGCCACTGGGTGGAAAGTGAACAGCAGCGCAGTAGTGGATTCCTCCTCGCCGACGGCGACAGCGTTAAGCCTCCTTCCCTTCCCAAGGACGGATCCAGCCGGCTCTTTGAGCAGCAAGTGAGGGAGAGAGAGGCCAACAAAGTCTTGTTTAGATCTAGAGAGGGCGAGAGAGTGTGAAGAGAGCAACTACAAGCGCTGAGGCTCCAGCGAGAGAGGGCGAGAGAGTGTGAAGAGAGCAACTATAAGCGCTGAGGCTCCAGCGTGTGTGTGTCTATATATATATATATATATATATATATATATATATATACAGGAGAGAGAGTGTGAAGCGTGCAAACCCTAGAAAACATTTTGACCAGTCAAAGAATCCTCCTAGCAAAAATTATGCTCAAGTGTAGTTATCGAACCCGAGACCTCAAGTTTGATGAGCGAACAGGCTAACCAGCTACACAACCGTCCCGTTATGTACAACGAGAGGAAAATAACCTTTTATACATTTCTGCATTCGTGTGACAGGCATGCCGTGTTTTTTGTGTGTGTGTGGGAGTCATTAGGATTTCAATCATAATCGTGTCATGTGGCTTTGGTGGTAAGACTATCCAGAGTGGTGTAGAAATAATGCAGCCTTAGTCACCTTACCTCTCTCCACGTAGTACGCTGGGTCCCACCAATGAGGGTGAAACAAACAAATTAATAAGAAAATTAAAAGCGCCAACGGTGTATCTTACTACCTCACACATCTCGCTACTGCTCGGGAACACTATCCAATTGATCCCTCTGTTCGCTCATGCATTATTTTAAGTGAATCCTTATTATAACATGCACACAAATTTTGGGCACTTGTATTCGACTTAACTCAAGTGTGCCACCGTATCTCAGATACTTACTACTCCCTCCGTCTAGGTGTAATAAGTCACGTTAGAAGGTGCAACGGGACCAAGGTGCGTGCGTGTGCGTGTGTGTGTTTAACAACATGTGTGTGTTAGAGAGTGCGACAGATCGACCTACTCCTACAGAGATATGGTGTGTAGTGTATGATTTTAGCCAGAGTCGGTGCATCCTCTCGCTTCGGGCGTGTCCGTAGGGACATGCGACAACAGCCATGCCCGCCTCGACTAGCCTGGCCCACCCAAAGCCCTCCATCGCCAAGGCTTCCGCCTGAAACGGTCAGCGCCGCTCCAAAGAATTGGTGCCGCATTCATGCCCGGGCAGAGCGGACGCGACCTCTCACTGGCACAAGAGTGATGGTTACTTAGTCCGTTAAACTTACTGCTGGGTCTACTGAGGTGGTAGGACTGCTGGATGTCCCACGCTTTCGGCGAAAGGAGGTAGTAGATTACAATTTTCTCCATTCTTACAGCGGAGGAGTGCAAGAGCAGTGAAAACACGCAGGCTCAGTGATTACATGGCCCACCTCACACTATCACCGCGCGACACCTAACTCTTTACATAGTACTCCCTCCGTTCCTCAATATTACTAGATGAGTCCCCGCGCGTTGCCACGGAACAACGGTATATCTCTCTACGCAAAATTATCAATTTCATAGAACTAAAAAAATCTATAACTGCATGAGAAATGTGGTAGCCAAACTAAATAAACTCCCATCATCATTTAGATCATCCCACGTAAGGAAAAAAGATCAGCCAACTCCTACTGCATAATGGGATTATATTTTTCCTTTTGACATGTTAATGGGACTTAAAAGCTCACTTACATGCATGCTACCAAAGGCATGCTTGCATGCGAACATGTTGATGTGATTTAAAACCCACTCACATGCATGTGCCACGGTATTTTTGCATGCTTGCATGTGGCTTAGTGCGGAGCCTCTCAACGTCTAGATCAGACGGCTATTATGACTGATTTACTTCATCTAATGGCTACGTCAATTTTGATGATGTGGCTCAAGGAGAGGATAGAGAATTCCTAGTAGTGGGGGCTAGCTATTTGTAGAGATTCCACTAGGTGAACTACATACGGAACAAAATGAATGAATCTACACTTAAAATGCATCTATATACATCCGCATGTGGTTAATGGTGAAATCTCTACAAAGACTTATATTTAGGATCGGAGGAAGTACTAGTATAGTACTAGTACGTATTGTAATTTATCAGCGAGATAAATTTGTACAATGCTATGAAGCTTCCAACTCCTGTTACATGTATCTTGCGTCCAAGGTTGCCCGTTGCAACATTTCATCAAATACAAAGGAGACTAACATGCATGCTATTGCATCTCAATGATTGACAGATCATAGCAAATATGTACTCCCTCCATTCCAAAATAAGTGTCTCAACTTTGTGCAAAGTTTAGTACAAAGTTATACTACTACTAAAGTTGACACTTATTTTGGAACAGAGGCAGCTAAAGAAAAAATCGATCCATGCAGTCCCTAGCCCTTGAACCGTGAACCCTGACCAGGCTTCAATTTGTCGGCAACGCTCGAGCTTCCTAATAAATGAAGTTTGCAACCTTTTGACCATCGGATCATTTTGTGCAGTTTCACCAAAATCGAGATGAGCATCCCTGTGGCAAAGAAATTGAAGAAGCGTGATTATAATAAGATTACTAGGACTAGTTGATGAGACATAAACTCATCACAAATACAGTACGTAGAAGCCAGAGAGGTATCGGTATAAAAGGAGTAGAGAATTATCCACAGGGAGTGATGTGGGCAGCTGGAGTAGTGGTGCAAGCCGGCTGTAAAGGGAGTTGTACCTGAGGGACGTAGCTCAACCTTGAGGAGGGTGGCAGGAGGTGGCAACTGCCCACCTTGCGGCAGTGAGCAAGGGACGAAGGCAACCTCACCGGCTTTGTGAGAGAGAACGGCGGGGATACCTGATCGGGACGTGCCGACAGTGGGTTTTCACCGTCGGCGACGGTCACCGCATCTACACTAAGTATCCACCCCTTCCCCAAGCGGACGTGATCCTCCGGGATGTTAGAGATGTGGCCACAGTTGTTTTGTGTGAGAGAGTATGAAGAGAGCAACCCCAACAAGCAACCGTGTAGGCTGGCCCGTCCTAACTATGTATATAGTGGAGCGGTTTCCTTTTCTCTCCATATGAACCTATCATATTGCGTACGTGCCACTGAAGAAAAAAAAATATTTATAAATGACGCGGCACCTACTAACCATGCGCTTGGCATCTCCAAAATATTAACCTTGCGATTGGCTCTTCACCTCTTCGGGAAGTCGAGTAATAATGGTAGTGCAGTATATATCGTTCTGGCTATATGAGACCGAATGAATTGCTGCACGCCCACCACGTATGGTAGGGTCGAGGGGCGAGGGAGAGTGCTACTACATACGGAGCAAAATGAGTGAATGTACACTCTAAAATACATGTGTATATATCAGTGTTTGGAGTATGTACTAGTAGTTCATATTGAAATCTACTAAAGGACATATATATTCCAAACAATATGATATAATCTCTATAACCAAGGTAGTAGGGACGAGGAGTAAAAGGAGGGAGTAGTAAATTTTTCTCCTCGTCCTGCGAGCCACCGCGCGCATGAGCGAGGGAGGAGCAAGCTTCGCCTCATCCTGTGAGCCACTGCGCCCGTGGGCGGGGGAGATGGCGTACTAAGCAAGCTTCTCCTCGTTCTGCGAGTTGACGGGACACATCAAAAGTACTCCAGTGTATAGAGCCTAGCCTCTAAGGTAGGCCCCACATGGTTTGCCTCTTTTTTTAATTTAACATAACGTGTCAAGTCGCAATTTGTTTGTTCACCCGTGGTAGACGATCCTCCCTCCACCAAGTGGACAAACAGTACACGTGCCAAATTACCACGTGGGCTGCCTTTTTCGTACAGAAATGAGCTCCACCGTGTACCCGCATGGGTGTGGTTGGAAAAGAGACAGGAGTACGTGCACCGTGCATGCACCTCTTCTCTTCGTGCACGTCCCCCACCTACGTGGGTGTGTGTGAGAGATACAAACCGCGTTCGTGAGTGTTTTTTGTTTTGTGGTGGGGGTGGGGTGGGGTGGGGGTTGATTTCGTGAATTATTTGTGGGAATATGTGTCGATGACATCTCAAACAAAATTTTGCATGCAATGTGTGTGAAATGGAGGCCTATCCATATCATACATAGAGGGTCGGGAAATCCACGAGAAGAGAGGGAGGGGTCATAGCTATCGATAGAGTCAAAGAGAGGATCAAGTGGGTGGGTGCGAGTTCGATGAAGAGAGCCATCGAAATTGTGTGTGTGTGTGTGTGTTTGTGTGTGTGCAAATCAAACATATAGGGCGACTGGCCTACCGGAACGTTAGAGGGCACATGTCAAGTTTGTGTGTGGCAGGGAGACATGACTAGAGCGCTTGATGTATCGGTGTGTGTGGGGGTGAGGGGGTGGGGGGAGGGGTAGGCAGAGGCCTAACTATAGAGGTAGAACGACTCATATATGTGTTGAGAAGGAGAGACCCAGCTATGTCTTGAGGGAGATCGGTCGACATCCATACATAACTGAAGGACAGGAAATATGATGGGACAGAGAGAGAGAGAGAGAGAGAGAGGAGAGAGAGGGAGGGATAGGGAGGGAGAGGGGTAAAGTGCTAGATGGGTGATGGAGTTGCTTCTCGGAGATGTTGGGATAGGCCTACTAGACAAACTGAGGGTGGAACTGCAATGTTATCAATAAGAGTGGGGATGTGTTTCTGTGTGTGCCTGTGCGTGATAGATCTGTCGGGACGCATCCATGGATGATGAAGGGGAACCATGTGTTTGGTAAGCAAACCTAACTAGATCGGTAGATCAATTGTTGTTTGTCGGAGGAAAGGGAAAGACACAATTAACGAGGTAGATCGATCGATGTGTGGGTAAAAACGAGTTATAAGGACCTAGCTGGCTATATGTATAGCGAGAGATCGGTCGGTGTACGTCCATTTGTTACAGGCAAATAAGGCCCATCGAGACGGATAGACAGAGAGAATGGAGCTAGGAGGTGGTGCGAGAGGCCCAACTACTAGCTAGCTAGGGGGAGGAGTGTGCGGTTGTGAGATCGATGAAAAGAGGAGCGAGAGTCTACACGTGTGTCTGACCATATGAGAGACACGAGGCAAGGACACATAAAGGAGGAGATTGAAGTTGTGTGTGTATGCTATAGGTAGGCATCGCTGGAGAGATTTATCGATCGGTGTGTGTCGAAAAGGAGTTGTGGAGACTCTGGGAGAACGACCTAAAGAAAAAAATGAATGTGCCCGATGGATATAATGCCGAGGGAGGAGGAGGGCGAGGAGGGCGTGTGCATGCATGAGAGAAAGTTAGTGGTAGCTACAAAGGCTAGAGGATTGTGTGGGTGTAAGAGACTAACAAAGATCATAATTTGATATGAAAGCGGATTCATATATTTCAATAGGAGATCATAGTGTTTTAAACATTGCATGCATGAATATAGCGGTGATACACGTGTTGTGCACATGTTATATCATAATGTGATAATGCATGGCGTTTGCAACTCACAGCTAAATGCCGAACAATCTAAACCATACTAGACATCAAACAATCTCACATTTTATTTGAATTTGTGATAATGTGCGGCATTTGCAGCTTACAACTAAATATCGAGCAATCTAAACAATACTGTATATCGAACATTCTCACATTTTATTTCAATTTGTGGTAATGTGTGGTGTTTGCAACTCACAACTAAATACTTGTAGGCGTAGGGGGCGGGGCACCATACATAATGTGATAAACACATTATACATATGAGACATGGTTTAGATTATGAAGATCTAGCTAGAGCTAGAAATATAATGTGATTTGAAATCAAAATAAAGTGGATTCAAAAAATCTAGTTCGAGTTCATATAGTACACATAGTTCATATGTAACTCGAGACTAATCATGTGGTGTGCTGTGAAGATAAGACACAAATGATGGTTTAACTTGACAATAATGATGATTGTAGATCTTATTAAAACAGAGAGATGAATTCAAATGCTTTGACTTCACAACAATCATTACTGTAGATCTTATTAAAATTTAGTTCATATTGAAGCGGTAGTATATACGTTTGGAATGCACTGAAACGTTCATTTGAGTAGTAGGTTGGATGCATTATACACGTAGCTAAATATTTTAATTGAACATAACATGAATTCAAAGTTTTGAATGACATTTGTAGTGCGCATTGATTTGATCTGATTACACGTTAGGTTTGTCCGGAAATTTCAACCAGCGCCTTTGTTAGCCGAAATATTTAAGATATATCTTTGTCTCGCAGTTCGACAACTCCCTCCATCTCAACCCGCGCCTTGCTATTCCGAAATTACAACGCACGCGAAAACTCCCACCTCCTGTGAAATCCCGACATGTGAAATGCCCGTGGTACCCCTGAACCAAAAGAACCGACTCAAATCGGTGGGGGGTACTTCCGTAACTTACCCCACATTTCGGACAAGCGCGTCTCTAAGCCATGGTTCCCCACTGCCATCCCATCCGCCCACCCATTCGTACACAGAGGCCGCGAAAACCCGCGACGAAACCCCACACCCTGCTCCGTCCGCCACCCAGCCGGAGCCTCTTCCCCGACGACGTCGTCCACAGCAACACCTCGACGTCCCTCATCTACCGTACCGGATGAGGATCCGTCGTCAATCTCATCGTCCCGCCGGTTCAGTCACCCCGTCATCCACCTCCAAGGAGCTGCCCCGACGTTCCCCTCGTCTTTCGCGCCACCTTGATTCCCACACCGCCGTCTTCACCTGCGCCACCAGAAGAGCATCATCATCACCGTTTCCTCGGATGAAGCTGCAGCCTAATCGGCACCACCAAAGAGGTTGTACACTAATCGCCTCATTTTCTTCTTGATTCGATCTCACGGTGCTGATGGCGCTCGGTCCCGAGCCGACACGGCGCGGCTCCATCCACGGCGGCGTCGCCGGCCACTTCCTCCATGGCGTCGCTCCCTCGGCGGCGATGTCCACATCAGTAGGAGGTGTTGCTGCTTTAGCTCTCGCTCACGCTGCTGCTCTGCTCTTGCACTCGGTCCCCTGCCTGGTCTGCTCTTGCTATTGCTCTTGCTCTTCCTGCTGCTCTCACTCTTGCTCTTGCTTGCGATGCTGCTCCGATTTGGCTACAATTCAGTCGACTGAATTGACTTTTGGGTCAGTCGATTTTCAAGGTGTGGGCTCGCCGGGGTGAAGGAAGAACCAGCCGCAGCGGGGAAGGGGGCTCGCCGGAGAGGTACCCCACTATATATCTTAGGGTTCAGGATGGGGGCGGTGGTCGCTGTCGGTGTCAAAACCGGCGGATCTCGGGTAGGGGGTCCCGAACTGTGCGTCTAGGCGGATGGTAACAAGAGACAAGGGACATGATGTTTTTACCCAAGTTCGGGCCCTCTCGATGGAGGTAATACCCTACTCCTGCTTGATTAATATTGATGATATGGGTAGTACAAGAGTGGATCTACCACGAGATCAAGGAGGCTAAATCCTAGAAGCTAGCCTATGGTATGATTGTTGTTCGTCCTACAGACTAAAACCCTTTGGTTTATATAGACACCAGATAGGGTTAGGGTTTCACAGAGTTGGTTACAATGGTAGGAGATCTACATATCCATATCGCCAAGCTTGCCTTCCACGCCAAGGAAAGTCCCATCCGGACACGGGACGAAGTCTTCAATCTTGTATCTTCATAGTCCAGAGTCCGCCAACGGTGATAGTTCGCTATCCCGACATCCCTAATCCAGACTCCTCAAGAGCCCCTGAACCAGGCTTCAATGACGACGAGTCCGGCGCGCATATTGTCTTCGGCATTGCAAGGCGGGTTCCTCCTCCGAATACTTCATAGAAGATTTTGAACACAAGGATAGTGTCCGGCTCTGCAAAACAAGTTCCATGTACTACCGTAGAGAGAATAACTTTTACATAGATCTGCTGACGTATCCCGCGGCGTGACATCACACCACGGCCAAGCTTTTATTCGAATCGTTTTTACTGTTCCACCTCAGCGCATTTAGCGAGGCGGTTTCCTTGGCACGTCTTATCAAAGCGGAGATCGTGCCCCCTTATTCCGGGATCCTCATCAACACGGACGTATGTAACCCAACCGTGCCGGTTGGCACGCCTCCTCCATTGAAGGCGAGTCCCGAACGGTCACGGGGAGGGCTCTTGGTATTCAACCTCTTTATAATGAGACCAAGGCCCGCCCTTGTTTTTCAATCTCAATCGAATCTACCGCCTCGAGTTCCAACACCCAAAGCTCCAGATTTAGGCGCTTGGACCTTCGACGATGTCCGCTCCGACCTGCACGGCGGTGGATGTCTTCCTCCGTCACGGAAGAAGATGTGCTAAAGCTGAGACGCCAGTATCTTACCGCGAAATTTCAAGATAGGCTGCCTGCCCAAGGGCAGGTTATTCCACTCCGAGCCTGGTGAGAGTGTGGTATTCGTGTCTCACTTCCTTGGGGTTTAGGCTTCCGACGGACCCTTTCGTGAGGGGCTCATGTTTTATTATGGGCTGGAATTCCATGACTTGGATCCGAGTCCATCCTCCACATCTCGTCATTCATTGTTGTATGTGAAGCCTTCCTCCGCATTACCCTCACTTCGGATTGTGGCTCAAGACCTTCAAAGTGGAGCCGAAGATGATCAAGGGGCATCAGGCAGAGTGCGGAGGGGCTGGGCTCTTTTCAAGAGGAGCTTAATTTATGGCAGCAGGAGTGGTTTTATATCACCGCTCCCAGGGGCTCCAAATGGGCGGCGCCACCTGCCTTCCGCTCGGGTCCTCCACTGCGGCTGGCATCATGGGTTAATAAAGGGCTCGACTGGGGACCGTCCAAGGACGTACCTCTGTTGCAGGGCCGTATTCGAGACCTCCTAGAGAGAGAGAGAGAGAGATCAATCTGGTCGTAGTAGCGCAGGTCATGTTGATTCGTCGCACCTTGCCCTACAAACGTCGCCCCCTCCGCCTGTGAGAGTTTAATCCGGAGGGACCACGAGCTCTCCAACATTTTATGGGCGTAACGCCCGTGGAGATGTATGAATTGTTCTTCGGATCACAAGCAATATGTCCAGACTTGACCGAGGACGCAAGTCTGAGCTGCAATCACCCGGATACTCAAGTAAGTAGTCCTGCACCCGGACATGCTATCCTCATATTTATCATAAACTTGCCCTTAAAAGAGCTATCCTTTAATCAGGAGTGGATAGCGAAAGCAAAACTGATCAGGTGTCCGGCCCCCTCCCTGAGACCACGCTGGATCCTGTATTAACCAGGATGCTAGAGGTTGTGCCTTTTGAAGAAGGCGAAGGGGGGAACAAGGGAACTACTACCTCCGTGAAGGAGGCTATCAAGAAAGGGGGGATCGAGAATCCCTCCCTCCAAGGGGAGAAGAGGACCACTTCTGAAGATCCGGAGGCCAAAGCCTCGAAGCGGGGGAAGAAATCTTCACCAGAGGGTCCTGCAGCGGGAGATGCCCCGTCCGCACTATTTCCCCAAGGAGATCAGCCCTCCAGCGAGCCGTAAGTAAAGGGGGGCGTTTTTTCTTAAAAGAGAGACATCCTTGTTTTTTTTCTTAAGGTTAACCGAAATTTACCTTGTAGTTCGGATCTCAGCACTTCACAGCAGAGCTCGTCTTCAGGGGATCTTGATCCGGAGATGATGGAGAGCGAAACGCCTCCGCCTTCCGTACAGTTATGCGAGGTGGACGACGGTGAGGTGTCGTCGCGGAGGGCTTCTCCGAATCCGGCGGAGCCAGAAGGCGGTCGTATGTCCCCTCAAAGTCCTCCGTGTCTGGCCTTCAAAAAAGGCCACCGGACGAGTCCGGCACCAACGGGTGTACGGTCGGAGGAGCTGAAGGATCTGCTTGGGCGAGCGTCTATCTTTGAAGATCACCATACGTTAATGGGTACGGTGATTGAAAGGATTTCATCCGCTGAGAGCGGATTGCATGAAGCCGTCGTAAGTTTACTGACGGGTTTTGAGGTACGCAAAATGATGTACCTTCTGACAGTTCTACATATAAAATGCGCCCTATATAGATAGTAGCCCCTGAGACTTGGTGCGGTGTCAAAATGACGGCGCCGAGGATCATAACCCCAGTATAATATGCGCTCTTCCTATGTAGGTGGCGGCGTCCGTGGCTAGCCGGACTGATGAATTTGCCGAATCAAGCGGCAACTTGACTTGGCGGATGCGGACGTCACGCTTGTTAATACGCTGCTTGACGAGTCACAAGGTATGCAACTTCTCCGCGGACACTGGTAAGGGAGCTTGACGCCCATGCCTTACAACATGTATGCTTAATGCAGATGGTGCCGCTGCTATGGAGAACCTTGGGAGCTCGCCCAACCAAGGAGCAAGCCGAAAAAGTGATCGGCGGCCTTAAAGGCGGCCGAAGAACTAAAAGCCGAACAGGCTGCTCACTGCCGAAGCAAGAAAGAAGTGGCCGAGATGGCCGTGAAATTGAAGAATGCTACTGACCGTTGCGAGCTTCTTGAAAAAGAAGATCGAGCGAAACAAGAGGACCTGAAAAAGGCCACCACCGAGGTCAAGGATGCTCGCTCTGCGATGAGAGCTATGAAGGAGGAGCTACGTCAGGCCAAAGGTATTGCGGCTGGAAAGCCCTTTCTGCTGCGGAGGAAATTCACGGATCCTAAGTACGCTCAATTGGACCGGCTGTGGGGTGTGGAGGATGCATATCTGGATTTGGCGGCGAGTGCCGCAGACGTGGCCGAACACTTCCGAGGTCAAAAGGATCATGGAATGGAAGAGCTTTTTTGGTCGCAGTTCCATAGTCCGGAGCGTCCACTTTCGTTGACCGATCGTTTGGCCGAATGCGCTGAGCTGAATAGGTTGTCCGGACTTGCCATGAAGGCTGTCGTGACTCATTTGTGGCCGAAAAGCCCCAAGCCGAAGAGTTATTTTGGCTTGGTGCAACAGTTCCTTGGTGCGGTGCCGCATATCGATGCAATGAAGCGGTCAGCATGCATAGAGGGTGCGCGGATGGCTCTTGCCTATGTCAAGACATACTGGGCGGAGATGAAGGCCACCGATGTTGCATCCCAATATTTAGCCAGAAGCCGACTACCCGCCGAGCACTATTTTGAGGAAGTCCTGCAGGGCGCTCGTTTAATAGAGACACAGTGCTCGAAGGATATTATGTTTAAATGACATGTATGATTTGTGAAAACAATGTTTCAATATAATATAAGAGCTTTTTATACTTGTGCGTTCAAGTATTAAAACACCTCATGTGCGGCCGTTGATGTATATGTGTATATAACCTGAAAGATGGCAGTCTTCGGCTTCAGCCCCCACGCACATAGTGCGGGGGTGTTTGCAAAAAGACGCATTTTCACACTTAATCCAACGTCTTTGTCCTGTTAAGGAGGTGATAGCGTAGCAAACTAGGCAACCGGACTATAATGCTTTATCACTTTCACTTAGCCATAGGAGTTCGATGGTGGGGCTACTATATAGCCCCTAGGGGCACCGCGCTCTCCCGAATTCGGGGCGCGTATGTGCCTGACCGGGAAACAGCCCTTCGTCAATGCGGGGGAATTCTAAACATTCCGCTGGGTCATCGAGTGGTTGACCAGTCTCACGCTATATCATGACAGTCAGTTTTAGCTTTCTCCACTGAGGTGCTCAACGCAGCTCAACCGGGGCACACTCGCAGTGGTTCTCCCAGCGCTACCTTAGCCGATATAAAGGAACATAAGGTACCAAAACATGGGAGCCGGGAAACCCAACATTTGACCAAAGACATGATTTGGAGCTGATGCATATAAGGCCTAACTTGAGACGCCGAACACTCCCTAAGGTATTCGGTCTTTATGAAAACGGGCAGAATAATGCCCTAAGCCCTCAGTGTCAGTGCAGCGCAAAAGATTCAGTGCGGCCGATGCCAAAACACCAGCCTCCACCTCGGTTATAGCAAGAAACCGGGGATGTATCAACAAGAGACAGTAAAAAGGTTTACGAGGTCTTAATCTAAAAAGAATCCTTGCAACGGGTCCCTCTTGCGTCTGCGCTTTGTGTCTCCGTTGTGCCAGTATCACGGATGGGCGTAGCACGTTGTTCATCTGTAAAAGAGAATAACTTAGTTGAAAAGAAAAAAAGATCGTGCGAAAAATGTACTTTATATTAAATAAACAGAGTATGGTTCGAAAAGTGAATAAAATTGAGCTTTATTGTCTCTTGTTGTACATGCATGCAGCCCCTAGTACGGGGGTATGCCGCTAGTAGGCGCCGGACTTGTCTAGCCATGTCCGGGGTTCGAATGACCTATTCAGGTGCTTTGATTAGCAGAGCCGGATTGGTGTGGGGCTGTCAAGGCAGTCTCACGTTCTTCCGTGCTTGAGTGACACTTAATACTCCCTTTTAATGAGATGATGCCGCGTGGACCGGGCATTTTAAGTGTAAGAGATGCATAATGCGGTATTGCGTTAAAGCGGGCGAAAGCTTCACGCCCCAGTAGTGCTTGATAGCTACTTTCGAATGGGGCGATGTGGAAGGTTAACTTTTCGCGGCGGAAGTTGTCGGGTGAGCCGAACACAACTTCTAGCAGTAGGAAGCCCGTACAATGGGCATATAGGCCTGGCATTACCCCTTTGAAGGAGGTGTCGCTATGGCGAATTTTGGTTGGGTCTATCCCCATTTTGCGAATTGTGTCCTCATATAGTAGGTTTTGATCGCTGCCTCCGTCCATTAGGACTTGTGTAAATTGGAGTCCGTCGATTATAGGATCTAATATCAAGGCAGTCCATCCTGCGTTCCGGATACTTCCGGAATAGTCCTGATGATCGAAGGTGATTGGTTTTGACAACCATCGTTGGGACTCTGCTGGGATAGACCGTGCGGCACGTGTTTCTATGGGCGTCGCTCTGTTTTTCCCTTTTGTCACTTGAAGTGAGTTCACTGTTTTGATTTTTTGTGGGAAATTCTTTTGTTTTTCGGTGCTCTGTTTGTGGGGTTCGTCATCGTCCTCGCTTGGTGTGTCGAGCCCGTTGTGTTCGGCATTGAGTTTGCCGGACTGCTTGAAGACCCAACAATCTCTGTGGGTATGGTTTGCAGGCTTCCCGGGAGTACTGTGGATTTGGCATATTTTGTCCAAGATTTTGTTTAAGTTGGATAGCTCGTCGCTATTGTCCTTGAGGGGCAGTTTTTTATGATTCTGCAGGGAGCTTCTGAATCCGGCATTGACTGCCATGCTCTTCGGGCTGTTTCCCTTTGTCCGGCGCTGGTCCTTGCTGCGTCGTGGTTTTCCATTTCCATCCCTGACTTCGGATGTACTTGGGTCGCTGGTAGTGCATCTTGCCAGCCAACTATCCTCTCCCGCGCAAAAGCGGGTCATGAGGCTTGTTAATGCAGCCATAGTTCTCAGCTTCTCCTGGCCGAGGTGTGTGGCGAGCCATTCGTCTCGGACGTTGTGTTTGAAAGCTGCTAAGGCTTCGGCGTCCGGACAGTCGACTATTTGAATCTTTTTGGTAAGGAACCTGTTCCAGAATTTGCGGGCTGACTCTCCGGGTTGTTGAGTTATATGACTTAAATCGTCTGCATCCGGAGGACGGACATAAGTCCCTTGAAAACTTGCCCGAAAAGCATCCTCGAGCTCTTTCCAACTACCAATGGTATTTTCAGGGAGGCTTTTGAGCCAATGCCGAGCTCGCCCTTTGAGCTTGAGGGATAAGTATTTTATGGCGTGGAGATCATCTCCTCTAGCCATGTGTATGTGGAGGATGTAATCCTCAATCCAGACTCTAGGGTCTGTGGTTCCGTCGTATGCCTCTATGTTTACGGGTTTGAATCCCGCTGGGAATTCGTGATCCAGCACCTCATCGGTGAAACACAGGGGGTGTGCGGCGCCCTTATATTTGGGTGTGCCATGATGTTCGGATATTTGGCGTGTTGCATTGCTTAGAAGAGCTTGCTTTCTCGGCCCATAGATGGACCTAACTGGGCCATCCTTTTGATGCGAATCCTTATGCGGATCGCGTGCAGGCTTGTGTGCGGCGCCGCTTGCCGCTCCGTGTTTGCCATGTGGTCGTCTATCCGACCGGGCAGCCTCTTTGTTCTTTGATTGCGGGGGCTTTAAGGCCTCCTCATCGAACTCGGGCAGTAATTTGCGCTTCGGGTAGCTCTTTCTTTGGCGATCGCCGCCAGATTTCTCGGTGTTGAGTACTTTGCTCCATCTGATTCTGAGTGCGTCTTCCGTTGTTTTGAGCTTCCGCTTCGCTTTTCAGGCAGGCGCGCAGCGATGGCGACGAGCCTTTTGTGGAGGTTCTTCTGCTCCAACAATTTGTCCGGTGTGAGATCGTCCGGGCTGTTATCTTCGCCGGGGATGGGTTGTTTATCCAAGTTGTCCTGTTCGGACGGTTGCTCGATAGCATGTTCGTCGTCCACCGGCTCGCCCTGCTCTATCGCTGGGTCTTTGTCGAGGCGGGACTTGGTGCGGCGTTTACGTTGCCGTTTTGACTGCTTTTCGAGGGATTTATCCTTTGTAGTGTCCCGTTGTTCCTCGTCGTCGCTTCCTTTAGGTGTATCCACCATGTATACATCGTGGGATGAGGTGGTTGTCCAGTATCCTATAGGCGCTGGTTCATGGTTGTCTCCTACATCGTCGTCCATACCGTCGATGTCTTCGGAGTTGAAATCAAGCACGTCGTTTAAGCTTTCGACAGTGGCTACAAAGTGGGCGGTGGGTGGGCGTTGAATTTCTTCGTCGTCCGCATCCCAACCTTCCTGACCATAGTCCAGCCAGGGCTCTCCTGATAAAGAGAGAGACTTCAGTGAATTCAGGATGTCGCCAAAGGGCGAGTGCTGAAAAATGTCCGTGGTAGTGAACTCCATAACCGGCGCCCAATTGGATTCGATTGGCGGGGGCGCGGAGGGTTCGGAGTCCGTAGAGGATCCGGCACCTTGTAGTCACGGTCTTCGCAAAAGACAGGGATGGAGTTCGGCTCAATCGCCGTAGAAATTGTAGCCCCCGAGGCGGTGTCCAACCACTCGTCCTCGATAGGGGGAGTCGGCTTCGAGCTAAGGGTCGGAGCGGATGCTGGTGCGGCCTCCAGGGCACTGTTCGGCAGCAGAGCTAGATCGTGCCCATCGAGACAGTGCGGCGCGCTTGGCTGTGGCTCGAATCCGTCGAAGATCAAGTCTCCACGGATGTCGCCGTAGTTCAAACTCCCAAATCTGACACGATGGCGTGGGCGTAGCTTCGATCTGCTCCAGATGGCCAAGTGAGTTGGCCCATGAGGCGAAGCCGCCGAATACGAAGATCTGTCCGGGGAGAAAAGTCTCACCCTGGACCGCGTCGTTGTTGATGATCGAAGGAGCCATCGGGCCTAAGGATGACGACATAGAGGAACTCTCAATGAAAGCACCAATGTCGGTGTCAAAACCGGCGGATCTCGGGTAAGGGGTCCCGAACTGTGCGTCTAGGTGGATGGTAACAGCAGACAAGGGACACGATGTTTTTACCCAGGTTCGGGCCCTCTCGATGGAGGTAATACCCTACTCCTGCTTGATTAATATTGATGATATGGGTAGTACAAGAGTGGATCTACCACGAGATCAAGGAGGCTAAACCCTAGAAGCTAGCCTATGGTATGATTGTTGTTCGTCCTACGGACTAAAACCCTCCGGTTTATATAGACGCCGGATAGGGTTAGCGTTACGTAGTCGGTTACAATGGTAGGAGATCTACATATCCGTATCCAAGCTTGCCTTCCACGCCAAGGAAAGTCCCATCCGGACACGGGACGAAGTCTTCAATCTTGTATCTTCATAGTCCAGAGTCCGCCAACGGTGATAGTTCGCTATCCGACACCCCTAATCCAGACTCCTCGTCGCCAACGATGGCGGGCGTTGGCGGGCGGTGGCGTGGGGATCGCCGAAAGAAAAGCTCGGCACGTGGGGGCCTAGAGGGATGGCGGGCGGAGGCGGACGGCGGTGGGGAGTGTTTTGGCGGGTAGGCGGCGCGACCGCCGGCCAGCGGGCGGCGGGGCTGCTGTTTGGCGGTGGTGGCTGGTGGCTCGTGGGGTGGAGGTTGAAGATGAACCGCAGGCCCTTGATTTCATATCCAACGGCTGCAAAATTGGTGACCAGAGATGAAAAAGTCGATCGACCCGACGTGTAGCCTCACTTTGCTAGTGCGTTTAGTTTCGACAGCTAAATTCAGTTTCGACAGTTAGGTTCAGTTTCGACAGTTAAGTTCAGTTTCGACAGTTAAGTTCAGAGATGAGCGGCTGATGTATTTTACATCTAGCACTTTGTGGCTATGTATTTTACGTCATGTATTGGAGATGGTATTAGAATTCCACTCAGGTTAACGTTGTTCGTTGTCTCTCTTGTCCTGCTTCAGCCTCGGCGTCGTACAACTCACCTGAGCTGCTCCAACGACGAAACCCTCCATCACAACCTCGGGCTCCATCTCCAGACGCCTAAGATCTTCTTCCCCTCCTCCGACAACAAAGTCAGCCGGAGCATCCTCACCGGCTAACCCAATCACGCTGAGATCGACATGGCTTCGCCAAAGAGGTTGTACACTTGTTGCATCTCTTTTTTACTCTACATGTTATATATATATTGTCCACTGAGCATACGGATTTGTTCCTTTAGTGTCTCCTTGAAAGAAAAAACGTAGGAATTTTAATTTTCACTTGTCCTCCTTTTCAAATTCCTATTCATGAAGCACAAGACTAAGAGATAGTAGCATAATAGCATTATAACCGTAAATTTTCTTGTGGTTTGACTTAATCTCACCATACTTCTTTGCATCCTGTGATCTTCCAATTGTTGTGAATCAAACACCCAGATTGGCAGAAATCCTGTGTTTTTAAATTCTCTGTTTTGCACGTGCATTCCTATCCTATTCCTTTCTATTTCCTATCCCTGCATTGTTGGAATTCTCCAATTCAAACGAGCCCTTACAGAATTACTTCTCTTATAGATAGTTGTCAAAGAAAATCTTGCGTGGTTTGTCCCGCTCCTGCTGCGCCATCGTCCACCCCAGCTCAGCTGCTCCAACGACAGAAGGGTCCAACACAGCAGGGATCCGGCCTCCGGACTGTCTTTCGCCGCCTCAGATCTTCTTCCCCGCCGCTCGCAGCCATGAAAACTGCATTACCATCATCAACCGAGCAGATGACCTCGAGGACTACACGGGTCCGCAAGAGAGGTCACACTCTTTCGTGTCTGCTTACGTTATGCATCGCCTAATATTACATGCTACTTTATCGTCCTGTTCACCGATTAGACTCTGAGTCAGCTCCAAAATAATGGTCAAACTTGAGTTTTTAAATGGTTGTGGGGTACATCGTGGCCGCTATCAATAGTATCTATCTACTATCTGGTTAATCTCCGGTGTCTACTATGAGTTTCATGTTGGGTGGGAAACAAACAGTAAATAAGCCATTATCTGTATTTATTAACTAAAGCCATTATCTGCCTGCTATTATTGGTTTTGGGTCTATCCACAGGTTGCTACCATCACTCTAGATTTCTGCATGCACTCCTTACATAATATCACTATGTTTCATTCCTATGCATGACAGTTATTGTAAACAATGGAACTGAACATGTAGAGCAAAAGAGACGAGCCATGCGTGGCAATATAATTTCATGCAGACGTCGCTCCATGGTAGGCGCAAAGGCAGCCCCCCCTCCACGCATTTCGGATTGTAATCGAGAGGAAGATATCTGCTCGAGGGGATTCGTATGAGAAGATAACTCCTATTTACCCCCTGAGGTCTTCGCTCTAACTTGGCATGCTGATGTTGGTTCTATCATGCATATGGTGTCTTGCATTGCTTACATTATACATCAAATATGTCATCTGCTTAGTTTAGACATCCTTTGTGCAAAAGCCATCTGTTTACTTTATTCATCGTTTATGTGAATTATGCAACGCCACCTTGTTTAGCCAGGCATCATATATGTGAGTTTTGCAATGCCATCCTGCTTAGCCAGTCATCTTATATGTAAATTATATCAGGCCATCTTTTTTTTCGTTACATATTACATTTGTCAACAATGTTAGTACATTCAACTGCTCTTCGTGTGCATCAGCCATTTGATATGGTGATGGAAAATTCTGGAGTGAAAACAAGGTCTTCTGAGAAGACTATGCTATCCGACGAAGCGCATATCTCGCTGGTTACAGATAGCTCCTCAGAGGAGGATTCAGAGACAGATGACCAGTCCTATTCCCCCCCCCCACGAGGTGTATGCTCTAACTTGGCAGGGTTATGTTGCTCATATCGTGCGTATGGTGTCTCGCATTGCTATCCCTTTTGATTAGTTTAGACATGCTTTGTGTGAATGCCACCTGTTCAGTGTCTAATTACCATATATGTGAATTATGCATTGCCATCTTGTTGCAAGACATTATATATGTGAATTATACAATCTTATCTTGTTGCAAAGACATTATATATGTGAATTATGCAATGCCATGCTGTTTAGCCAATCATCATGTATGTAAATTATATCATGCTATCATTTTTTTGTATTACGTGTTCCATTTGTCGACAACGTTTGTATATTCAACTACTCTTCCAGTGCATCCGCCATTTGAAGCGGTGATGGAAGTATCTGGAGTGAAAACAAGGTATTTAGAGCAGACAATGCTACCGCTGAACCAGACATCATGTTGGCTTAGAGAGCTCCTCGAGGAGGATTCGAGACCGATGACCAGTCCTATTTCCCCCGAGGTCTATGCTCAAACTTGGCAGGGTTATATTACCCATGTCATGCATGTTGTCTTGCATTGCTTAGTTTTTACACCATATATATATTGCCATCTGCTTACTTGCTTACTATATAAATCATATATTTGAATTATATCATGGCATCATGTTTACATAGTACATACACATCATCTATCTGAATTATGGCATGGCAACCCATTTAATAAAGACATCGTATAGTTATATAATCTCGTCCTGTTTAGTGTTTACAATCATCATATTTAGAATTATGGCATTCTATCCATGAATGTATGTGAATTATGACATGCCAACCTATTTAATAAACACATTATATAGTTATGTCATGTCATCCTGTTTACATAGTCTCATATTTTGAACTATGTCTTTCCATCTTTTTTAGTTAGCCATCATAATGTGAAATTGTGTCATGCTATCCAGTTTAGTTAGCCATCATATATGTGAAATTGTGTCATGCTATCCTGTTTGGTTAGACAACATAAATATGAATTATTTCATGCCCTCTTTTATTCCCCACTATCCATTGCACCTGCTCATCATACAATGTCTATACTTTCAATTACTTTTCTTGTTTATCAGCCATTTGAATTGGAGAGCGTGATGGAAGTATCTAAGGAGTAACAACACGGTCTTGTAAAAGATAGTGCTACCAGTTGATGCAGATAGAACCACGGTTATACTTGCCCGAGGACCAGATCCACCACACATAACCCACTCTCGCAGATTGTACCCTACCCAGCTTGGACAGAGAACCAGCTACACCCTTATAACCCCAACCCGGCAGATAGTAACCAGTTCCAGCTTGACACAAGACCGTCTCCACCACAGAGCACCCAAACACGAGCGGATAGTAAGGGAACTGCAGTGCCCAAAGCACGAGGACCACCACTCTGAATCCCTACTCAACGCATAAAGGAGAAGAAGATTTGTTCTCTGGTCAGGTTCTGTAGCTATGGTTCATACTCCTTTGCTCTTGCATTACTATATTTACTCATACCAACTATTTTTAAATTTGAAGGATGGAATTGAAACTCCAATGGCGCAACAGGTATGTTTTAAACCTGTTTCTTTAACTGGTTTGCTGTTGTAACCTGCTCTATGTTGATTTCAGTTTCAATTGAATAAACAGTTATGTTCTCATGTCATGCACATTACAAGTGTTGTTATTGTTCTATAGTTACCCACACTTATATTCTGTCTATTCTGCTTTGTCTTGAACAAATATTATTTGAACTGTGTCTCTATGTTGATTTGGCAACAAAAACTAGAATGATATAGACCATAAAGTGACCATGGTACATAGATATATGTTTGTTTCATGCTGTTATCATGTCCACTTTACTACTGAACTCATTTACCAAAATGAGTTTCATATACAACATGGTAAACATGTGATGTGTCCGCTTGTTTTTCTTTTAGAATGCGGACAAAATATTGGAGAAAAGACGCGTTATCCAATGGTAAAGGAAGTAATGAGATAAGGTTCAAGATAGTGAGACATCCGTGTTGGTCTCCAAGAAAGCTGATAAAACTATCTTGACGACGGTGAGGGAACCCAAAAGTCCTGTCTTGATGTAGTGTTCGAGTTATCGCCACTACCATGGCACAAGCTCTTGAACTCGCTGCTGAATCAGTTCGTCTTCTTGAGTCTCAACTTCAAGTTGAAAGACATCGATCAGATGTGCTGCGACATGAAGCTGAAGGACCGAGGAAGTCCCTGCAGAATTCAGATGCATATTTTCGGTGCAACAAAGAATCACTGGAGGATTTAAGCGCCAAACAAGAGAAAGTTAATAAGCTTGCTAAGCATCTTTCCAAAGATTATGGGTACCGTGATATTGTTTCTTGAGATCTTCTGAAGTGGTTTCAGTTCTGGATTTGTTTTGCTGTGGCACTTATTTGCGCTGGTCGCCAACTTTGACAACCAGTGTATATGATATGCTGCTTTGTTGCCTATATTTGCACTGGTGGCGAACTTTGATGCCCAGTGGATGTAATATGTGTAACAGCCGTGATAGCCTAGCATAAGTTGCTTGCTTATTTATTTCCTTGTTGTCTTGTTTATTTGTTTGCTTGTAGTCAGTGCAGTTATTTTTAAAACTAGGCCACAATAACCATGGGCTAATATTTACTATAGTGAAACTGGGCCTCCTACGGGCCGTAGAAACACTGGGCCTTCTACGGGCCGAAGAAATAGTAGACCTTCTACGGGTCGTAGAAACAATGGGCCTTCTACGGGCCGTAGAAACAATGGGGCTTCTACGGGCCGTATCATCAATGGGACTTATACGGGCCGTATGACCATAACGGGCCATCGTTAATAGGCCGTATTTGATGATGCTATGAAAACGGCCCAACGTATTAACGGACCACAAACGGGCCGATGTAACCACGGGCTGAATTTGGCCCACAAGAAGAAAATGACAGTAACGGGCCGTAAGTAAACGAATGCTGGAAATGAGCCCAAGAATAAATGGGCTCTGAGAAGGCCGAAAGATAACATTTGCTGGAAATGACCCAACTGAATAATGGGCCCTTAATGGGTATAAAGTGATATACTGTTCATTACGGGCCAGTTTCACCACGGGCCGTTAAAAGGTCTAAAGTGATACACTGTTCATTGCGGGCCAGTTTCACCACAGGCCGTTAATAGGCCAAGAGTTACATAGGGCCTCATATGGGCCGAAAGACGTCATGGGACATACATGGGCCAGAAGTGAAAACGGGCTGGAATCATATTGGATGGCCCAGATGATGCTACTGGGCCTAATTCGGATAGGGCGTAACGGGCGTTGGGTTAGCGGGCCGTAAATGGGCTATATGCGAACATGCCGTTAACAGGCTTTCCATGGGCCGGCCCGCCACCTTTTGACCAAGTCAAACGGGCCGGCCTTTTCACTGGAGTGGGCCTCTGCTGGGTCGTGCCACGTGTCGACGTATCATAGGAGCCTTCTGTCCAATGAGTGGATGACATCTGTCCCAATGATGAGTCGACACGTGTTTCCTCCAGCCAATGATGATTTTACACGTGGAAAATCCCCACCGGTCGGGCTGTTAACGGGTTATTGGATCCAAAACCCGACCCGATAGCTTAACAGCCGTTCCGTTACGGTGGATGCCACGTGTCGGTCACCCTTGACGTAAAGCACTTCGTGACGCGATTTATCGTCATGGAAGTGGACACTTCGTGATGATAATTTTGGTAATGTCATGGAACACTTCTACGACAAAGACAAATATGACTATCTTGATTCTGTCATAAATTTGTCATGGATGTACATGCATGACAAAAAACGCAACCTACTGTGACAAACACGTATCATCACGGAAGTGTATATTTTTTGTAGTGTTTAGTTTTATTGCTAATGCTTTCATCATGACTTATACATGTTCCTCTGACTATGAGATTATGCAACTCCCGAATACCGGAGGAACACCTTCTGTGCTATCAAACGTCACAACGTTACTGAGTGATTATAAATATGCTCTACATGTGTCTCCGATGGTATTTGTTGAGTTGGCATAGATCAAGATTAGGATTTGTCACTCCGTGTATCAAAGAGGTATCTCTGGGCCCTCTCGGCAATGCTCATCACTATAAGCCTTGCAAGCAATGTGACTAATGAGTCAGTTGTGGGATGATGCATTACGGAACGAGTAAAGAGACTTGTCGGTAACGGGATTGAACTAGGTATTGAGATACCGACGATCGAATCTCGGGCAAGTAACATACCGATGACAAAGGGAGCAACGTATGTTTTTATGCGGTTTGACCGATAAAGATCTTCGTAGAATATGTAGGAACCAATATGAGCATCCAGGTTCCGCTATTGTTTATTGACCGGAAGTGAGTCTCGGTCATGTCTACATAGTTCTCGAACCTGTAGGGTTCACACGCTTAACGTTCGATGATGATCGGTATTATGAGTTTATGTGTTTTGATGTACCGAAGGTAGTTCGGAGTACCGGATGTGATCACGTACATGACGAGGAGTCTCAAAATGGTAGAGACATAAAGATCAATATATTGGAAGGCTATTTTTGGACACTGGAAGGGTTCCGGATGAGTTCGGGCATTTACCGGAGTACCGGGGGGTTACCGGAACCCCCCGGGGAGTCAATGGACTTTATTGGGCCTTAGTGGGAGTGAGGAGGAGGCGGCCAGGTGAAGGGCGCGCCCCCCAAGCCCAATCCGAATTGGGTGGGGGGACGGCCCCCCTTTCCTTCCCTCTCTCTCCCTCTTCCTTCTTCTCCTATTCCAACAAGGGAAGGGGGGCCTACTCCTACTAGGAGTAGGACTCCCCCCTTGGGCGCGCCCTATGAGGGCCGACCCTCCCCTCCTCCACTCATTTATATACGGGGGAGGGGGCACCCCATAGACACACAAGTTGACAGTTGTCTTAGCCGTGTGCGGTGCCCCTCTCCATAGATGTCCACCTCGGTCATATTGTTGTAGTGCTTAAGCGAAGCCCTGCGTCGGTAACTTCATCATCACCGTCATCATGCCGTCGTGCTGACGAAACTCTCCCTCGGCCTCAGCTGGATCAAGAGTATGAGGGACATCACTGAGCTAAATGTGTGCAAATCATGGAGGTGCCGTGCGTACGGTACTTGGGTCAGTTGGATCGCGAAGACGTTCGACTACATCCACCGCGTTACTAAACGCTTCCGCTTTCGGTCTACGGGTGCGTGGACACACTCTCCTTTCTCGTTGCTATGCATCACTGTCGGTGTCAAAACTGGCGGATCTCGGGTAGGGGGTCCCGAACTGTGCATCTAAGGCGGATGGTAACAGGAGGCAAGGGACACAATGTGTACCTAGGTTCGGGCCCTCTCTATGGAGGTAATACCCTACTTCCTGCTTGATTGATCTTGATGAATATGACTATTACAAGAGTTGATCTACCACGAGATTGTAGAGGCTAAACCCTAGAAGCTAGCCTATGGTATGATTGTTCTCGTCCTACAGACTAAACCCTCCAGTTTATATAGACACCGGAGGGGGCTAGGGTTACACAGAGTCGGTTACAACAGAAGGAGATCTACATATCCGTATCGCCAAGCTTGCCTTCCACGCCAAGAGAGTTTCATCCGGACACGAGATGAAGTCTTCAATCTTTTATCTTAATAGTCCAACAGTCCGGCCAACGGATATAGTCCGGCAGTCAGGATACCCCCTAATCCAGGACTCCCTCTGTAGCCCCTGAACCAGGCTTCAATGACGATGAGTCCGGCGTGCAGATTGTTTTCGGCATTGCAAGGCGGGTTCCTCCTCCGAATACTCCATAGAAGATCTTGAACACAAGGATAGTGTCTGACTCTGCAAAACAAGTTCCACATACCATCGTAGAGAGAATAATATTTCCACAAATCTAATCTGCTGACGTATTATAGCATGACATCTCGCCATGGCCCGGTCATTATTCGAACCATTTTTCGCAACCAGCCACCGCACATATCGCGAGGCAGTTTCCTAGGCCCGTCTTGTCGAAGTAGAGATCATGTCCCCTTATCACGGGATTCTCATCAATACGGACGTTGGTAACCCAACCGCGCCATCAATTACGGCGCTTGGGGATCAAGTGAGTTTTACTAGGCAAGTGGGGTTGCATAGTTTCGTCCGCCTTTATAAAGGGATAAGGACCTCACCTCTTTCACCCACGCCTTCTTCTCTCTCGCATATCCTTTCTTGCGCACTCGAGCTCCAACACCCAAGCTTGCACCTTTTCTCCTCAAACCGCGTCAATCATGTCCGGAGCGGGAGGCAAGTGGATGAAACCCTCCATCACGGAGGAGGACATCGAGAAGCTGCGGGGAGCCGGATACTTGGCCGCGGATATCGCGCACCGGCTGCCCGATGCGGGGCAGATCGTTCCTACCCCGGAACCTTACGAGAGGGTAGTCTTCCTCACCCACTTTGTCCGTGGACTGGGATTTCCTCTCCACCTATTCGTCCGCGGCCTCATGTTCTACTACGGGCTGGACTTCCATGACCTAGCCCCGAACTTCATCCTCAACATCTCGGCGTTTATCGTCGTGTGCGACGCCTTCCTCCGCATCTAGCCCCACTTCGGCCTATGGCTGAAGACCTTCAATGTCAAGCCGAAGGTTGTAGGCGGCCACCAAGCGGAATGCGGCGGCGCCATGGTGGGCAAAATGCCCAATGTCACATGGCTCGAGGGCTCCTATGTGGAGACATTAAAGGGGTGGCAATCAAGGTGGTTCTACATCACCGAGCCGCGCGACACCAACTGGGTGGCGGCCCCCGAGTTCTGATCCAGAATCCCCACGCGGCTCACCTCCTGGAAAGAGAAGGGCCTGTCCTGGGGTAACCCGGTAGACCTGACCGGACTCCAGACCTGCATCAGGAACATGATGAGCAAGAAAATCAAGCTTGTCAACATGGTCCAGGTCATGCTCTTCCGCCGGATCCTCCCGTGTCAACAACAGGTATTTAATATGTGGGAGTTCGACCCGGCCGAGCACCATACGCTGCAGGAGCTTTTCGGCACGACACATAAGGACGTTTGGAAGGTGCTGTTTAAAGGCGCCGAGGTACCTCCTCCCCTTACCGAGGACCGTGGACTCAGCACAAAGCGCCATGCCAATCCGGTATGTTTTTACACATCATAAGATGTTTAGTTTCCTCAGTTTGATCATATGCAGGGTCTAAGCCCTCATGCCTTTGACAGGACTGGGTGGAGACGGCCGAGCGGATTGACCTCCCGCCGCCTCAAGATCCAGGAGACGCCTCCTAACGGAGATGCTGACTCCGGCACTTACGAGGTGCCCGCCAAGACGGGCCAAGAAGAAGGCCACGGGACCCGACAGGTCTCCGCGCAAGGTTCTGTTGGACTCATCATCCCAACACTTGAGGGGCACCTCCCACGACGACGAGGAGGAAGAGGAGTTCTCTCACCGGGGAGACAAGAAAAGGAAGGCCGCCCAACCGGGAGGCCAAGGGTCCAAGAAAGGAAGGACCTCCTTCCGGACTGTTTCCACCGCCGCCCACAGCGACGATGAGTGGTTGCCCAGGGACAAGCCCCTGGCGAAGTCGTAAGTATCCGGATACCATAATAATTCTTGATATATTTTATTGCTCTACTTCTCATCACGCCGAACATGATTATGCAGTCCGTCCCGAGCCCATATCGACGTATCTTCGTTGGATGGTTCTTTGGACTCGTCGGATATGAATAGTGATTCACTTCCGACCGCCTCCACCCCTCGCCCTACAAACAACGCTGAGGTGTTGTCTCCAAAGGCACCGAGCCGAGGGGAGGTAGTCCTGGAGGCACCTCAAGGCGACACTCCAGAACCTGGGCGCAAAGGGAGCAAGACTCCCATGGGCTCCGAGTTCGGCCCCTAGTCAAACACCGCACCGGAACCTCCAGTGGTTCCAGATTCTGTCAGGTGACCCTCTGTGAAGAGGGGCAAGCCGCCCGTGCCGGTGACCTCTGTCCATCCAGAGGCACCGGACAACTTGCTGGAAGCGCTCCAAGGCGCTTCCATCGACGAAGAGCACCGCACTATCATGAGTGCGGTGATGGAGAAGGTTCAGTCCGCCAAAAGCGGACTAACTGAAGCTTGCGCCAGCCTCCTAACAGGCTTTGAGGTAAGTAATTAAATTATAGGGAAATATCACCGCACGCACGGTAGCCCCGATGCTCGTTTGGCGCTCGTGAAGAAAAGCCGAATAGAGGATCAATAATAGTCGCAGGAGTCTAATTATAGTATGTCTATGTGAATCTGCAGCTTCCCTCGCTTGCCGCCGCCAAGACATATCATGGAGGTCGCCCGACTACAAAGAGGACTCGGAGAGATCCAAGGAAGATCTCGGCCTTGCCAAGAGGCAGCTCGAGGAGAACAAAGGTAAGCAATACCTTGTCAATATGAAAAAAAGAAATATTTGGTTGCAGGATAATAGGATCATCATGAATTTTGCCAGGGGCCACGACCAAAGTGGCGACCCTCAAGAAGGCGTTGTCCGAGGCCGAAAACAAAGCGGCCAAGGAGCGCACTGAGCGAGAAAGACATGAAGCCTGGGTAGGTGAGGTGCAGAAAGAGCTCCAGGTGCTCATCAAGAAGCACGAGTCCCTGGCGCTTGACTCGGCGAGAGTCCGAGCTTGCCCAGGCCCTCGAAAGTGCAAAAAATGCCAAGGCCGAAACCCATAAGGCCCTCCAAGAAGTTGAGGCGGTGAAGAAGATAGTGGCGGGTAAGGCATTCATTATGCAAAGTAGGTATGCGAAAGAAAATTTCCTTTTACTTACCCGAGTTCGGAGCTCTCCAGGAGCGTTCGCATATCTGCCTCGTAGTGTGTCTGACGCTACGGAGTTCTACCAGGCCGAGGAGTGAAGCTCGACACAGAAGTTGTTCTGGTCTCAGTATACTGGGACCGAAAACCCGATGCCCATGAGCGATCAGCTGAAGCAACTGGTCGAGCTTCACAAGGCGGCCGAACAGGCCATGAGGGGCCTTATAGTCCGGATGTGGCCTGGCGGCTCCCTGCCCAATAGCTACTTCGGCCTGGTGAGGCAGCTCGCAGATGCCTGCTGTCGGTGTCAAAACCGGCGGATCTCGGGTAAGGGGTCCCGATCTGTGCGTTTAGGCTGATGGTAACAGGAAGCAAGAGACACAATGTTTACCCGGGTTTGGGCCCCCTCGATGGAGGTAAAACCCTACTTCCTGCTTGATTAATATTGAAGATATGAGTAGTACAAGACTAGATCTACCACGAGATGGTAGAGGCTAAACCCTAAGAGCTAGCCTATGATGGTATGATTGTAATTGTGATCGGCCTTCTAAGGACCAACCTCTCCGGTTTATATAGACACCGGAGAGGGCTAGGGTTTACATGGAGTCAGTTACAAGGAAGGAAACACAATATCCGGATCGCCAAGCTTGTCTTCCACGCAAAGGAGAGTCCCATCCGGACACGGGCCGAAGTCTTGAGTCTTGTATCTTCACGTTTCAATAGTCCGAACGATGTATACAATCCGGCTGTCCGGATACCCCCTAATCCAGGACTCCCTCAGTAGCCCCTCAACCAGGCTTTCAATGACGATGAGTCCGGCGCGCAGTCTTGTCTTCGGCATTGCAAGGCGGGTTCCTTCTTCGAATATTCCAAAGTAATTATTGAACACTTGAATCGTGTCCGGATCCACAAAACAATCTTCACATACTGCTGTAGAGAGAATGATATTTTCACAAATGCAATCTGCTGACAACTTTTTAGACAACGTGAAGCGTCATTACGGTCGGGTCATTATTCGAACCGCTTTTCTACAACCAGCCACAGTGCATATTGCGAGGCGGTTTCCTTGACACTCTTATCGAAGCAGAGATCGTGTCCCCTTATCACGGGATTCTCATCAATACAGGTATGGGTAATCCCACAACGCCATCAATCGTGGTGCTTGGGAAGCAAAAAATTCCCAACGGGCAAGTGGGGAGGCGCACCACATTCGTTGCCTCTATAAAGGGATAAGATTTCCCCATTTTTACCCACGCCTTCTTTCTCCCTTGCCCACTCTTGCCCCCTCGAGCTCCAGCGCCCAAGCTCAAGTCTTCTCCGCACAGCTAAACATGTCCGGAGCAGGAGGCAAGTGTGTGGCTTCCACCGTCAAGGAGAAGCATATCGCAAATCTTCGGGCGGCCGGATAATTAGCCGCAGACATAGCGCACCGGCTACCGGACGTCGGGCAGGTCACTCCGACCCCAGGATCCCACGAGAGGGTCGTGTTTGTCGCCCACTTTGTCCGTGGACTGGGATTTCCACTTCAACCCTTCGTCCGCGGGCTTATGTTCTATTACGGGCTGGATTTCCATGATCTAGCCCCGAACTTCGCCCTCAACATCTCGGCATTTATCGTCGTATGCGAGGCCTTCCTCCGCATCAAGCCCCATTTTGGCTTATGGCTGCAAACCTTCTGCGTGAAGCCGAAGATTGTGAGCGGCCAGCAGGCGGAGTGCGGAGGAGCCATGGTGGGCAAGATGCCTAACGTCACCTGGCTTGGAGGCTCCTTTGCGGAAACCCCAAGGGGTGGCAGTCGGGTGGTTCTACATCATCGAGCGCTGCTGGGCGCCAACCGGGAGGCGGCCCCGAAGTTCCGATCCGCCCCCATGCGGCTCACCTCACGGGAAAAGAAGGGCCTGTCCGGGGCGAACCCACAGAGCTGACGGACTCCAAACCTGCATCAAGAGCATGAAGGACAAGAATATCAAGCTTGTCAACGTGATCCGTGTCATGCTCGTCACGGATTCTGCCGTGCCAAAGGCGGCATTCAATTTGTGGGAGTTCGCCCCGCCCAACACCGGACGCCCAGAGGCTCTATGACATGAAGCACAAAGACGCGTGGAAGGCGTTGTTCAAGGCCTTCGAAGTACCTCCTCCCACATCCAAGGACCGTGGGCTCCATGCCGTGCGGCCTCCTAGTCGGGTGAGTTTTCAGGCTACCACCAGATTCAGTTCTTCCCAATATACTCATGGGGGAGCCTTAAATAATTGTGCATATTTGCTTCAGGATTATGTGGAGACAGCGGAGCGGATTGACTGTCCGGCTCTACTGCCAGAAGGCCCTACTAATGCTCTCCTGACGGAGATGCTAGTCCCGGCGCCCTACAAGGTGCCGAAGAAGAAGGCCGAAAAGAAGGCCCCGGGGATCCGAAAGGGTCTCCGTCGCAAGGCTGTGGCCGAAGCCTCGTCCGAAGACGACGAGGCACACTCCTCCCACGAAGGGGAGGAGGAAGAAGAAGAAGAAGACGCCCCATCCGGAAAGGATGAGGGGCCTGGGGAGGCGGACCGAGGGGCCGGAAAAGGCCTCCGGCGCAAGGCCGTCATACCCACGTCGTCCGATGACGACGAGACAGATTCCTCCCACGGAGGCGGGAGGAAGCAAGAAGAAACTCTACCTCCCCGCACTAGGGAGGAGAAAAAGAGGAAAGCCGCCTCGGAGGGGGAGGCTGGGGCGTCCAAGAAGGGAAAGGTGTCCCTTCCGGATTACTCCGCCACGGCCGCTCACAGCGAGGAGGGGTGGCTGCCCAGGGGGAAGCCCCTGGCGCGATCGTAAGTATCCGCACTCTATCATGACTTTACTTCATAGTTTTTGTTTTTATAATGCCGAACATATATGCAGTCCGGCCAGGGTTCATCCCGACGTATCTTCTTCCAGGTCCCTGAGCGAGTCGGAGATGAATTAGCTTCCGACGGCCACCACTCCTCAGCCCGCGGATGACACGGAGGTGTTGTCCCGAAGGCTCCAAGAGCGGGAGGAGGTGACTCTGGAGACGCCCCAAGGCCAGATTCTAGATGTCGGACACGCGGGGTTCAAGATCCCCGCGGATCATGTCAATGGGAGCCACAGTAGGCCGGGCTCTCAGCCGAACACTGTTCCGGAACCCTCAATGGTTCCGGACTCAGGCGGGCAGCCCCTCGTTAGGGAGGGCGAGCCGTCTGCGTCGAGGACTTCCGTTGCACCCAAGGTGCCAGATTGTCTGCTGGAAGCGCTTCGCGGCGCTTCCATGGATGAAGAGCGTCGTACTCTTATGAGTGCGGTGATTTAGAAGGTTTCATCCGCCAAGAGCGGACTAACCGAAGCTTGCACCAGCCTCGTAACAGGCTTTGAGGTAAGTAATAAAAATGTGTGAAATTACCACCCGATAGGTAGTAGCCCCTGATACTCTGTTTGGTGTTCGGAAAGAAAAACCAAATGAAGGGTCAATTATAATCCGCATGAGTCTAATAAGAGATATTCATGTGAATAAGCAGGCTGTGCTGCTTGCCGCTGCTGCCCGCACGACCGAGGTTGCCGAACTAAAGCGGGACCTGGAGCAGGCGCAGGGAGAGCTCGACCTCACGAAGAGGCAGCTCGAGGAGAATAAGGGTAAGTGATTCCCCGCTCTTATGTATTTAAGGATAGACAAAAATGGTTAGTCTAACGAAAAAACGCCGTGACTGTGTAAGTGGCGTCCCTGAAGAAAGCGCTGTCCGAGGCCGAAGACAAGGCGGCCTTGGAATGCAAGGAGCGCGAAAAGCAAAGTGCTAGAGTGGGCGAGGTGCAGCAAGAGCTCTGGGACCTCGGCCAGAAGTTCGAGTCCGTGGAACATGATCTGAAGATGAAAGAGGCCGAGCTTGTGAAGGCCCTCGTGAGTGTGAGAGACGCCAAGGCCGAAGCCGAGAAAGCACAGCAGGAAATCCAGGAGGCCAAAAAGATAGCGGAGGGTAAGAATTTTCTTATGCAAAGCAAACATGTGGAGGAGGCGTTCCTTTTACTTACTCGAATTCGGAGCTCTCCAGGGGCATTCGCAGATCTTCCACGTAGCGTATCCGATGCCACGGAGTTCTACCGTGCCCAGGAGGGGAGCTCAACGGAGAAGATGTTCTGGTCCCAGTATGCTGGGGCCGAACACCCAATGCCTCTGAGTGACCAACTGAAGCAGTTGGTCGAACTCCACAGGGTGGCCAAAGTGGCTATGAAAGATTGCATAGTCCGGATGTGGCCTGGTGAGCTTCTGCCCACTAGCTACTTCGGCCTGATCAAGTGGATGGAGAATGCCTATTCGCGGCTTGAAGTGATCAAGCGATCCGTTTGCATTGAGGGTGCCCGCCGGGCCTTTGCCCGCGCGAAGGTGCATTGGGGCAAGCTGGATGCGGAGAAGCTGGTGAAGGATGGGCCACCGGAGGGCAAGGCGCATCGCCATCCCGAGATGTACTATGATGGCGTTATGAAGGGCGCTCGTCTCGTGGCCGATGAGTGTACCAAGGACACCATTTTAGAATGAATTCACTTCTGTCAGTTTTGTAATTTAAAGACAAAGTTACTTGTGCTATGTAGCACTGGTTGATTTAAAATATTACCTTCTGTGCGGCTGTTTATAGAATTCTGAAAGTAGGCCAGTCGTCGGCTTCCGCCCCCATGTAACTAGTACTGGGGCGTTCGTGGAAAACTCGGACACTCTTCATCCAAATGTTTGGTCCCTTAAGGAGGTGTCCGCGAATGTAACAAGGCAATCAGACTATGCGGCTTTATAACTTTCACTTAGCCATAGAAGTCTACAATTTTAAATTTCGGCGAAGCCCCTAGAATCCGAAAGGCCGAATTGGGGCGCTATATACGCCTAGATCGGACGAAGCCGATTTATCGCCTAAAGCAGAAAAATCTTTAAGGATTTTAAGACCTCTCGAACAGCGACCAGCTCTCGCCACATCATGCCGCTCAGTTTTCGGCTTTCTCTACTGAGGTGCTCGTCCGGAAGAATCGGGACACAATCGCAGTAGTTCTCCCTGCGCTACCTTAGCCGATATAACGGAACGTAAGGTACCAAAACAAGAGAGCTGGGCTAACCCAACTGTAGACCCAAGACATGATTCGAAGCTGATGCATATAGTGCTATGTGTTCGGGGTGCCGCATTGTTGAAAGTGTTCAGACTTGTCTTGCCATATTATGGGGCGCCATAAGAATCCCCTGGCAACTGAATGTACCAAGGTGTGCGGGTGCAATATCAAATAAACATTTGTGAGAAAAATGCTCAAATAAGAATAATAAGCTGACGCTATATATGATCTCCCATTGATGAATAATACCTTTAAGCGTATGTTTACAATGTGTGCATTAAGCGGAGATAAATAAGACTATTTGATATGTCCTATCCAGGGGCAGGCCGCGTACAGATAGATAAAACAGGTATAACGATCGTAAATAGATTCCACCTGGGTATTTCCTTCTATGCGCAATGCTTATCGCCCCCTAGGTCTTCTCCCCTGTATAGGTCCGTCAATCCGGCTCTTCTGAAGGGGCTGCACTAAAGCAATGTCCTGAAAGGTGAGAGGGAAAGATTATAAAGGTATGCTGCGGTGCTACCGCACTATTTGACTGCGTCGCTGCTACGCCTCCGCCTGTGCCCATGGTATTTTGAGTGCGTAATTGTGTGCGCGTGGCACGAATGCTGCTTTGGTGGGGCTTGAGCGGAGGCCGGACTGCTAGTCGCGCTCTTGGCGTGCCTGATGATCCTGCTGCGGGGTGCTCCGGACTCGCTTAACGGTGCTCGAAGTTGTCATCGCCGGATTGGTTTGTCGGAGGAGGCCGCATTGTACTTCCGCCGCAAGGGCTGCAGTATGCTCTTCTATTCGGAGAGAGCGGTCCATGTTTCCGTTGACTGTTATGACCCCGCGCGGGCCTGGCATCATGAGCTTGAGGTATGCATAATGTGGTACCGCATTGAATCTAGCGAATGCAGTTCGTCCGAGCAGTGCGTGGTAACCACTACGGAAAGGGATGATATCAAAGATTAACTCTTCACTTTGGAAGTTGTCCGGAGATCCGAAGACCACTTCCAATGTTATAGAGCCCGTACAGCGGGCCTCTACTCTAGGAATTACACCTTTAAAGGTGGTTTTGGTGGACTTGATCCTTGAAGGGTCGATGCCCATTTTGCGCACTGTGTCATGATAAAGCAGGTTCAGGCTACTGCCGCCGTCCATAAGGACTCACGTGAGGTGAAATCCGTCGATGATTGGGTCTAAGACCAATGCGGCTGAGCCGCCGTGACGGATGCTAGTAGGATGATCCCTACGATAAAAGGTGATCGGACAAGCCGACCATGGGTTGAACTTGGGGGCGACTGGCTCCATCGCGTAGACGTCCCGTAGTGCCCGCTTCCGTTCCCACTTGGGGATGTGAGTGGCGTAGATCATGTTGACCGTTTTCACCTGGGAGGGGGGATTTCTTCCGTCCCCATGTGTTCGGACGCCGGGGCTCCTCGTCATCGTCGCTGTGCAGCCCCTTGTCCTTGCTTTCGGTGTTTATTTTGCCGGCTTGTTTGAATACCCAGCAGTCTCTATTGGTGTGGTTGGTTGGCTTGTCCGGGGTGCCATGAATTTGGCACGAGCACTCCAGTATGCGGTCCAGACTAGATGGTCCCTGATTGTTTCTTTTGAACGGCTTCTTCCGCTGACCGGACTTGGATCCGCTGAATCCGGCGTTTACTGCCGTGTCTTCAGTGTTGTCGTTGTTGTTCCGTCGCTTATGTCTGTTGCGTCGTAGCTTGCTATTATTGTCGCGGACATCCGAAGTGTCGGAATGTGGCGTGGTACCGCTGCGAGCCAACCAGCTGTCCTCCCCCGCGCAAAAGTGGGTCATTAATGTTGTGAGAGCTGCCATGGACTTGGGTTTTTCCTGGCCGAGGTGTCGAGCAAGCCACTCGTCATGGATATTATGCTTAAAAGTTGCCAGGGCTTCGGCGTCCGGACAGTCGACTATTTAGTTCTTTTTAGTTAGGAACCGAGTCCAGAATTTCCTGGCTGACTCTCCGGGCTGTTGGGTAATGTGGCTCAGGTCATCAGCGTCCGGTGGTCACACATACGTGCCCTGGAAGTTGTCGAGGAATGCGTCTTCCAGGTTTTCCCAACTGCCAATGGAATTTGCTGGCAGACTGTTTAGCCAGTGCCGGGCTGGTCCTTTGAGCTTAAGGGGAAGGTACTTGATGGCATGTAGATCGTCTTCGCGGGCCATGTGAATGTGGAGAAGGAAATCTTCGATCCATACTACGGGGTCTGTTGTGCCATCGTATGATTCGATGTTTACGGGTTTGAACCCTTCTGGGAATTCATGATCCATTACTCGTCGCTGAAGCGAGAGGGGTGTGCGCGCCTGCGTCGGGCTATGTGGCTACGCAGTTCGAATTGGTCTGGGTTGCTGTGTTTGGCCCGGCCGGACTTGTTGATAATGTATCCGGCGTGACGGTCGTCATCGCGCGATGGGGCGCGCCCCCGCGATCCGTAGATCGATCTTGGTTGTCCTGCTTTGTTTTCCAGAATATCTTGCAGGTCCTGCCTGTTGCCCCGCGCCATAGTGTATTGGCGTGGGGGTGCGGGCTGGTATTCGGGCTGATATCCCATTTTATCCGGGCCACGGGGTGGCCGGTCAGCCGTTTGGCGCTCGAGTCCATATTCCTCGGCTGCCAGGACTTCAATCCATCTATCTGTGAGCAGGTCTTGATCAGCCTGGAGTTGCTGCTGCTTTTTCTTCAGGCTCCTCGCAGTGGCAATAAGCCGGCGCTTGAAGCGCTCCTGCTCCACGGGATCCCCAGGCACGCCGAACTCGTCGTCGCCGAGGCTAATATCGTCTTCGGAGGGGGGGTATATAGTTGTCCTCCTCCGGATATCCGTCGGTCGCCTGTTCGTCTGGGCTGACCTGCTCATCTTCCTGTTCGGCCTGTTCGAAGGCGGGCTGGTCGGGGTTGTATTCTTCTTCGGCGCCATCCAGATTGCTTTCATCTACGGGGCCGGTATTGCTGTGGCGGGGCTTGGAGCGGCGCCGACGACGCCCATGCTTTGCTTTTCTCCCTGGGGGGTTATCCTCCGTTGCCTCATCGCCATTGGTTTCTTTCGGAGTGTCCACCATGTATATATCGTATGAGGAGGTGGCCGTCCACCGCCCTGTGAGCGGTGGCTCCTGTAATTCTCCTGAATCATCGTCCATACTGTCGACGTCTCCGGAGTAAAAGTCAAGCACGTCGGTTAAATCATCGACCATGGCAATGAAGTGGGTGGTGGGTGGGCAGCGAATTCCTTTGTCGCCTGCTTCCCACTCAAGCCAGACATAGTTCGGCCCAGAGCCTCCTGACAAAGAGAGAGACTTTAATGAGTTCAGCATGTCGCCAAAGGGCAAGTGTTGGAAGATGTCCACAGCGGTAAACTCCATTACCGGAGCCCAACCTGGCTCGGCTAGCTCGAGGGTGTGCGGGCCGGAACCAACAACCGGATAAGAATCCGGGGGCCCACGGTTACAGGATTCCACAGAGGTGAGACATGTGTTCCGATCCACCGCCGATGAGTGTGCGGCCTGCGGGGCGGGGTCCAGCCCTCCGTCCTTAGGCAACGCAACCTGCTCCGGATTTAGATCTGAGGCTTCTGCAGGGGTGATATCCCGAGCTTCATCCGACAGCAGGTCTAAGCCGTGCTCATCATGACTGTTCGGTGCTCCTGGCGCAGGCCCAAATCCGTCGAAGATCAAGTCTCCGCGAATATCCGCTATGTAGTTCAAGTTACCGAACCTGACCTGGTGGCCGAGGGCGTAGCTATCGATCTGCTCCAGATGGCCAAGCGAATTGGCCCGAAGTGCGAAGCCGCCGAACACGAAGATATGTTCGGGGAGAAAAGTCTCCCCCTGGACCGTGTTGTTGACGATTGAAGGCGCCATCGAGCCCTGCGGCGAGGACACAGAGGAACTCTCAGTGAAAGCACCAATGTCGGTGTCAAAACCGGCGGATCTCGGGTAGGGGATCCCGATCTGTGCGTTAAGGCTGATGGTAACAGGAAGCAAGGGACACAATGTTTACCCAGGTTCGGGCTGTTGGGGAACGTTGCAGAAAATTAAAATTTTTCCTACGGTTTCACCAAGATCCATCTATGAGTTCATCTAAGCAACGAGTCAAGGGAGTGAGCTTGCATCTACATACCACTTGTAGATCGAGTGCGGAAGCGTTCAAGGGGATGGTGATGATGGAGTCGTACTTGCCGTGATTCAGATCACCGATGACCAAGTGCTGAACGGACAGCACCTCCGCGTTCAACACACGTACGGTACGGACGACGTCTCCTCCGTCTTGATCCAGCAAGGAGGAAGGAGAGGTTGAGGAAGACAGCTCCAACGGCAGGACGACGGCGTGGTGTTGTTGGTGCAGCAAGATCTCGGCAGGCTTCGCCAAGCACGCACGGAGGAGGAGAGGTGTTGGGAGGGAGGGCTGCGCCTTGGCTTAGGTGTTCAGCCCTCCCCTCACCCCTCTATTTATAGGGGAAGGGGCAAGGGGGGCCGGCCCCTCTAGATGGGATCTAGAGGGGGGGCGGCGGCCAGGGAAGGGGGACTTGCCCCACAAGCAAGGGGGGGGCCCTCTAGGGTTCCCCCCCAAACCCTAGGCGCAAGGCCCAAAGGGGGGTGCGCCCAGCCCACCAGGCTGGCTCCTGCCCCACGCAGCCCATGTGGCCCCGGGAGGTGGCCCCTCCGGTGGACCTCAGAACCCTTCCGGTGGCCCCGGTACAATACCGATATGCCCCCAAACTTTCCGGTGTCCGCTTGACAACTTCCCATATATAAATCTTTACCTCCGGACTATTCCGAACTCCTCGTGACGTCCGGGATCTCATCCGGACTCAACAACATTCGGTAATCACATACAAGTCTTCCTAATAACCCTAGCGCCACCGAACCTTATGTGTAGACCCTACGGGTTCGGGAGACATGCATATGACCGAGACGGCTCGTGTCAATAACCAACAGCGGATCTGGATACCCATGTTGGATCCCACATGCTCCTCGATGATGTCATCGGATGAACCACGATGTCAAGGATTCAAGCAACCCCAGATACTATTCCCTTTGTCGACGGTATGTTACTTGCCCGAGACTCGATCGTCGGTATCCCAATACCTCGTTCAATCTCGTTACCGGCAAATCACTTTACTCGTACCGTAATGCATGATCCCGTGACCAAACACTTGGTCACTTTGAGCTCATTATGATGATGCATTACCGAGTGGGCCCAGAGATACCTCTCCGTCATACGGAGTGACAAATCCCAGTCTCGATCTGTGTCAACCCAACAGACACTTTCGGAGATACATGTAGTGCACCTTTATAGTCACCCAGTTACGTTGTGACTTTTGGTACACCCAAAGCACTCCTACGGTATCTGGGAGCTACACGATCTCATGGTCTAAGGAAGAGATACTTGACATTGAAAAAGCTCTAGCAAAACGAACTACACTTTCTTGTGCTATGCTTAGGATTGGGTCTTGTCCATCACGTCATTCTCCTAATGACGTGATCCCGTTGTCAATGACATCTGATGTCCATAGTCAGGAAACCATGACTATCGGTTGACCAACGAGCTAGTCAACTAGAGGCTTACTAGGGACTTATTGTCGTCTATGTATTCACACGTGTATTACGATTTCCGGATAATACAATTATAGCATGAATAAAAGACAATTATCATGAACAAGGAAATATAATAATAATGCTTTTATTATTGCCTCTAGGGCATATTTCCAACAGTCTCCCACTTGCACTAGAGTCAATAATCTAGTGAATCGAACACCCATAGAGTTCTGGTGTTGATCATGTTTTGCTCGCGAGAGAGGTTTAGTCAACGGATCTGCGACATTCAGATCCGTATGCACTTTGCAAATTTCTATGTCTCCATCTTGAACATTTTCACGGATGGAGTTGAAGCGACGCTTGATGTGCCTGGTCTTCTTGTGAAACCTGGGCTCCTTGGCAAGTGCAATAGCTCCAGTGTTGTCACAGAAGAGTTTGATCGCCCCGACGCATTGGGTATGACTCTAGGTCGGTGATGAACTCCTTCACCCAAATTGCTTCATGCGCTGCCTCCGAGGCTGCCATGTACTCCGCTTCACATGTAGATCCCGCCACGACGCTCGCTTGCAGTGCACCAGCCATCGCTCCACCATTCAACATATACACGATCCGGTTTGTGACTTAGAGTCATCAGATCTCGTGTCGAAGCTAGCATCGACGTAACCCTTTACGCATTTGACGAGCTCTTCGTCACCTCCATAAACAAGAAACATGTCCTTTGTCCTTTTAGGTACTTTAGGATATTCTTGACCGCTGTCAGGTGTTCCTTGCGGGATTACTTTGGTACCTTCCTACCAAACTTACGGCAAGGTTTACATCAGGTCTGTACACAACATGGCATACATAATAGATCCTATGGCTGAAGCATAGGGATGACACTCATCTCTTCTTTATCTTTTGTCGTGGTCGGGCATTGAGCCGAGCTCAATCTCACACCTTGCAATACAGGCAAGAACCCTTCTTGGACTGATCCATTTTGAACTTCTTCAAAATCTTATCAAGGTATGTGCTTTGTGAAAGACCTATGAGGCGCCTCGATCTATCTCTATAGATCTTGATGCCTAATATATAAGCAGCTTCTCCAAGGTCCTTCATTGAAAAACACTTATTCAAGTAGGCCTTAATGCTGTCCAAGAATTCTATATCATTTCCCATCAAAAGTATGTCATCTACATATAATATGAGAAATGCTACAGAGCTCCCACTCACTTTCTTGTAAACGCAGGCTTCTCCATAAGTCTCAAGATAAACCCAAACGCTTTGATCATCTCATCAAAGCGAATGTTCCAACTCCGAGATGCTTGCACCAGCCCATAAATGGATCGCTGGAGCTTGCATACTTTGTTAGCATTCTTAGGATCGACAAAACCTTCCGCTGCATCATATACAGCTCTTCCTTAAGATAACCGTTAAGGAACGTTGTTTTGACGTCCATCTGCCATATCTCATAATCATAGTATGCGGCAATTGCTAACATGATTCGGACGGACTTAAGCTTCACCACGGAGAGAAAGTCTCATCGTAGTCAATCCCTTGAACTTGCCGATAACCCTTAGCGACAAGTCGAGCTTTATAGATGGTGACATTACCATCCGCGTCCATCTTCTTCTTAAAGATCCATTTGTTTTCTATCGTCGCCGATCATCGGGCAAGTCGGTCAAAGTCCATACTTTGTTTTCATACATGGATTCTATCTCGGATTTCATGGCTTCTAGCCATTTGTTGGAATCTGGGCCCGCCATCGCTTCTTCATAGTTCAAGGTTCACCGTTGTCTAACAACATGATTTCCGGGACAGGGTTGCCGTACCACTGGTGCGGAACGTGTCCTTGTGGACCCACGAAGTTCAAGAGCAACTTGATCCAAAGTACCTTGATCATCATCATTATTTTCCTCTTCGTTGGTGTAGGCATCACAGAACATTTTCTGAGCTGCACTACTTTCCCGCTCAAGAGGTAGTACTTCATCGAGTTCTACTTTCCTCCCACTTACTTCTTTCGAGAGAAACTCTTTTTCCGAAAGGATCCGTTCTTGGCAACAAAGATCTTGCCCTCGGATCTTAAGTAGAAGGTATACCCAATGGTTTCTTTAGGGTATCCTATGAAGACGATTTTTCCGACTTGGGTTCGAGCTTTTCAGGTTGAAGTTTCTTGACATAAGCATCGCATCCCCAAACTTTTAGAAACGACAGCTTAGGTTTCTTCCCAAACCATAATTCATACGGTGTCGTCTCAACGGATTTAGACGGTGCCCTATTTAAAGTGAATGTAGCTGTCTCTAGAGCGATCCCCAAAATGATAGCGGTAAATCGGTAAGAGACATCATGGATCGCACCATATCCAATAGAGTGCGATTACGACGCTCGACACACCGTTACTACCGAGGTGTTCCAGCGGCGTGAGTTGTGAAACGATTCCACATTTTCTTAAGTGTGTACCAAATTCGTGACTTAAATATTCTCCTCCACGATTCGATCGAAGAATTTTATCTTCGGTCACGTTGATTCTCTACTTCATTCTGAAATTCCTTGAACTTTTCAAAGGTCTCAGACTTGTGTTTCATCAAGTAGACATACCCATATCTACTCAAGTCATCTGTGAGAGTGAGAACATAACGATATCCTCCATGAGCCTCAACACTCATTGGACCGCACACATCGGTATGTATGATTTCCAACAAGTTGGTTGCTCGCCCATTGTTCCGGAGAACGGAGTCTTGGTCATTTTGCCCATGAGGCATGGTTCGCATGTGTCAAATGATTCATAATCGAGAGACTCTAAAAGTCCATCAGATGGAGCTTCTTCATGCGCTTGACACCAATGTGACCAAAGGCAATGCCACAAGTATGTGGGACTATCGTTATCAACTTTACATCTTTTGGTATTCACGCTATGAATATGTGTAACATTACGCTCGAGATTCATTAAGAATAAACCATTGACCATCGGAGCATGACCATAAAACATATCTCTCATATAAATAGAACAACCATTATTCTCGGATTTAAATGAGTAGCCATCTCCTATCAAACGAGATCCGATACAATGTTCATGCTCAAACTTGGCACCAAATAACAATTATTAAGGTTCAAAACTAATCCCGTAGGTAAATGTAGAGGTAGCGTGCCGACGGCGATCACATCGACTCTGGAACCATTCCCGACGCGATCGTCACCTCGCCCTTCGCCAGCCTCCGCTTATTCCGCAGCTCCTGCTGTGAGTTACAAATATGAGCAACGGCACCGTATCAAATACCCGGGAGTTACTACGAGTAATGGTAAGGTACACATCAATTACATGTATATCAAATATACCTTTGGTGTTGCCGGCCTTCTTATCCGCTAAGTATTTGGGGCAGTTCCGCCAAAGGACCCTTCCTTGCAATAAAAGCACTCAGCCTCGTGCTTGGGTCCATTCTTTGACTTCTTCCCGCAACTTGCTTACGGGCGCGGCAACATCTTTGCCGCCCTTCTTGAAGTTCTTCTTACCCTTGCCCTTCTTGAACTTAGTGGTCTTATTGACCATCAACACTTGATGTTCTTTCTTGATTTCAACCTCTGCTGACTTCAGCATTGAAAATACTTCAGGAATGGTCTTCACCATCCCCGCATATTGTAGTTCATCACAAAGCTCTTGTAGCTTGGTGGGAGCGATCAAGGATTCTGTCAATGACCGCCTCATCCGGGAGGTTAATGTCCACTGGGACAGGCGGTTGTGCAACCCAGACATTTTGAGTATGTGCTCACCGATGTAACTATTTTCCTCCATCTTACAACTATAGAACTTGTCGGAGACTTCATATCTCTCGACCGGGCATGAGCTTGGAAAACTAGTTTCAGCTCCTCGAACATCTCATATGCTCCGTGTTGCTCAAAACGCTTTTGGAGCCCGGTTCTAAGCTGTAAAGCATGCCGCACCGAACGAGGGAGTAATCATCAGACGAGACTGCCAAGCATTCATAATGTCTTGGTTCTTCGGGATGGGAGCGTCACCTAGCGGTCCTTCTAGGACATATTGTTTCTGGCAGCTATGAGGATGATCTCGGGTTCCGGACCCAGTCCGTATAGTTGCTGCCATCATCTTTCAGCTTGGTTTTCTAGGAACGCTGAAGTTCATGTTGACATGAGCGTTGGCCATTTGATCTACAAGACATATTATGCAAAAGTTTTAGACTAAGTTCATGATAATTAAGTTCATCTAATCAAATTATTTTAATGAACTCCCACTCAGATTAGACATCCTCTAGTCATCTAAGTGTTACACGATCCGAGTCGACTAGGCCGTGTCCGATCATCACGTGAGACGGACTAGTCATCGTCGGTGAACATTCTCATGTTGATCGATCTTCCATACGACTCGTGTTCGACCTTTCGGTCTCCGTGTTCCGAGGCCATGTCTCGTACATGCTAGGCTCGTCAAGTTAACCCTAAGTGTTTTATGTGTAAAACTGTCTTACACCGTTGTATGTGAACGTAAGGATCTATCACACCCGATCATCACGTGGTGCTTCAAACGACGAACTTTAGCAACGTGCACAGTTAGGGGAGAACACTTCTTGAAATTGTTGTAAGGATCATCTTATTTACTACCGTCGCTCTAAGTAAACAAGATGCATAAACATAATAAACATCACATGCAATTATATAGTAGTGACATGATATGGCCAATATCATATAGCTCCATTGATCTCCATCTTCGGGCTCCATGATCATCTTGTCACCGCATGACACCATGATCTCCATCATCGTGTCTTCATGAAGTTGTCACGCCAACGACTACTTCTACTTCTATGGCTAACGCGCTTAGCAATAAAGTAAAGTAATTTACATGGCGTTCTTCAATGACAAGCAGGTCATACAAAAATAAAGACAACTCCTATGGCTCCTGCCGTTGTCATACTCATCGACATGCAAGTCGTGATTCCTATTACAAGAACATGATCTCATACATCACAATATGTCATTCATCATTCATCACAACTTGGCCATATCACATCACATGACAATTGCTGCAAAAACAAGTTAGACGTCCTCTAATTGTTGTTGCATCTTTTACGTGGCTGCAATTGGGTTCTAGCAAGAACGTTTTCTTACCTACGAATAACCACAACGTGATTTTGTCAACTTCTATTTACCCTTCATAAGGACCCTTTTCATCGAATCCGCTCCAACTAAAGTGGAGAGACAGACACCCGCCAGCCACCTTATGCAACTAGTGCATGTCGGTGGAACCGGTCTCACGAAGCGCACGTAAGGTTGGTCCGGCCGCTTCATCCCACAATACCGCTGAAGCAAGATAAGACTAGTAGCGGCAAGCAAGTTGACAAGATCTACGCCCACAACAAAATTGTGTTCTACTCGTGCAATAGAGAACTACGATAGACCTAGCTCATGATGCCACTGTTGGGGAACGCTGCAGAAAATTAAAATTTTTCCTACGGTTTCACCAAGATCCATCTATGAGTTCATCTAAGCAACGAGTCAAGGAGTGAGTTTGCATCTACATACCACTTGTAGATCGAAAAGGAAGCGCTCAAGGGATGGTGATGATGGAGTCGTACTCGCCGTGATTCAGATCACCGATGACCAAGTGCTGAACGGACAGCACCTCCGCGCTCAACACACGACGAGACGGACGACGTCTCCTCCGTCTTGATCCAGCAAGGAGGAAGGAGAGGTTGAGGAAGACAGCTCCAACGGCAGCACGACGGCGTGGTGTTGTTGGTGCAGAAGATCTCGGCAGGCTTCGCCAAGCACGCACGGAGGAGGAGAGGTGTTGGGAGGGAGGGCTACGCCTTGGCTTAGATGTTCAGCCCTCCCCTCACCCCTCTATTTATAGGGGAAGGGCAAGGGGCGGGCCCTCTAGATGGGATCTAGAGGGGGCGGCCAGGAGGGGGGCTTGCCCCCCAAGCAAGGGGGCGCCCCCCTCTAGGGTTCCCCCAAACCCTAGGCGCAAGGGCCCAAGGGGGGGGGTGCGCCCAGCCCACCAGGGGCTGGCTCCTTCCCCCACGCAGCCCATGTGGCCCCCCGGGAGGGGTGGCCCCTCCCGGTGGACCCCCGGAACCCTTCCGGTGGCCCCGGTACAATACCGATATGCCCCAAAACTTTCCGGTGTCCGTTTGACAACTTCCCATATATAAATCTTTACCTCCGGACCATTCCGAACTCCTCGTGACGTCCGAGATCTCATCCGGACTCAACAACATTCGTAATCACATACAAGTCTTCCTAATAACCCTAGCGCCACCGAACCTTATGTGTAGACCCTACGGGTTCGGAGACATGCGACATGACCGAGATGGCTCTCGGTCAATAACCAACAGCGGATCTGGATACCCATGTTGGCTCCTACATGCTCCTCGATGATGTCATCGGATGAACCACGATGTCGAGGATTCAAGCAACCCCAGATACTATTCCCTTTGTCGACGGTATGTTACTTGCCCGAGACTCGATCGTCGGTATCCCAATACCTCGTTCAATCTCGTTATCGCAAGTCACTTTACTCGCATCAGAATGCATGATCCCGTGACCAAACACTTGGTCACTTTGAGCTCATTATGATGATGCATTACCGAGTGGGCCCAGAGATACCTCTCCGTCATACGGAGTGACAAATCCCGCCTCGATCCGTGTCAACCCAATGACACTTTCGGAGATACCTGTAGTGCACCTTTATAGTCACCCGATTACGTTGTGACGCTTGGTACACCCAAAGCACTCCTACGGTATCCGGGAGTTACACGATCTCATGGTCTAAGGAAGAGATACTTGACATTGAAAAGCTCTAGCAAAACGAACTACACGATCTTGTGCTATGCTTAGGATTGTCTTGTCCATCACGTCATTCTCCTAATGACGTGATCCCGTTGTCAATGACATCCGATGTCCATAGTCAGAAACCATGACTATCTGTTGACCAACGAGCTAGTCAACTAGAGGCTTACTAGGGACGATTGTGGTCTATGTATTCACACGTGTATTACGATTTCCGGATAATACAATTATAGCATGAATAAAATACAATTATCATGAACAAGGAAATATAATAATAATGCTTTTATTATTGCCTCTAGGGCATATTTCCAACACGGGCCCTCTCGATGGAGGTAAAACCCTACTTCCTGCTTGATTAATATTGAAGATATGAGTAGTACAAGAGTAGATCTACCACGAGATCGTAGAGGCTAAACCCTAAGAGCTAGCCTATGATGGTATGATTGTAATTGTGATCGACCTTCTAAGGACCAACCTCTCTGGTTTATATAGACACCGGAGAGGGCTAGGGTTTACACAGAGTCGGTTACAAGGAAGGAAACACAATATCCGGATCGCCAAGCTTGTCTTCCATGCAAAGGAGAGTCCCATCCGGACACGGGCCGAAGTCTTGAGTCTTGTATCTTCACGCTTCAATAGTCCAGACAATGTATACAATCCGGCTGTCCGAATACCCCCTAATCCAGGACTCCCTCACCTGCCCACGCTGGAAGTCATCAGGCGGTCCGTCTGCATCGAAGGTGCACGTAGGGCTCTTGCCCGTGCAAAGGTGCACTGGGCGAAGACGGACGCCAAAAGTTGGTGAAGGAGGGCCGCCAAGAGGCAAGGAGCATCGCCACCCAAATGTATTATGAAAGTGTCCTGAAGTGTGCCCGTCTCGTGGCCGACGAATGTACCAAAGATGTAATCTTTGAATGAACTTTCTCATGTGATCCTTGTGTTCATGAAAACTAGTTCATGTTCGTTATGCAAGGCTTTTCTATTTAAAATATTACCTTCTGTGCGGCCGTTTATAAATTTTGAGAGTTGTTAGTCGTCGGTTTCTGCCCCCATGCAACTAGTGCTGGGGTGTTCGGGATGAATCTGAGCACTCTTTTTCCCATTCTTGGGTCCTTCGAGGGAGGTGTTCAGCGCAACGAACCAGGAAATCGGACTATAATGCTTTATTGCTCTCACTTAGCCATAGAAGTCTACAATTTTAAATTTTGGCGAAGCCCCTAGTCTTCGGAAAGCCGAATTTGGGGGCACTATACACGCCTAAGCCGGACAAGGCCGCCTCCTCGCCGGGCTTAAAAAAGTCTTTAGGGACTTGAGACCTCTCAACAGCGACCAGCTCGCCTCATCATGACAATCAGTTTTAGCTTTCTACTAAGGTGCTCGGCCGAAAGAACCGGGGCACAATCACAGTAGTTCTCCCAGTGCTACCTTAGCCGATATAGCGGAACGTAAGGTACCAAAACATGGGAGCCGGGAAAACCCAACTATTGACCCAAGACATGATTAGGAGCTGATGCATATAATGCTATAAGTTCGGGGTGCGGCACTGTCGAAAGTGTTCGGACTTCTCATGCCGAATTATGGGGTATACGGAAGCCCCTGGTGTATTTTCCATACCACAGTGTACGGGTGCTGATTGTCATAGATAAGCATATATATGAAAGAATATAGAATGCAATAATAGACTAGTACTATGCATTGTTTATTTAAGACATGCGTTGAAGCATAATGATACAAATGGTGCGCTAAGCAAACAATAGGACTATTTGACATGTCCCATTCAAGGGCAAGATGCGGATTTTTATCTTAAAACAGGTATTTAGCTCGTTATCAGAGACCACCTGGGGATTCCATTTGTACAACGTAGCTTCCTGCCTCCTTGGGTGTTGTATCATGTGTCCGGCTACCGTACTGCCGGACAAGGCTTCCAGAGAGTAGAGTCCTGAAAGAGAGAGAGTGATGAAGGTAGTAAGCCCCTAGTGCGGTTAAACCGCATTGTGGGACGTGTCGTGATCGTGCCCCCGCCTACACCCATGGTATTTTCAATGCGTAATTATGCACGAGTGGGACGGACTTTGCCGTTGTACTAAGACTAGGGCGGGGGCCGAATTGCTAGCCGAGCTCTGAGCAAGCCAGGCGATCCTGTTGCAGGTCATTCTGGACGCGCTTGACGGTGTCCGGGGGCTTGATCGCCGAACTGGTCGATTGCCTCAAAAGGCTGCTTTGTGCTTCTACTGCGAGGGCCGCAGTGTGCTGCTCCGTGCGGAGTGAGCGTTCTGTGTTTCCATTGACTGTGATGACCCCCCCCTAGGTCCTTGCATCTTGAGCTTGAGGTATGCGTAATGTGGTACCACATTTAATCTTGCAAATGCGGTGCCGAAAGAAAGGCGTGATAGCCGCATGAACGGGACGATATCGAAGATTAACTCCTCGCTTCGGAAGTTATCCGAATATCTGAAGACCACTTCCGGTGTGATTGAGCCCGTACAATGGGCCTCTACACCTGGAATAACGCCTTTAAAGGTCGTTGAGGGAGTCCTAGACTAGGGGGTGTCCGGATAGCCGAACTATCATCACGGCCGGACTCCAAGACTATGAAGATACAATATTGAAGACTTCGTCCCGTGTCCGGATGGGACTTTCCTTGGCGTGGAAGGCAAGCTTATGATACGGATATGTAGCTCTCCTACCATTGTAACCGACTGTGTAACCCTAACCTATCTGGTGTCTATATAAACCGGAGGGTTTTAGTCCGTAGGGACTAACAACAATCATACCATAGGCTAGCTTCTAGGGTTTAGCCTCCTTGATCTCGTGGTAGATCTACTCTTGTACTACCCATATCATCAATATTAATCAAGCAGGAGTAGGGTATTACCTCCATCGGGAGGGCCCGAACCTGGGTAAAACATCGTGTCCCTTGTCTCCTGTTACCATCCGCCTAGACGCAGTTCGGGACCCCTACCGAGATCCGCCGGTTTTGACACCGACATTGGTGCTTCCATTGAGAGTTCCTCCTGTCGCCACCGATAGGCCCGATGGCTCCTTCGATCATCAATAACGAGGCGGTCCAAGGTGAGACTTTTCTCCCGGACAGATCTTCAGATTCGGCGGCTTTGCATGCTCGGGCCAATTCATGGCCATCCGGAGCAGATTGAAAGCAACGCCCCGCCATCAGGTCAGATTTGGAAGCTTGAATTATACGGCCGACATCCGTGGAGACTTGATCTTGGCGGATTCGAGCCACAGCAATAAGCGCCCGCACCGCTCCTCGATGGGCATGATCTAACTCTATCGCCGAACAGTGTCCCGGAGGTCAAGATTAGTGTCCGCCCAACATTGATTCGAGCCGATCTCGCTGACGAGGACGGTTGGTTAGACACCACCTCGGAGGCTAAAATCTCTACAGCGATTGAGGCGAACACAATCCCTGTCGCTGCGAAGACCGTGACTCCAAGGTGCCGGACTCCTCTCCGACTCAACCTCCGCACCCTCGCCAATCGAATCCGATTGGGCGCCGTCATGGAGTTCACTGCCGCGGACATCTTTTCAAAGACTCGCCCTTTGGCGACATCCTGAATTCACTAAAGTCTCTCTCTTTATCGGGAGAGCCTGGCCGACTACGGTCAGAAGGTTGGGATGCGGACGACGAAGAAATTCAACGCCCACCCACCACCCACTTCGTAGCCACTGTCGAAAGCTTACACGACGTGCTCGATTTCTACTCCGAAGACATCCACGGTATGGACGACGATGTAGGAGACAGCCATGAACCAACGCCTATAGGACGCTGGACAACCACCTCATCCCATGATGTATACATGGTGGATACACCTATAGGAAGTGACGACGAGGTACAATGGGACGCTACGAAGGATAAATCCCTCGAAAAGCAGTCAAAACGACCACGTAAACGCCGCACCAAGTCCCGCCTCAACAAATACCCAGCCATAGAGCAGGGCGAACCGGTGGACGCATTTAACATGCTATCGAGCAACCGTCCGAACAGACAACTTGATAAACAACCCGTCCCGGCGAAGATAACAAGTCCGGACGATCTCACGCGGACAAATTGTTGGAGCAGAATAACCTCCACAAAAGGCTCGTCGCCATCGCTGCGTAGCCTGAAAAAAAGAAGCGGAAGCCCAAAACAGCGGAAGATGCACTCAGAATCAGATGGAACAAAGTATTCAACATCAAGAACAAATACGGCGATACGCCGAACAAAGAGCTACCCGAAGAGAAAGCTACTTCCCGAATTTGATGAGGAGGCCGTAGAGCCCCCACAATCAAAAAGTAAGAAGGCCACCTGGTCGGATGGACGACCCCACGGCAAAAACGGAGCGGCAAATGGCGCCACACACAAGCGGGTACGCGATCCACATAAGGATTCACATCAAAAGGATGGCCCAGTTAGGTCCATCTATGGGCCGAGAAAGCAAGCTCTTCAAAGCAAGGCAACACGCCAAATATCCGAACATCACGGCACACCCAATATAGGGCGCCGACATCCCCTATGTTTCACCGATGAGGTCTTTGGATCATGAATTTCAAAGGGATTCAAACCCGTAAACATAGAGGCATACGACGGAACAATGCACTCGAGTCTGGATTGAGGATTACATCCTCCACATACACATGGCTAGAGGAGATGATCTCCACGCCATAAAATACTTACCCTCAAACTCAAAGGGCCAGCTCGGCATTGGCTCAAAAGCCTCCCCAAAATACCATTGGAAGCTGGGAAGAGCTCGAGGATGCGTTTGGGCAAATTTTCGGGGACCTATGTCCGCCTCCGGATGCGCGATCTATCTAAGTCACATAACTCAACAGCCCGGAGAGTCAGCCCGAAATTCTAGAACAGGTTCCTTACTAAAAGAACCAAATAGTCGACTGTCTGGACGACGAAGCCTTAGCAGCTTTCAAACACAACGTCAGGATTTAATGGCTCGCCGGACACCTCGCCAAGAAAATCCGAGAACAATGGCCGCATTAACAAGCCTCATGACCCGCTTATGCTGGAGAGGATAGCTGGATAGCAAGATGCAGCACCAGCGACCCAAGTACATCCAAAGTCGTGGATGGAATGGGAAACCACGGCGCAACAAGGACCAGCGCGGATTAAAGGAACGGTCCAAGAGCGCGGCAAATAACGCCGGATTCAAAAGCTCACGGCAAAACAATAAAAACTGCCCTTAAGGACAATAGCGATGAGCTATCCAACTTAAACGAAATCTTGGACAAGATATGTCAAATCCACAGTACTCACAGGAAGCTCGCAAACCATACCCACGAGATTGTTGGGTCTTCAAACAGTCCGCAGACTCAACGCCCGAACACAAGGGGCTCGACACGCCAAGTAGCGATGATGACGAACCCCACAAGCAGAGCACCGAAAACAAAAGAATTTCCCACAAGAGGTTAAAACAGTAAACTCACTTCACGTGATAAAGGAAAAAATAGAGCGGCGCCCACTAAAATGTGCGCCGACATACTACCCTAGCGGAGTACCACACCTGGTTGTCAAAACCAATCACCTTCGACCATCGGGACTACTCCGAAAGTATCCGAACACAGGATGGACTGCCTTGATATTGGATCCTATAATCGATGTATTCCAACTTACACAAGTCCTCATGGATGGCGGCAGTGACATAAACCTGATATATCGGGACACAATTATTGGATGGGTATAGATCCAACCAAAATTCGCCATAGCAACACCTCCTTCAAGGGGTAATGCCAGCCCATATGACCATTATACGGGCTCCTCTACTGCTAGAAGTTGTGTTCGTTCATTCGACAACTTCCGTCGCGAAAAGTTAGTCTTCCATGTCGCCCCATTTAAAAGTAGCTATCAAGTACTATTGGGACGCTTGAAGCTTTACCGCTTTAACGCAATACCGCATTATGCATCTCTTACACTTAAAATGCCGGTCCACGCGGCATCATCTCATTAAAAGGGAGTATTAAGTGTCACTCGAGAACGGAAGAATGAGGCTGCCTTAACAGCCCCACACCAATCCGCCCGCTATCCAAAGCACCTGAATAGGTAATTGAACCCGGACACGGCTAGACGAGTCCGCGCTTACTAGCGGCATACCCCCATACAAGGGGTTGCATGCATGTACAACAAGAGACAATAAAGCTCAATTTTATTCTCTTCTTCGAATCGTACTCTGTTTATTTAATATAAAGTACATCTTTCACATGATCTTTTTTCTTTTAAACTAATTTCCTCTCTTTTACAGATGAACAAACGTGCTACACCCATCCAGGATACGGCACAACGGAGACACGGTAGCGCAGCGTGCAGTAGGGACCCGTTGCAAGGATTTTTTTCAGATTAAGACCCTGCGTAAACCTTTTTACTGTCTCTTGTTGATATACATCCCCGGTTTCTTACTATAACCGAGGAGGAGGATGGTGTTTTGGCATTGGCCGCACCAGAATTTTTTTGCGTGCACGGACACGGGGCTTAGGGCATTATTCTGCCCGTTTTATAAAGACCGAATACCTTAGGGAGTATTGGCGCCTCGAGAGTTAGGCCTTATATGCATCAGCTGCGAATCATGTCTTTGGTCAAATGTTGGGTTTGCCCGGCTCCGTGTTTTGCTGCCTTACGTTCCGTTCTATCGGCTAATGCGGCACTGTGGAGAACTATCTGCGATTGTGCCTCGTTCGCCGGGCGAGCACCTTAGTAGAGAAAGCCAAAACTGACTGTCATGATATAGCGAGAGACTGGTCAACCACTCGATGACTCACCGAATGTTTAGAATTCCTCCGCATTAACGAAGGACCGGTTTCGGTCAGCACATACGCACCCAATTCGGAGAGTGCGGTGCCCGAGGCTATATAGTAGCCCCACCCTCGAACTCCTATGGCTAAGTGAAAGTGATAAAGCATTATAGTCCGATTGCCTAGTTTGCTACGCTACCACCTCCTTAATAGGACCAAGACGTTGGATTAAGTATGAAAAAGCGCCTTCTTTGTAAACACCCCGCACTATGTGCGTGGGGCTGAAGCCAAGGACTGCCATCTTCAAAGTTATATATACATATACATCAACGGCAGACAGGAGTAGTTTACTACTTGAACGCACAAGTATAAAAAGCTCTTATATTATATTGAAACATTGTTTTCACAAATCATACATGTCATTTAAACATAATATCCTTCGAGCACTGCGTCTCTATTAAACGAAGCGCCGCAGACTTCCTCAAAATAGTGCTCGGCGGTACTCAGCTTTTGTCCGAATCTTGGTATGCAACGTCGGTGGTCCTTCATCTCCGCCACAAGATGTCTTGACACGGGCGAGCCATCCGCGCCCTCAATACACGCCGACCACTTCATTGCGCCGTCTGCTGTACCGCACCAAGGAACTGCTGCACTAAACCAAAATAACTCTTGGTGGGGTCCGCTCGCCACAAATGAGTCATGACATGCTTCATGGCAAGTCCGGATAATTGATTCAGCTCGCCCATTCGCCAACCGATCGGTCAACGGAAGAGGACGCTTCGGACTATGGAATTGCGACCAATATAGCTCTTCCTTCGTGCCCCTTCGGCCTCGGAAGTGCTCAATCGTCTGCGGCGCTCGCCGCTAAGTCCAGATAAGCATCCTCCGAACTCCACAACTTGTCCAAGCGAGCATACCGGATCCAGATATTTCCTCCGCAGCAGTAAACGGTTTTCCAGCCGCAATAGCCCGGCCCGACTCGCTCCTCCTTGGCAGCTCTCAAAGCGTAAGCGGGCATCCTTGGATTGGCGGTGGCCTTTTTCAGAGCCCTCTTGCTCCGCTTGATGTCCTTTTTCAAGAACCTCGCGGTGGTCGGTAGTATTCTTCAACTTTATGGCCATATCGGCCATTTCCTTTGCTTGGCGATGAGCAGCCCGTTCGACTTTTAGCTCTTCGCCGCCCTTAAAGCGTCGCATTACTTCTCGGCTTGCTCTTTAGCTCGGGTGAGTTCTCGCCCGCAGCTCCTCCACAACAGCGGCACCACCTGCATTAAGCATACAAGTAGTAAGGCATGGGCGTCAAGCTCCCTTACAGGTGTCCGCATAGAAGTCACTTACCTTGTGACTCGTCAAACCGCTTATTGACGGTAGCGATGTCCGTGATCCGCCTCATCAAGTTGCCGCCTAGTTCGGCATATTCATCAGTCGGCTGGACACGGACGCCCGCCACCTATTTAGGAGCGGCGATATGTTATAACTGAGATTATGATCCTCGCACGCTGTCAATTTTGACAACATACCGAGTCTCGGGGCTACTATCTATACAGGCGATTTTATATGCATAACTATCGAAGGTACATCATTTTTATACCTCAAACCCGTCACAAGAAGCTTCGGCGGCTTCATGCAATCCTCTCAGCGGATGCAATTCTTTCAATCACCGCACTCCATTAGAGCACGGTGATCTTACGAGATAACCGCTTCGCCCGAGCAGATCCTTCGGCTCCTCCGACCGCACGCCAGTTGGCGCCAGACCTCCCGGCCCCGCCGGACTCGGGGAAACCCTCCGCGACGACACCTTAGGGGCGTCCGCTTCACATGAAGGTGCGACAGGTGGAGGCGTTTCGCTCTCCATCATCTCCGAAAGAAGATCCCCCAAAGACGAGCTCTGCTGAGAAGGGCTGAGATCCGAACTACAAGGTACAGTTTCGGTTATCTTTAGAAATAAATGCAGGGATGTTCCTTATTTACAAGACCCTTCTTTTTACTTACGGCTCATTGGAGGGCTGATCCCTTTGGGAAATAGTGCGGCTGGGTTACTTCCCAGCGCCGGACTCTCTGACGAAGATTTCTTTCCCCTCTTTGAGGCCTTGGCCTCCGGATCTTCCGAACCGGTCCTCTTCTCTCCTCGGAAGATGGGACTTTTAATCCCTCCTTCCTTGATAGCCTCCTTCGTAGAGGCAGTTGCTTCCCGGCTCCCCCCTTCGCCTTCTTCAAAAGGCGTGGCCTTCAACATCTTGATCAGCATGGGATCCGGCGTGGTCTCTGGGAGGGGAGCCGGACACCTTATTAACTTTGCCTTGGCTATCCACTCCTGTTCAAGAAACGGCGCCTTTAAAGGGCATATATATGATAAATGAATGAACAGCTTGTCCGGTTACAGGACTACTTACTTGAGTATCTGGGCGATTGCAGCTTAGCCCTGCATCCTCAGTCAGGTCCGGACACTTCTCTTGTGATCCGAAGAACAGTTTATACATCTCCACGGGTGTCGTACCCACAAAATGATGAAGAGCTCGTGGTCCCTCCGGATTGAATTCCCACAGACGGAGGGGGCGACGTTTGCAGGGTAGAAGGCGTCGAATCAACATAACCTGCGCCACTGCAACCAGATTGATCTCCCTTTCTTGGAGGTCTCGAATACGGCCCTGCAACAGAGGAACGTCCTTGGACGGCCCCCAGTCGAGCCCCTTGTTGACCCATGAGGCCAGCCGCTGTGGTGGACCTGAGCGGAAGGCAGGAAGCGCCACCCATTTGGTGCCCCGGGGAGCGGTAATATAAAACCACTCCCGTTGCCACAAACCAAGCTCCTCTTGAAAAGAGCCCTCGGGCCACGGAGCATCAGCACACTTGCTTATGAGCGCCCCTCCGCACTCTCCTTGTTGCCCCTCGATCAGCTTTGGCTCCACCTTAAAGGTCTTGATCCACAATCCAAAGTGAGGGGTAATATGGAGGAAGGCCTCACATATGACAATGAATGACGAGATATGGAGGATGGACTCCGGATTCAAGTCATGGAAATCCAGCCCATAATAAAACATGAGCCTCCGCACAAAGGGATCCGTCGGGAAGCCTAAACCCCGAAGGAAGTGTGACACGAACACCACGCTCTCGCCGGGCTCGGGAGTGGGAATGACCTACCCTGGAGCAGGCAGCCTATGCGAAATCTCGCCGGTTAGATACCTGGCGTCTCGTAGCTTTAGCACATCTTCTTCTGTGACGGAAGAAGCCATCCATCGGCCAAGCTGGTCGGAGCCGGACATCGTCAAAGGTCCGAAGCGCCTAAATATGAAGCTTTGGGTGTTAGAACTCGAAGCGCGAGGCGAACTCGATGGAGGGTGTAAAGAAGAAGAGGGCCTTGGTCTCATTATAAAGAGGTTGAATACCAAGAGCCCTCCCCGTGGTCGATTAGGACTCGCCTTTGATAGAGGAGGCATGCCAACGGGCATGGTTGGGTTACCCACGTCCGTATTGATGGGAATCCGGAATAATGGGGCGTGATCTACGCTTTGATAAAGACGTGCCAAGGAAACCGCCTCGCTAAACGCGCTAAGGTGGAACAGTAAAAAAACGATTCATATAAAGGCCTGGCCGTGGTGTGATGTCACGCCACGGAATACGTCAGCAGATCTGTGCAAAAAGTTATTCTCTCTACGGTGGTATGTGGAACTTGTTTTGCAGAGCCGGACACTATCCTTGTGTTCAAACCTTCTATGAAGTATTCGGAGGAAGAACCCGCCTTGCAATGCCGAAGACAATATGCGCGCCGGACTCGTCATCATTGAAGCCCGGTTAGGGGCTCTTGAGGAGTCTGGACTAGGGGTGTCCGGATAGCGAACTATCATCATGGCAGACTCCAAGACTATGAAGATACAAGATTGAAGACTTCGTCCCGTGTCCGGATGGGACTTTCCGTGGCGTGGAAGGCAAGCTTGGCGATACGGATATGTAGCTCTCCTACCATTGTAACCGACTCTGTGTAACCCTAACCTATCCGGTGTCTATATAAACCGGAGGGTTTTAGTCCGTAGGACGAACAACAATCATACCATAGGCTAGCTTCTAGGGTTTAGCCTCCTTGATCTCATGGTAGATCTACTCTTGTACTACCCATATCATCAATATTAATCAAGCAGGAGTAGGGTATTACCTCCATCGAGAGGGCCCAAACCTGGGTAAAAACATCGTGTCCCTTGTCTCCTGTTACCATCCGCCTAGACGCACAGTTCGGGACCCCCTACCCGAGATCCGTCGATTTTGACACCGACAGTCGTTTTGGTGGGTTTGACACTCGAGGGGTCTATACCCATTTTGCGCACTATATCCTGGTAAAGCAGGTTCAGGCTGCTGCCGCCGTCCATAAGGACTTGAGTGAGGTGATATCCGTCTATGATTGGGTCTAGGACCAATGCGGCAGATCCGCCGTGACGGATACTCGTGGGGTGGTCCTTACGATCAAATGTGATCGGACAAGAGGACCATGGGTTTAACTTTGGGGCGATGGGCTCCATCGCGTATACGTCCCTTAGTGCACGCTTCCGTTCCCTTTTGGGGATGTGGGTTGCATATATCATGTTTACTGTCCTAACTTGTGGGGGGAACCTCTTCTGTCCTCCCGTGTTCGGTGGCCGTGGCTCCTCCTCGTCATCGCTATGCAGCCCCTTGAACACCCAGCATTCTCTGTTGGTGTGATTGGCTGGCTTATCGGGAGTGCCATGTATTTGACACGAGCGATCGAGTATGCGGTCCAAACTGGACGGGCCCGGAGTACTTCCTTTGAATGGCTTTTTCCGCTGACCGGATTTAGAGCCTTTGTATCCGACATTGACTGTCGTGCCCTCGGCGTTATCACCGTTGCTGCGGCGCTTGTGTTTGCTGCGACGTGACCTGTCGTTGCTGTCCTTGGTATCCGAAAGGTTCCTTGATATGTTATTGCTACGAGCCAGCCAGCTATCCTCTCCCGCGCAAAAGCGGGTCATGAGTGTTGTGAGGGCTGCCATTGATTTCGGCTTTTCCTGACCGAGGTGCCGGGCAAGCCACTCGTCACGGATGTTGTGCTTGAATGCCGCTAGGGCTTCTGCATCCGGACAGTTGACAATTTGGTTTTTCTTTGTTAGGAACCGTGTCCAGAATTGCCTGGACAATTCCCCTGGCTGCTGAATTATGTGGCTGAGGTCATCAGCGTCTGGTGGTCGCACATAAGTTCCCTGGAAATTGTCGAGAAATGCGTCTTCCAGATCCTCCCAACAGCCGACAGAGTCTGCTGGCAGGCTATTCAACCAATGCCGAGGTGGTCCTTTGAGTTTTAACGGGAGGTACTTGATGGCATGTAGATCATCACCGCGGGCCATGTGGATGTGGAGGAGGAAGTCCTCGATCCATACCGCGGGATCTGTTGTACCATCACATGATTCGATGTTTACAGGTTTGAAACCTTCTGGGAATTCATGCTCCATTACTTCATTGGTGAAGCATAGGGGGTGTGCCGCGCCTCTGTGCTGGGCTATGTCGCGACGCAGCTCGTATGAGTCCTGTCTGCTGTATTCGGCCCGTCCGGAATTGCTTTTACTGTATCCGGCGAGGCGGTCACCATCCCTTGTAGGGGCATGGCCCCGCGATCCATAGATCGATCTACCATGTCTTGCCCTGTCTTCCAATACGTCTCGCGGGTCATGCGTGTTTCCCGTTGCCTTGGTATGTTTGTTTGAATGGCGGCGGGGTGCGGGCTGATTTTCAGGCGATACTGCCTCTCTATCTCGGCCACGGGGTGGCCGATCAGCCGCATCGAACGCGGGGTGACCTCTGGAATGGCGTTCGAGTTCATAGTCCTCAGCCGCGAGGACTTCAGTCCATCTCTCTACTAGCAGATCCTGATCAGCTCGAAGCTGTTGCTGCTTTTTCTTTAGGCTGTTTGCTGTGGCAATAAGCCGACGCTTGAAGCGCTCCTGCTCGACGGGATCCTCAGGCACGGCGAATTCTTCATCGTCGAGGCTCACTTCGTCTTCAGAGGGAGGCATATAATTGTCGTCCTCCGTTTCTACCTCTGTCGCTCTCTTAGGAGGGCTGGCTTGTTCATCCTCCGGCTCTTGATCGTTCTGAGGGGATTGTCATCATCTTCGGCACTGTCCGGAGTGCTGTTATCTCCTGTGCCGGTATCATCATTTTTGCTGTGGCGAGACTTAGAGCGGCGCCGCTGACGTCGACGCTGGGGTTGCTTCTTGGAGGGGTCATCCTCCGTTGACTTGTCGCTATTGCCTTCTTTGGGTGTGTCCACCATGTATATATCATATGATGAGGTGGCGGTCCAGTGCCCTATGGGAAGTGGCTCCTGTTCGCCTCCGGCGTCGGTGTCCATACCATCGATGTCTTCGGAGTCGAAGTCGAGCATGTCGGTTAAATCGTCGACAGTGGCTACTAAGTGGGTGGTGGGTGGGGATTGAATTTCTTCGTCGTCCGCATCCCACTCTAGCCGGACATAGTTCGGTCAAGGTTCTCCAGACACAGAGAGACATTTCAATGAGTTCGGTATGTCGCCGAAGGGCGAGTGCTGAAAGATATCTGCGGAGGTGAACTCCATGATCGGCGCCCAATCGGATTCGATAGGTATGGGTGCGGGTGGTACGGAGTCCATGGCCGAGGGCAAGTCCAGCAGTTCGGCGACACGGCTCTCGTGAGGGGTAAGGTCAGTATTCGGCTCTTTCGCCACTGAGGGCGCGGCCTCCGTGGTGGAGTCTATCCTCCCGTCCTTGGATGGCGCGATCTGCTCCAGACTAGAGGCTGGAGTAGTTGCTGGCGTGATCTCCCGAACACCTTCCGACGGCAGAGCTATATCGTGCTCGTCGTGATCGTGCGGCACACCTGGCATGCGCCCGATCCCATCGAAGATCAATTCTCCGTGGACATCGGCGGTGTAATTCAAGTTTCCAAACCTGACCTGATGGCCAGGGGGTAGCTTTCGATCTGCTCTAGGTGGCCAAACGAGTTAGCCCGCAGTGCGAAGCCGCCGAACACGAAGATCTGTCCGGGGAGGAAAACCTCACCCTGGACCGCATCATTGTCGATGATCGAAGGGGGCATCAAACCTTGCAGCGACGACACAGTGGAACTCTCAATGAAAGCACCAATGTCGGTGTCAAAACGGCGGATATCGGGTAGGGGGTCCCAAACTGTGCGTCTAAGGCGGATGGTAACAGGAGGCAAGGGACACAATGTTTACCCAGGTTCGGGCCCTCTCTATGGAGGTAATACCCTACTTCCTGCTTGATTGATCTTGATGAATATGAGTATTACAAGAGTTGATCTACCACTAGATCGTAGAGGCTAAACCCTAGAAGCTAGCCTATGGTATGATTGTTCTCGTCCTATGGACTAAACCCTCTGTTTTATATAGACATCGGAGGGGGCTAGGGTTACACAGAGTCGGTTACAACAGAAGGAGATCTACATATCCGTATCGCCAAGCTTGCGTTCCACGCCAAGAGAGTCCCATCCGGACACGAGACGAAGTCTTCAATCTTTTATCTTCATAGTCCAACAGTCCGGCCAAAGGATATAGTCCGGCACTCCGGATACCCCCTAATCCAGGACTCCCAAATCACCTAGATGGATCTTGCGTGTGCGTAGGATTTTTTTTGAAATTACTGTGTTCTCCAACAGTGGCATCCGAGCCAGGTCTATGCGTAGATGTTATATGCACAAGTAGAACACAAAGAGTTGTGGGCGATAATAGTCATACTGCTTACCAGCATGTCATACTTTGATTCGGCGATATTGTTGGATGTAGCGGCCCAAACCGACATTACATGATCGCGTTCATGAGATTGGTTCTACCGCCGTGCTTTGCACACAGGTGGCTAGTGGGTGTCTATTTCTCCAACTTTAGTTGAATCAAGTGTGACTACGCCCGGTCCTTGTTGAAGGTTAAAACAACAAACTTGACGAAAAATCGCTGTGGTTTTGATGCGTAGGTAAGAACGGTTCTTGCTAGAAGCCCGTAGCAGCCACGTAAAATTTCTAACAACAAAGTAGAGGACGTCTAACTTGTTTTTGCAGGGCTTGTTGTGATGTTATATGGTCAAGACGTGATGATATATAAATTGTTGTATGAGATGATCATGTTTTGTAACACAGTTATCGGCAACTGGCAGGAGCCATATGGTTGTTGCTTTATTGTATAAAATGGAATCGCCATGTAATTCCTTTATTTACCATTAAGCGGTAGCGATAGTCGTAGAATCAATAGTTGGCGAGACGACAATGATGCTTTGATGGAGATCAAGGTGTCAAGCCGGTGACGATGGTGATCATGATGGTGCTTTGGAGATGGACATCAAAGGCACAAGATGATGATGGACATATCATATCACTTATATTAATTGCATGTGATGTTTATCCTTTATGCATCTTATTTTGCTTAGTACGAAGGGAACTTCAAGAAGAATGGCAAGCAAGTAGCCACTCCCATGAAGAAGCCCAAAGCTAGAACCAAGCCTGAAATTGAGTGCTTCTACTGCGAAGGAAATGGTCACTGGAAGCGGAACTGCCCCAAATACTTGGCGGATAAGAAGGATGGCAAAGTGAAAAAAAGTATATATGATACACATGTTATTGATATGTACTTTACTAGTGTTCATAGTAGCCCCTGGGTATTTGATACTGGTTTAGTTGCTATGATTAGTAACTAGAAACAAGAGTTACAAAATGAACAAAGACTAGTTGAGGGCAAGGTGATTATGTGTGTTGGAAGTGATTCCAAGGTTGATAAGATCACCATCGCACACTCCCTTTACCTTCAAGATTAGTGTTGAACCTAAAATAAATGTTATTTTGTGTTTGCGTTGAGCATAATATGATTGGATCATGTTTATTGCAATACGGTTATTCATTCAAGTCAAAGAATAATTGTTATTATGTTTACATGAATAAAACCTTTTGTGGTCTTACACCCAAGGTGAATGGTTTATTGAATCTCGATTGTAGTAATACACATATTCATAATATTGATGCCAAAAGATGCAAAGTTGATAATGACAGTGCAACATATTTGTGGCACTGCCGTTTAGGTCATATTGGTGTAAAGCGCATGAAGAAACTCCATGCTAATGGGATTTTGGAATGACTTGATTATGAATCACTTGATGCTTGCGAGCCATGCCTCATGGGCAAGATGACCAAGCCTCCGTTCTCCGGAACAATGGAGCGAGCAACTGACTTATTGGAAATTATACATACTGATGTATGCGATCCGATGAGTGTTGAGGCTCGCGGCGGGTATCGTTATTTTATGACCTTCAAAGATGATTTGAGCAGATATGAGTATATCTACTTGATGAAACATAAGTCTGAAACATTTGAAAAGTTCAAAGAATTTCAGAGTGAAGTGGAAAATCATCGTAACTAGAAAATAAAGTTTCTACGATTTAATCGTGGAGACGAATATTTGAGTTACGAGTTTGGTCTTCATTTGAAACAATGTGGAATAGTTTCGCAACTCACGCCACCTGGAACTGCATAGCGTAATGGTGTGTCCGAACTTCATAACCGTACTTTATTAGATATGGTGTGATCTATGATGTCTCTTACCGATTTAGCACTATCATTTTGGGGTTATGCATTAGAGACATCTGCATTCACGTTAAAAAGGGCACCATCTAAATCCGTTGAGATGACACCATATGAACTGTGGTTTGGCAAGAAACCCAAGTTGTCGTTTCTTAAAGTTTGGGGATGTGATGCTTATGTGGAAAAGTTTCAACCTGATAAGCTCGAACCCAAATCAGAGAAGTGCATCTTCAAAGGATACCCAAAAGAAGTTGTTAGGTACACCTTCTATCACAGATCCGAAGGCAAGATATTCGTTGCTAAGCATGGATCTTTTCTAGAGAAGGAGTTTCTCTCGAAAGAAGTGTGTCGGCGTTCTGGGAACGGGGGTCCCCAGACTTGCCTGCCTGCGGCCTGCGGCGTGGCTCAAAGGAGGCCGGGGCGGCCCATCTTGACAACGCAAGCTCAAGACCCTCGCGAGGGCCAAGCCTCGTGGGGGCGGACGACAAGGAGCTTCCTCAAGCACGGCCTCGTCGGGCTGGCTCATGAGGAGGCGGAGAGTTCAAGGCAGGTACCTGCAAGGTGCCCATGGACGCAAGCCATGGCGACCAAGAGGCGCCGATCAGGCGCCAGCCCATGGCGTCCTCCTTCCTCTTTGGTGCAAAGGAGCAAGCGCAGGCGAGAGCATCAAGCAAAGGCATCTGTTTCGGTGCAACAATACCAAGACCAGCCCCAACGGCTGGGAGGGCGTCATCGTGGAGCCCAAGCAGGCGCCATCACCAGAGCCTTTGGCAGGCGAGGACCAACTTTAGTCAGGATAAGTATACCCGTTGTTCCCCTTCAAAATGGCCAATTGTTGGCGCCCTTCCCGCTCAATATTTGGGAAGAGGCCCAGGGCCTTCGCCTATAAATAGGAGTAGCCATCCCCATGGTAGAAGGATCGGCCCCCCGGTATGAGATCAGAATCCTCATCAAGGAACCAGTAGCTAGAGCGACCAAACACCACCTAGCAGTTCATCGCACCCGCCAAGAACAGACCCTCGCGAGGTTGTTCTTCCTTGTACTGTTCTTCATCAGCCCAAGAGGCAATCCACCACACCATAAACTAGAGTAGGGTATTACACCACAACGGTGGCCCGAACCAGTATAAATCTTGTGTCGCTTGTGATGTTCCGTTGGTAGTTTAGGTCCCTGCGATTCGGCGAAGTGCGAGACGGTAGAAGGTTGGATCTCCGCGCGCACCCCAGTGTTCGAACCTCAAGGGTCTGCCGGAACCCGAAATCCAACATTTGGCGCGCCAGGTAGGGGTGCGCCGCAATCCACCTTCTGCCACCTCGTGTCCCGTCGCATCGTCATCACCATATCCGGCGACCAAGCGGGCAACCCAGATCCTTGGGCAGCGTGGCCGCTTTCGCGCAAAAAGCCGCTTCGCCTCGGCGACCCCATACCCGAGCAGCTCGCGGTCCGCGAAGCGCTGCGGGCATGGGCGGCGTTGGCGAGCCGAGGCTCTCACGCGGCGCAGCGCGATCGGCGGCAAGGGCCTCCAATCACGCCGCGACCACGTCACCGTACACCCGCCGGGAGCAGGCGAACTCGAGGGCCGCGCTCATAGTGGCCCGAGAGCTGCTGCAGTGCAGGCTGCTAGAGAGCGGCCGCGACGTGCTGCTGGAGCGAGTGGCAGAGCTCCTGGGCTTCGCCGCCTCGGGGGCTCACCCCTTCTGCACCCAACTTCCATCTCAGGCCCAGGGTGGCCCGCATGGGGGCTCCGCGCGTGCTCGCGGGCTCCAAAGCTACTCCAACACCGGCGATTTGTCGGCACCGGGCGGCGGGTTGCCCCCGCCCCGCCTGGAGAAGAAGGACTCGGCGTAACCCACGGCCCGGTGGGCCGCGCGCCACCACCCACGGTGGGCGCATCAGCGAGCAGCAGCATGGCACGCTCAGCACGCACGGCGTGGCCGGGATCGCGGCGCCGAAGAATCGTGCCCCACATGATGGACCAAGGGCACCCGCATGAGGCGAACAAGGCTCGCTCCTCAGCCCGAGCTGGGAGATGAGGCGCGGAAGCCGAGCTCTTCCGAGAGCCTTGAGGCGGTCCCACCGGTCACGCCGGGCGGCGATTATCGGTACCGCTACTTCCTCAAGAGCAAACATCGCTAGCCATAGGTCGCAGGAGGTATAGGTCGCCACGACGGCGGCTGCCCGATCCGCGATCTCCTACCCCTCGGGAGGAGGCGCGAGGGCTGCCGAAGAGGCGAGATCCGACATCACCACCGCGGCGTTGAACAAGGAGTTCTCAGGAGGTAGGCCCACTGCTGGCGAGGCGCCTCAGGGCCTGCCCCTGGCGGAGGACCCGTGGTCGTCGAGGGAACCGCTGGTGACCGCTCTACCCCATCGGCGGTGTCCTGGTTTCCGGTCGTCGTTGATGGCACTAGAGTGTGGCGCAAGGCGGGGCCCTCGTCTGGCGATATGAAGCAAGGCCGGTACCTGTGAAGAAGGCCTAGTGCCTGTGAAGCTCGCCGCCCCGTGACACTCTCACGTAATAATGAGTGGGGCTGTACCGCCCGAAGTCTCGAGGTGCGGCCTCAGCCACAGGGCTCTCTCCCACGCCCACTTAGCTCCGTGCTGGTGAGAAGACGTCCAAGACTAGACTAGGTGCCGGACGCGGCTATTCGTTTGCTTTCTTCGCCTTTCCATTTGGTTGTTGCTTTCCCCCGCTGGATTTAAGTTGGATTCGAATTTGAGGTTTGCGTGTGTTCGGGGAAGGGGTGCTTAGTATCGTTCGAGCAAATCTCTCGCGTTTCGGTTACCACTCCGCCTCAGCTACCTCCCCTCGCGAGCCCCTCGCGAGCCGGGCCAGGCCTAGCTTGCGCGCAGCCCAGCCTGCCGCCGCCGCGTCCTCTCCGGAGGGTTTTTACTGCAGATCCCATGGATTCGATCAGGAGACACTCAGGTCGCCGCAGCCTCCCACAGGTTATCTCAGGGCTCGTACGAAACAAAGGTAAACTAGCCAACCAGCACGTCGCTCAGCCAACCACTTGGCGCGGGCGTATGGGCGATGTAACACCTGCTAATACGATGAACACAAGTTTTACATGAGGGGCTCCCCCTCCCAAAATGCTCTCACAGCCATCAGGCCAAAACCTGAGTTCTATTCATGCAGGGTAATGGAACAGGGACAATACATAATCAGTCGGATAAATCCCCCAATGCGTCCTCAGGAGCACCTTCCAAGCTATTCTTTGGCGTCGCTGGCCTCGCCCGTCACTATGCATGTGGCCATCGGCGGCGTCTGGGCCGTTCACCACGCCGCCCTCATCGGCGGCCACGACCACGCTGTCATTGTCCGAAGTGAAGGCCCTGACGAGAGCATCCACATTGTCCTCCACCCAGTGCGCCAAGTCGCCCCGGACGGCCTGGGGAACTGAAGCGATGGCTGCGTCAAAGTCGAAGTGGGGATCCATGTTCTGGAGATGGATGAAGACACGAGAAAAGGCGCGCCCAAGCAGCGCGCGGCTCCTCTCCTCCACCAACCTATTGTCCCTGACCGACCGCGCCTCCAGCCGCGCCACCACATCGTTGAAGAACTGGAGGTTGCCGGCGTAGTTAATCGCGTGCGGCTCGCCAACAGCCGCCTCGCAGATGTTACCCAAAGCCGTGTTGGCTCTTTCCCGGAGCGTGGCGAGCATGGGGCCGTGCTCATGCTCCAGGATTCGTCGCTGACGTATCTCGTCCGCATTCTGGTGCGAGACGGCCTCGGCCTCCTCCACCCGTTGGCGAAGAAGGGGCGCCTCGGCCTGAGAGGTGGATGACTCCCCCTGCGCCACCTCGAGGGCGGCCAAAACATCGGCCGCGCGATGCCTCCTCCAACAGCCCTCAAGGCAGCAATCCTGCCTTCAGCCTCGGCCTTGATCAACCCCAGCCTCTCCTCGAACTCGCGCTCGAGGTTCGAGCGCGCCGTCGCCACTCGGCGTCCGACCTCCTCCAGGACGCGGGCTTCCGTGCAGCGACCTCATCCTCTGCCCGCGTCGTAGCGCTCCCTCGTCTCAAGCGCTCATACTCGACGCCTGCAGCGTTCGGTGGCTTCAGCGTCGGCGCCTCCTCACGCTCCACGGAGCTCCGTCGGGTGGCGGAGGCCACCTTCATCGGCGTGAGGCTGCCTCGCGCAGCTCCACTTGCTCCTCAATGATTGACACCAGCCAGGAGTTCCGTGCCTGCTCCTCCGCCGCCTCTCGCCGCTGTTAGCTTCCGGGCCTCCTCGGCGGCCCGAGAACAAACCTCCCGAGAGGCTGTCAGCAACGCCTTAGCCTCTTCATCATCAAGATCGCGCTGGTGGCGCGCAAGGCGTGGCGCCCTCCAGCTCACGCCTCTCTGCGGCCGGCGCAGGCCTCGGCCTCAAGCGCGCATCTTCGTCGACAAGCTCTTCACCAAGAAGGCTCACGCGTCGGCCGCCCTTCAAAAATCCTTGGCGAAGGCGCGGCGCTCCAGTCGCTTCGTGCACGTCCTCCACGCCATCAATCGCCCGCGGGCGGCAGAGCCATGAATCAGCACTCCCCCTCCGGGCCGGGGGCTGGGGGCTGGCACCCTCGCGACGGCCGGGCACGCCGCGCCAGAAGCCCGGCCTAGAGCCAGCCCAACCCCAGACGAGGGGCGTAGGAAGCGCCTCAGCCAATCGACGTCCACGACCAGGCGAGAAGCCCACGACAGGCTAGCTATGCCACGAGAAGGCTCGCGAGGAAGGATCGCGAGGCGCGCAGGGCCATGACGCGCCTCGGGACGGTTCGCCTCCCCGGTCGCCCTCACCACAAGGGCTCCACTGCTTGGAGCACTCAAGGGCGGGAGAGGCGGCCGGGGGCGGCTCCTCACCCGTCTCCGTGAGCTCGGTAGGAAGGGGCCTGCAGGGCAAGGATCAGTACGAGCAGCAGAAGAATCAGGAGCTGGAGAAGGAGAAGGCTTACTCATCAGTGGCGAAGTACTTCCTACGCTTCAGCAGGTAACAAGGGTAATCATCGCCCGGGGCCTCCCTTCTCTTAGGAGGGCCTCGAAGTCCACAGGCGACCCAAGATTTGGCGCGGGGTCAGCCTGTGGTGAGGAGAAGCATCAAAGGCGACTGCGTCGGCGTCCGCTGACGCGCTGCTGGTCGCCTCACCAAGAGAAGCACCGGGGGCCTCGGGGGCTCCATCCGCAGGTGCTGCGGGCGGCTGCCTGCCGCCCTCAGCCGCGGCGGCATGAGCCTCAGGAGCAGCCCCCTCACTTGAGGAGGAGCCGCATTGGCCGACTGGAAGGGCTGTCACCATCACTTTGGATTCTCATGAGGCCCACGGAGACCAGTGGGGCGGCCCCATTCATCGAAGATAGGCATCTGGTTCACAAAATCACCCCTGATACAGCAGAGGTACAGCAAGGCCCCTCCATGCCGAGATGCCACGGGGTTGGGGTCGCCATCGGGACCAGGAGCACTTTCCTTAGCGCTTGGCGTCGGTCTTCTTCCGGAGCCTCACACGGTCACCAGGCCAGTGAAGGCCCACATCCGGTGGGAATGGCGTTGGAGAGAACAACAGCGGCACATCAGAACTCCTTCACCACCTTGGGCGCTATCACGCCAAGCTTTCTCGGGAACTCAAGCGGTGCGGACAAAAATAAGCCGAGGGCTTGAAAGCGTCTCTGGCCCCGGCTGAATTGGGGACAGAAAGCAGGTTAGCTCGATAGGGGGCTGGGCACCCCACATCCACGTACAACCACCTCTCACGGAACTCAGCCACGGGCGGAGGCAGGCTGAAGTCAATCCACGAGGCCGTTGTCTCGGCGCGGCGGCGAAGCTCACGCCGCCGAGCATTGGGTGGGGTCGACAAAGCGCAGAGAGAAGAAGTGGCGCAGCAAGGCAGCGAAGGAAGGATGCCCATCATGGCTTCACAAGTGAAGGCGAAGACCGAAGGAGAGTGATGGACTCGGGACCCGGATGCATCATGTGGATCGATGGTGGGAAAACACGACATTGAAGAAATCGAGAAAGGGGAACCAGCCCGCCCACATGGCGTCGACAAAATACGGACCTCGGTGACTATCACAGCCGATGGAGAAGTGGGGCCCAGGGCCAGGCCGTCGTCCTCCGCATTCGTTGAAGGTGGTGGCGAGCCGAACTAACCTTGCCCAAGCCCTCTAGATTGAGTATGATCGGCGGAATCGACGGCGGAGGCGCGCCGGCGTGGCAGCGAGTGGAGGCACAGGCTTCTTCCCTTTCCCTTCTTCGTCGGAGCCATGGTGATTGAAAGGGGGGGGGGAAGATTCGAGATTGGATTGAAAATGGAAGCTGGAGTTCGAGAGGGGAAGGACAGAGGCGCCGAGCAGCGAGAGGGCGGATGTGTACAACAGCGTGTCCGCCTACCAAGGCACGAAATAAGGAGGCGTGGGGGAACAGTGCCGCCCACGTCCAATCAACCGCCACGCGTAGCCCAAGGCCGTAGGCTATTTGGGCCCGCGACGCTTCGCACTTGCCCTTTCGCCTCTCTGCTCGGCCAAGTTCGGGCGCGCCGTGGGCCCAGGGGCTACTGTCGGCGTTCTGGGAACGGGGGTCCCCAGACTTGCCTGCCTGCGGCCTGCGGCGTAGCTCAAAGGAGGCCCAGGATGGCCTATCTTCATCAACGCAAGCTCAAGAACCTCGCGAGGGGCCAAGCCTCACGGGGCGGACAACAAGGAGCTTCTTCAGGCACGGCCTCGTCAGGCTGGCTCATGAGGAGGCGGAGAGTTCAAGGCAGGGTATCTCGCGAGTTGCCCATGACGCAAGCCATGATGACCAAGGGCGCCCGATCGGCGCCAGCCCAGCAGCGTCCTCCTTTCCTCTTTGGTGCAAAGGGAGCAAGCGCAGCGAGAGCATCAAGCAAAGGCATCCGTTTGATTGCAACAAGACCAAGACCAGCCCCAGCGGCTGGGAGGGAGTCATCGTGGAGCCCAAGGCGTCATCACAGAGCCTTTGGCGGCGAGGACCAACTTTAGTCGGGATAAGTGTACCCGTTGTTCCCCTTCAAAATGGCCAATTGTTGGCGCCCTTCCGCTCAATATTTGGGAAGAGGCCGGGCCTTCGCCTATAAATAGGAGTAGCCATCCCCATGGTAGAAGGATCGGCCCCGGTATGAGATCAGAATCCTCATCAAGGAACCGATAGCTAGGCGACCAAACACCACCTAGCAGTTCATCGCACCCGCCAGAACAGACCCTCGCGAGGCTGTTCTTCCTTATCTTATTCTTCATCAGCCCAGAGGCAATCCACCACACCACAAACTAGGTAGGGTATTACACACAACGGTGGCCCGAACTAGTATAAATCTTGTGTCTCTTGTGCTGTTCCGTTGGTAGTTTAGGTCCCTGCGATTCAGCGAAGTGCGAGACGGTAGAAGGTTGGATCTCCGCGCGCACCCCAGTGTTCGAACCTCAAGGGTCTGCCGGAACCCGAAATCCGACAAAGTGAGTGGGAGGAAGTAGAACTTGATGAGGTAACTGTACCTGCTCCCTTATTGGAAAGTAGTTCATCACAGAAATCAGTTCCAGTGATTCCTACACCAGTAAGTGAGGAAGCTAATGATGATGATCATGAAACTTCTGATCAAGCTACTACCAAACCTCGTAGGTCAACCAGAGTAAGATCCGCACCTGAGTGGTACGGGAATCCTGTTCTGGAAGTCATGTTACTTGACCATGACGAACCTACGAACTATGAGGAAACGATGATGAGCCCAGATTCCGCGAAATGGCTTGAGGCCATGAAATCTGAGATAGAATCCATGTATGAGAATAAAGTGTGGACTTTGGTGGACTTGCCCGATGATCGGCAAGCCATTGATAATAATTGGATCTTAAAGAGGAAGACGGACGCTGATAGTAGTGTTACTATCTACAGAGCTCGAATTGTCGATTTTTTTTTTTGACAAATTCAAGATGTTGACTACGATGAGATATTCTCACTCGTATTGATGCTTAAAGTCTGTCTGAATCATGTTAGCAATTGCCACATTTTATCAAATCTGGCAAATGGATGTCAAAGCTACATTCCTTAATGGATTTCTTAAAGAAGAGTTGTATATGATGCAACAAGATGGTTTTGTCAATCCTAAAGGTTCTAACAAAGTGTGCAAGCTCCAGCGATCCATCTATGGACTGGTGCAAGCATCTCGGAGTTGTAATATACGCTTTGATAAGATGATCAAAGCATATGGTTTTATACAGACTTGCGGTGAAGCCTGTATTTACAAGAAAGTGAGTGGGAGCACTACAGCCTTTCTGATAAGTATATGTGAAAGACATATTGTTGATCAGAAATGATGTAGAATTTTCTGGAAAGCATAAAGGAGTGTTTGAAAGGAGTTTTTCTAAGAAAGACCTCGGTGAAGCTGCTTACATATTGAGCATCAAGATCTATAGAGATAGATCAAAACGCTTGATAAGTTTTTTCAATAAGTACATACCTTGACAAGATTTTGAAGTAGTTCAAAATGGAACAGTCAAAGAAGGAGTTCTTACCTGTGTTGCAAGGTGTGAAATTGAGTAAAGACTCAAAACCCGACCACGGCAGAAAATAGAAAGAGAATGAAAAGGCATTCCCTATGCCTCAGTCATAGGTTCTATAAAGTATGTTATGTTGTGTACCAGACCTATTGTGTACATCGCCATGAGTTTGGCAAGAGGGTACAATAGTGATCCAGGGGTGGATCACTGGACAATGGTCAAAATTATCCTTAGTGGAATAAGGACGTGTTTCTCGGTTATGGAGGTGACAAAAAGTTCATCGTAAAGGGTTACGTCGATGCAAGCTTTGACACTAATCCGGATGACTCTAAGTCTCAATCTGTTTACATATTGAAAGTGGGAGCAATTAGCTAGAGTAGCTCCGTGCAGAGCATTGTTGACATAGAAATTTGCAAAATACATACGGATCTGAATGTGGCAGACCCGTTGACTAAACTTCTCTCACAAGAAAAACATGATCACACCTTGGTGTTAATCACATAGCGATGTGAACTTGATTATTGACTCTAGTAAAACCCATTGTGTATTAGTCACATGGTGATGTGAACTAATCACATGGTGATGTGAACTATTGGTGTTAAATCACATGGCGATGTGAACTAGATTATTGACTCTAGTGCAAGTGGGAGACTGAAGGAAATAGGCCCTAGAGGCAATAATAAAGTTGTTATTTTACATTACCTTATATCATGATAAATGTTTATTATTCATACTAGGATTGTATTTAACCGGAAACTTGATACATGTGTGAATACTTAGACAAAACAAAGTGTCCCTAGTATGCCTCTACTTGACTAGCTCGTTAATCAAAGATGGTTAAGTTTCCTAACCATAGACATGTGTTGTCATTTGATGAACGGGGTCACATCATTAGGAGAATGATGTGATGGACAAGACCCATCCGTTAGCTTAGCACCAATGATCGTTTAGTTTTATTGCTAATGCTTTCATCATGACTTATACATGTTCCTCTGACTATGAGATTATGCAACTCCCGAATACTGGAGGAACACTTTGTGTGGTATCAAACGTCACAACATAACTGGGTGATTATAAAGATGCTCTACAGGTGTCTCCGATGGTGTTTGTTGAGTTGGCATAAATCAAGATTAGGATTTGTCACTCCGTGTATCAGAGAGGTATCTCTGGGCCCTCTTGGTAATTCTCATCACTATAAGCCTTGCAAGCAATGTGACTAATGAGTTAGTTGTGGGATGATGCATTACAGAACGAGTAAAGGGACTTGCCGGTAATGAGATTGAACTAGGTATTGAGATACCGACGATCGAATCTCGGGCAAGTAACATACCGATGACAAAGGGAACAACGTATGTTGTTATGCGGTTTGCCCGATAAAGATCTTCGTAGAATATGTAGGAACCAATATGAGCATCTAGGTTCCGCTATTGGTTATTGACCGGAAGTGAGTCTCGGTCATGTCTACATAGTTCTCGAACCTGTAGGGTCTGCACACTTAACATTCGAGGTATTATGAGTTTATGTGTTTTGATGTACCGAAGGTAGTTCGGAGTCCTGGATGTGATCACGGACATGACGAGGTGTCTCGAAATGGTCAAAGACATAAAGATCGATATATTGGAAGGCTGTGTTTGGACACCAGAAGGGTTCCGGATGAGTTAGGGCATTTACCGGAGTACCGAGGGGTTACCGGAACCCCCTGGGGAGTCAATGGGCCTTATTGGGCCTTAGTGGGAGAGAGGAGGAGGCGGCCAGGTGGAGGGCGTGTCCCCCCAGTCCCAATCCGAATTGGGTAGGGGCCCGGCCCCCCCTTTCCTTCCCTCTCTCTCCCTCTTCCTTCTTCTCCTACTCCAACAAGGGAAGGGGGGAAACCTACTCCTACTGGGAGTAGGACTCCCCCCTTGAGCATGCCCTATGAGGGCCGGCCCTCCCCTCCTCCACTCCTTTATATACGGGGGTGGGGGGCACCCCATAGACACACAAGTTGGCAGTTGTCTTAGGCGTGTGCGGTGCCCCACTCCATAGATTTCCACCTCGGACATATCGTTGTAGTGCTTAGGTGAAGCCCTGCGTTGGTAACTTCATCATCACTGTCATCATGCCGTCGTGCTGACAAAACTCTCACTCAGCCTCAGCTGGATCAAGAGTACGAGGGACGTCACCGAGCTGAACGTGTGCAGATCGCAGAGGTGTTGTGCGTTCGGTACTTGGATCGGTTGGATAGTGAATACGTTCGACTACATCAACCGCGTTACTAAACGCTTCTTGTTTTGGTCTATGAGGGTACGTGGACACACTCTCCCCGCTCGTTGCTATGCATCACCTAGATGGATCTTGCGTGTGCGTAGGAAGTTTTTTGAAATTACTGTGTTCCCCAACAAAGTAGGTGGTTCTCTCTTAGAAAATTAGCAGTGGAAGTGTAGGCACGTTCTGATGGCTCTCTTACTAAGTAAGAGGGGGTGGACGGGTATATATAGCCTCCACACAAAATCTAACTGTTACACACTTTTGACTCATCTCGGTAGCACTGATCAGAAAACTCGGTGGCACCGACCTGTGTAAAAGATATGAACGTTAGGAATCTCGGTGGGACCAACTGGAAACATCTCAGAGGGACCAATGTGCAATGGCAAAGGAAGCCTCGTTTCGGTGGCACCAATTGCATCAGCTTGGTAGAATCTAAATGAAGCAATAAGGCAACAGAAAGGTTGGCAAGCCGTCTCGGTAGCACCGATTGCATAACTCGGTAAGACCAAAATAATTGCAACTCATTACGGAAGGTTTGACAAGCCATCTCGGTGGGACTGATTGCAAAACTCGTTCAGACCAAAATATTTGCAACAAGTTAAAGAGAGTTGGCAAGCCATCCCGGTGGTGGGGGATCCGATTTGTTAGGGTTTGCATGTGGCAGTGTCCAGATGAACTCAGTGGTTCCGGATAGGTATGTTTCAGTGGGGCCGACTTGGAATGTAGGGTTTTGGACAGATTTGGATAGAGAAAGTGACTGAGGGTTTTGGAGCAATATCACTAAGCACTTGAGCAAACCGATCATTATCAAAACCTCGTCCCCTTTTAATAGTATTGGCTTTCCTATGGACTCAATGTGATCTTTGATCACTTAACCAAAAATGTAGAGTCTTGAACTTTTGCCAATCCATGTCCTTAGCATTTTGAGGGGGTTCCACATCCTCTTGTCCTTTCCATGCCACTGTTGAACTTATATGAAATATACTAGATAAAACTATTAGTCCAACAAAAGACACTACAAAAAAATACACTTCCGTGATGATACGTGTTTGTCACGAAGAGTCACGTTTTACATCATGCATGTACATCCATGACAAATTTATGTTGAGAATCAAGATAGTCATACCTGTGCTGTTTGTAGAAATGTTCCATGACATTACCAAAATTATCATCATGGAAGTGTCCACTTCCATGACGATAAATCGTGCGTCACAGAAGTACTTTCGTCAAGGGTGACCGACACGTGGCATCCACCGTAACGGAACGTCGTTAAGCTATCGGGTCGGGTTTTGGATCCGATAACCCGTTAACAGCCCCGACCAATGGGGATTTTCCATGTGTAAAATCATCATTGGCTGGAGAAAACTGCGTGTCGGCTCATCATTGGGACAGATGGCATCCACTCCTTTGGATGAAGGCGGCTATGATACGTCGACCGTGGCGCGCCCAACGATGGCCCATTCACGTGAAAAGGCCGCCCGTTTGACTTGGTCAAAAGCTGGCGGGCCGGCCCATGCAAAGCTTGTTAACGACATGTTAGCATATAGCCCATTTACAGCCCACTAACCCAAGGCCCGTTACGCCCTATGCGAATTAGGCCCAGTAGCGTCATCTGGGCCATCCAATATGATTCCAGCCCATTTTCACTTTTGGCCCATGTATGGCCCATGACATCTTTCGGCCCATATGAGGCCCTTTGTAACTCTTGGCCCATTAGCGGCCCGTGCTGAAACTCGCCCATAATGAACAGTGTATTACTTTACACCCATTAACGGCCCGTGGTGAAACTGGCCCGTAATGAACAGTGAACACTTTATACCCATTAACGGGCCGTTATTCCGTTGGGCCGTTTCTAGCCCAAGTTAACATTTGGCCTTCTGAGGGCCCATTTATTCTTGGGCTCATTTGCAGCATTCGATTACTTACGGCCCGTTACTGTCATTTTCTGCTTGTGGGCCAAATTTAGCCCGTCGTTACAGTCGGCCTGTTTGTGGTCCGTTAGTCTGTTGGGCCATTTTCATAGCATCACCAAATACGGCCTATTAACGGCCCGTTATGGTCAGCCCATAAAACGTACGATTTCCACTATAGGCCCGTCTACGGCCCATTAAAGGCCCGTACAAGACCCATAAATGAGTCGGCGGCCCATGGATACTACGAGACGTAGAAGGCCCATGGATCCTACGAGACGTAGAAGGCCCATGGATCCTACGAGATGTAGAAGGCCCATGGATCCGACGGCCCGTGAAGGGCCATGGTCGGGCGAGTTGGCCCCCGTTTGAACAATATAGCATATTCAAAGAATTATCCTACTCAATACTATCACCTCTAAAAAGCATACACTATAAAACAAAGAGATCAACGCATAGAAAGGTAGAATAATCCTACACTATACAATAAAGAAATTACAGCCGATTATACCCACTGGGCATTATGGTTCGGCACAGGTGATAATAAAGCATACACAAACAACAAATTACATACTTTGGCAAATACAGCTCATACATCATGGACGCGCATCAACTTAACTCCATTTGAACTATAATCTCTTAAGAAAATAGGATTGGCGGATTCGAGATAGCACAAATTTCAGTCGCCAAATCTCCAATTCCTTCATGGTTACCTCGGTGTCTTGTTTCATTTTTGACTCCTCCATCTAATACCTGCATGTCCAGTCTCAACTTGTTGATTATCGTTGACAATCATGTACCGTTGTCTTGCCACCTCTAGATGATGCTCGAGAACATCAGCACATTCCAATTCAATCCATAATCATTGATAACGGCCATGCCGCTTTTCTCGCAGATTTTTGTGTTGATGTCACTTCATCCTGAAATGTTTACGTAAGTACACATGACTAGGGCAAAATATAGTTACAACGATTGAAGCGAACAAGACACTATTTTGTACTACATGGCAAAATAGGACTAACAATAATGTTACCGTCACTTTCACAAAAAATGTTACACGTCATGAAGCATAAGCGGTGAGATTTTAAAATTATAAAAAGATAGCACATGCAGCCTGCATACAGAAATCCCTCTTAGCTCACCAGAGGAGCATGATATTGGGGCCCAATCAAAAACACAGACAAGTTACAAATTTAGACAGCACGTTGCGTATAAGTAAGCAAGTTGTTGGCCATTCTGTACCTCAATTAATGTCTTAGGGAGCATAATGAACAGCGGAGGGTTTCATACAAACATACTACAGCAGGCAAAACTATGCAATCATTAGCGTAGTATAAACTAGATTGTGAGCCTCATGCAATAATAGTTGGTTAATAGACTTCAAAGCTTCAGGCACACTTCGACAGAGTAATTAAATGGTAAGGCCTTTAATTATGTCAACTAATAGTGATACAAGTACCGAACATCATGCATGATTATTTGGGCATCTCATTAACTGAGGACAAACAAAGCAATTGAAAAGAGAAAATTAACTATGCCTGAAACAAACAAGGAATTGAACTGTTGAGTTGCATACAGTGACTTACCTTAGCAGGTTGAAGAGGCTCAGTGCAGCTCCTACTTCTCTTGCAAGGCTCCTTTCTAACATCTTGTACTTGGAAATCCTCAATATTATCTTCATTGCACCCCCTCTGCAAGGTGACACAAACTAGTTACTCGTCTCCTTGGAAGATAAATATGCATACTTTCTAGTCTGTGAACACAAAAGGATGAGATTATAACAAAACAACACCACATAATGAAACATGCCGCATCTCTTGCACTTGCACACAATGAAATGAGCATTTACTATATGCACTATGTAAAAACTAGGCATACCTTGAACTGGATCTCCGGTACTCTTGGAGAGCCCTCTTGTAGTGTCTGACCAAACCTTTATGTCACCTATGAGTTAGACAAGGCCCCACTACAGCAGCCCTTACTGTTTAAATCGTTGACAAGCTTTGTTAGAGTGTTAGGTCAAGAGCAGCAAGTAATCAAAGCAAACATTCCTAGTATGGCTGGCTGATGCAAAAAAGCAATTGAACAGATGTGTGAGCAAATCTTACATATCAAGAAAAGAAGCAAAGAAGGAGGCTTAAAGACCATCACTTGGTGACCAGATTTAAGGGCATTTAAACATCATGTGCAACGATGAACTAACATAAACATTGGATATTCCAGATTCTACAATGGAATGCACATGTATTAGGTTATGCCATGTATGATGATGCCTAAATGTACAGATAGCAGGCAGGAGTGATTCATCATTGCATGCACAATTGAATTGCAGGTTAAGGGCCAGTTCAATTCCGCCTTTTCAGGGCATATTGTAAAAATAAGCCATAAAAGATGTAAAGAAGTCATTTCTGAGTTACGGGCTTGGGCTTAACTAATTTCGCTTTGGAGGGGGTGTTTCGGGTAGAACCTCACTAAACATTAAAGGGAAGGGGAATAGTAAAATGACTCAGTTGTCTGCCTAATATTACACTCAAAATGCAAGCTACGGCGCTTGTGTCACACGACCTCAAGTAAAACAAACACGCAAGCATTCATTGCCCTGCCCGCTTGCATCTCCTCTCCCCTTTCCGTCTACCTCGATCCCCTGCCTGCAGCACTTGGGTTCCTCTAGCGAGTCACGCCACTGGTTCCATCTGGCCTGGTCCTCGACGATGCTATGACCAGCTAGGCTACATGGCCGGCGGGTAGGGGCAAATCTCCTGGCTGCTCCTCCCTCTGGCGCCGCCCTCATTCTCATGGTCTCCGGCAGCTGCTCCTTTGTGGTTCCTCCAACACTACTCCGGCAGCGCTGCACAACCACGGTGATGCCACCTGCGGCGAAGGCACCTTATTCCCCTCCCTCCTCCCGGGACATGGCCTTGAGGTGTTGTTGAAGGATGAGCTCATCCAACAAGGTGAGGATCTCCTCGATTTTTGCCAAATTTTCATTTCGATCCACTATACGATGAATTGCTATGAGCTGCTTCTGCTGCTGCTATATGATGCATTGCTATGAGCTGCTCCTGCTGCTGCTATATGATGAATTGCTATGAGCTGTTGCTGCTGTATGATGAGTTTCTATGAGATGCTGCTGCTGCTATATGATGAATTGCTATGATCTGCTGCTGCTGCTATATGATGAGTTGCTACAAGCTGCTCCTGCTGCTGCTATATGATGAATTGCTATGAGCTTCTCCTGCTGCTGCTATATGATGAATTGCTATGAGTTGTTCCTGCTGCTGCTATACGATGAATTGCTATGAGCTGCTGCTGGTATATGATGAATTGCAGACTGCTGCTGTTGTATGATGAGTTGCTATGAGCTGCTGCTGCTGCTATATGATGCTTTCAGGTGGTGCTGCTATATGATAATAACCAGCCACTTGGACCATCGAATTTCAATAAATAATTGTTCTTCATTTAAATGCGGGTCATGCGTTCTTCGTTTAAATTAGGCAATGGGATCTCTATGGAAAACATTGACCAAAGTAGATTGTGCCAAGTAGATGGTATCTTTGTATTTGCATTTTGAGCAAATAGTGATGGTCTGTTTTCCTATCATATTAATTACTGCCTTTGGGTCAATTTGTGATGTTTGCAAGTCAAATTAATTTCCATATGGGCAGCAAAATGAAAAATATATAATGCAATCTAGACTTTCCATTGATCATACCAAAGATAAGCTGAAAGCATAGCGAAAAGAACTGGTTGGCTTATTACATGGAGCTTATATTCACAGTGCTTATTTTCTTAGGATAACTCGTAATAACTGTCCCTAAGAAACTTGGCTAATAGAACGGCATACAAATAACATGTCACGATGATTGCAATGGAGGAGTGACGTACCATAGCACAATTGTATAGGCTCACCGCTGCTTCTCCTTTTTTGCGATGTCCCATGAAATTGCCTCATACATCTTGTATTTTTCATTGTGTAACCCTATCGCAAGTTGACACGGCTAATTTCAGACATCTCTACATGATACTACATTGCATATCCCTTGCATATTTAAACCACCAATTAACGATTGTGTGCGTACCATAAACTAGCCATGACTCAGATGCTGGACTAGCGGGCACTCTAAGGGAGCCTAATGTAGTGCCTTGGAATTCCTACATGCCACCTACGATTTTGTGTAATGTACTGCCCCTGTTCCTAAATATATGTCTTTGTAGAGATTCTAGTATGGACTACATACAGATGTATATAGATGCATTTTCGAGTGTAGATTCACTCATTTTGCTCCGTATGTAGCCTATAGTGGAATCTCTAGAAAGACTTATATTTAGGAACGGAGGTACGAGGTAGTATCATGTATGACATCTACATATCTAATTTAGTAATTTAGTAGCCGATAGTAGAAATCATTATGCGCACAAAGGATTCTTGGTGAAAATCCTAGCAAAGCTTATTTGGCGAGCCTGAGAACAATACAAGAGAGAGAGACGCGCTTACAAGATCATAGCAATGCCTCAGTCCAGGATCTTGGTTGGCCAAGCTGTTAGATCCAGAAGAAACATCGTCCTTGTAGTTTTGCGGTTGCATAACAGTATCGACAACGGTTAGTATATTTGAAGTACATCGGGCAGGTGATCTTGGACGGGTTTAAAGGTGACAAGTAACTAGGCCGTGGCGGGTGCTTGGCATCTCTCGCACAGTGGGAATCAGGTTAGAAACGTCGAGGGTGATGACGCTGCACTGGCTGTCGGGGTCCGGTAAGGAGATCTAGAACCGTCGAGTAGGGTGTTTGTGGAGCGGCTCCGGTAGGGTGAACTATGGTGTGGGCGAAGCGGATTTGTGGCCGTGGACGAGGGCGTAGGTGAAGCTTCTCCGGTGTTTGGGTTAAGGATGGTGTTGACAACGCGGATCTGCGGTCGTGGACGGGGCGTCAGAAGCTGCTCCGGTGGTTGGGTTAAGGATGGTGTCGACGATGTGGATCTGCGGCCGTGGACGGGGCGTCAGAAGCTGCTTCGGTGGTTGGGTTAAGGGTGGTGTCGACGATGCGGATCTGCGGCCATGGACGGGGCGTCAGAAGCTGCTCCGGTAGGTTGGATGAGGGTGTGAGGAAGCGGATCTGAGGTCGTGGACTTGTGAGTTGGCAAAGCGGCCCCGATAGGGTTGAGAATGGTATAGGCGAAGCTACTCCGGTAGGGTTGTCGATGGTGTCGGCGAAGCGGCTCTGGTCGGGTTGAGGAAGGTGTCGGCGAAGCGGCTTCGGTAGGGTTGACGAAGGTGTCGGCGAAGAGGATCAGAGGCCGTCGATGGGGGCGTCGGTGGGGCGGCTCCGGGGGTGTGGATGAAGCATCTCTGGTGGGGAGTATGAATGAGCTGCTGCAGATGCGCGGCAGTTGACGAGAGTACCGGCAAAGCAGATCCGGCGCCGTGGACAAGGCCGACACTAAATGGGCTGGGGTACAGTGGTGGATGAGCAGTCTACTTGTTTCTAGGGGAGTTGGGAGGGGTAGATGCGGCCGCAGAAGCAGATCCAATGAGGTGGATGCACTGGCGATGAATGGGCTATAATGCGCGGTGGATGAGCAGTCTAGGGTTTGAGAGGGGAGGGAGAAAGGCGATGAAATGCAGACGGCGTGATGTAAGATGCTCTGGTGCTGTGGAATTAGTCGTTTTGGCGGGAGGGGGAGAGGAAATGGGGGTGCCGTGTAGTGGGGGGAACCGGAAGGTACCAAAGTAGCCCCGACCTATCATGTAAATGAGGGCGGTATTGTAACTGTTGGTCTCCTTGCACCAAGGACAAAAGGGGGATTTCTCATGCTAAAGACTAAGGTGGCGGAAATTTTAGAAGGAGGCGGGAGATTTTGCCGCCCGCGGGATCGTTCATATCCAGTTTCAACTAATTTTGGACCGTGCTAGCAGGAAGGTCATGCTAGACTGTGTACACGGGCATGCGTCAGCAGTTAATAACTGGTGTGAAGTTCACCCCGGAAAAAAAGACAATAACTCGGGATGATGCGCCGATAAATTGGAAGTACACACGGGCGCGGCCAATCGTACGAGTGTAGTGGCGCGTTCACAAAAAAAGGGATCAAACACTCAGCCTATGTATTTCTCGTGTAAATAGATAATTTAGTGCCATTGGTTATTTACTTTAAACATAATGCATTAACGTGTTAGTGTAGAGGCGCACAAAAAGAAATGGATATTGTAGTTAGCTACTTAAAAGTGTTACCTCATATGATTACATAGCCTCCATTTCATAAATTGCGTACCCGTTGAATTCATATATGAATATTACATATATTACTTCAAAATAGAAACTTAAATCGTCCAAGACTAATGAATTTAAATGCAAGAGTAAGAATGGTGCATGTACATGATAGCTACATTGGTTCTTTGAAGAAACATCACTGTAACTTTGGCATGCACAACTGAAAAGGTTTATTTAAATAGAAAAAAATGTGATATGTGAGTGTCCAATCTTTATAGCGTTGAATCGATATTGTACCTTTGGCCACGATACGAAGTAGATATTGACTTATGTTCAAGCGATGCACGTCCACGATCGCTAGATAGTGATACGTGAATGAATTGTGCAATCTCTCTGACACGCATACATATCTCATTTCCGTGTGGGCATCGGAATCACACACGCGCACTTCATGTATTTCTCTCCCTCCGTCAGGGTTAAATTCGTCTTTCTACCCCGTCCTACAAGTCTCTCACACAGAAACACACACGCTCTCTATGTCTACACGCCCACCCCTTTAATTCCGCCCACCCATAGCCACTAATGTCTCAAAGTATAATAATGTCTCTCACACAGATGCTATCTACCTATCCCTTAATATAGCTAGATATGTGTCACAAAACTCCTTCTCCCTACTAGCAAGATGCCCATGCGTTGCACGGAACATCAAGATGCATTTGTATGAGAAGTTTATCTTGTGGGCGAAAAGGATGAGCGAGGGAATGCCTTATTTGCAAATGCGGAGAGGGTGTGGGTATCTTTTGCAAAATTGCCATATTTTCCTTCACATGCATCGGATATAAATCGGATGGCCTATATTGCAGGATGGCAGGAACACCATCATCACCAACTCTGTATTTTTATAAGAGTAGAGATATGTGAGTGTCACCCCCCCCACCACACACACCCACACTTCCCAACATCGAAGGAGTAGGGTGACACCTCGATCTTGATACTAATCTATCGGTGGCTTCTCTCTCAAACATACACACACACACACACACTACCCTTTTGACCAAGGAGTAGGGTGACACCTCGATCTTGATACTAATCTATCGACTGGCTTCTCTCTCAAACATACACACACACACACTACCCCGCACCGAAGGAGTAGGGTGACACCTCGATCTTGATACTAATCTATCGACTGGATTCTCTCTCAAACATACACACACACACACTACCCGGCACCAAAGGAGTAGGGTGGCACATCGACCTTGATAATAATCTAGCTACTCCACTTTCAAACACACACACACACACTCAGTCACTCACTAGTTGTGCCTCTGTGCCTACCGCGCACACTCTCGATACGTCTTTCTATCCCTCCCTCCCCCAACAATGACAGCAGAAGGGTGACAACTCGATCTGATCATAATCTGTCAATTGGTTTCTCTCTCAAACATTGTGTATCGGTGCCTCGCTCGGCAGCCCCCTCGATATATAGACTTCTCGTGCGCGCACAACTGTAGTGACGACGACGCTGAACCTAGTGTGCCTTGTTTTTACCGGTCTCATGTGATAGTTTTCACCCTGTTTTCTAATAATTAACAAGGCAACCTTTTCTTTGTTACTACTAGTGAATCTGAAATCATTCGGGGCACACATAAAATATATCACTTCAACCCAATTATCGCAACAACTATTTTAAAAGAAATTAGCTAGCTGCCTGTGCGTTGCACGGAACATCAAGATGCATTTGTATGAGTAGTTTATCTTGTGAGAGAAAAGGCTGAACGAGGGAAGGCCTTATTTGCGAACATGGAGAGACGTGTGGGTATATTTTTGCAAAATTGCCATAGTTTCTTTCCTATCTGTTAGATATAAATCCGATGGCCTATATTGCAGGATGGCACGCACACCATCATCACCAACTCTGTTTTCTACTCCTCCGTCGAAAATACTTGTCATCAAAGGGATAAAAGAGATGTATCTAAAACTAAAATACGTCTAGATACATTTCCTTTTATCCATTTTGATGACAAGTATTCGAACGGAGGAATATTTATCTTTAGAGATTTCAACAAGTGACTAAGACTGGACCTTACCAACATACTCAAAAAGTAGTCCATAATTTTGATGTTACCCTCTTTTCTTGGAGGTGCGAGTGCCATCTGGATACCTCATAAATAAATCAAGGACAAATCGGCCCTTCCTGAAAAGACATACGTAGCAAAATGAGTGAATCTACACTCTAAAATATGTCTACATACACATCCGTATGTGGTAGTCCATTTGAAATCTGAAAAAGACAAATATTTAGGAACGAGTGGAGTATATATAAGAGTAGACATGGAGATATATCTCCAGCATGGTCGACAACAAAAATGTGCTGGGCTGGTTATGCGCCGGATGCTCACAACGCGATGACATGAGTTCGAATTCTGTCTTTTAACTTTAGATTTTTATATTATATATTACACTACTTATTTAATATGTACTTGTTTCGCTACTGTACTGACAGTGGAACCCACAGAGTACTTAGAATATTAAGGATGGACATGTTTCTTTTTAACTTTCTGTATGAAGCTGTAGCCACCCTGCAAGTCACGTGTACACTGTACATGAAATTAACTTTTATAGAGGGACAATCATACAGGCAATTAACTCAAATGGATTGGATGTCACTCTGTTATTTCCAGCATAAAGAGCGTCTCCAACGGCATCCGGCAAATTTCCTCCCGCTTCCTTCCGCGGAGGATGACATCAAACGCCAGCGGCATACATTTTGCAACTCTAACCAACCAAATGAAATTCGTGCAAACACGGACTGATTTCATATAAGCATTAAGGATTTCGTATAAAAAAGGCGGATCTTCATATAAACATGATGGATTTCATTACATTACATGAACTAAGAGGTGCCAATCCGGCTCTCTTGTATAATTAATACTCCCTCCGTCCGGAAATACTTGTCCTATAAATGGATATATCTAGACTTATTTTAGTTCTAAATGGCCGCCCGCGGATCCCTTTGTCTTCCTCATGTCCGTCAGACACTTGCGGGGTCGACGAAGGTCCTCGGAAGAGACGAAGCAGCAAAGAAACCACCTGAATCGCGGTAAAATCGCCTCGTGATCGCCTTCATGGGTCCCAAGTGGTGGCGGCCTCCCGTGTTCTACTTCTCCTCGATGATGGCGGCGGACACGAAGAAGCTGGCCACCGACTCGTCGCTCTCCACGCACACGGCTTCTGTCTCTGCCTGCATGTGAAGGAAATATGCCCTAGAGGCAATAATAAAGTTATTATTTATTTCCTTATTTCATGATAAATGTTTATTATTCATGCTAGAATTGTATTAACCGGAAACATAATACATGTGTGAATATATAGACAAACAGTATGTCACTAGTATGCCTCTACTTGACTAGCTTGTTAATCAAAGATGGTTATGTTTCCTAACCATGAACAAGGAGTTGTTATTTGATTAACAAGGTCACATCATTAGTTGAATGATCTGATTGACATGACCCATTCCGTTAGCTTAACAGTTGATCGTTTAGTATGTTAATGCTTTCTTCATGACCCATACATGTTCCTATAACTATGAGATTATGCAACTCCGTTTACGGAGGAACACTTTGGTACTACCAAGCGTCTGGCAACGAATCGGGTGATTATAAAGGAGTACTACAGGTGTCTCCAAAGGTACTTGTTGGGTTGGCGTATTTGAGATTAGGTTTTGTCACTCCGATTGTCGGAGAGGTATCTCGAGCCTTCTCGGTAATGCACATCACTTAAGCCTTGCAAGCATTACAACTAATGAGTTAGTTGTGAGATGATGTATTACGGAGCGAGTAAAGAGACTTACGTATAGAGATTGAACTAGGTATTGGATACCGACGATCGAATCTCGGGTAAGTAACATACCGATGACAAAGGAACAACGCATTATGTCGTTATGCGGTTTGACCGATAAAGATCTTCGTAGAATATGTAGGAACCAATATGGGCATCCAGGTTCCGCTATTGGTTATTGACCGAGAATGGTTCTAGGTCATGTCTACATAGTTCTCGAACCCGTAGGGTCCTTGCGCTTAACGTTCGATGACAGTTCATAATGAGTTTATAAGTATTGATGCACGAAGGTTGTTGAGTCCGGATGTGATCACGGACATGACGAGGAGTCTCGAAATGGTCGAGACATAAAGATTGATATATTGGAAGCCTATGTTTGGACTTGGAATGGTTCAGTGAAAGCAGGATATTCTGGAACACCGGGGTTACGGAACCCCGGGGGTATATGGGCCTTCATGGGCCTTGAGGGAGAAGGAGAAGGGCGGCCAGGTGGGCTGCGCCCCCTCCCCTCCCGTCCGAATAGGACAAGGAGAGGCGGCGCCCTTCCCCTTTTCCCCTCCCAATCCTACTCCAACTAGGAGAGGGGAGTCCTACTCCGGTGGGAGTAGGACTCCTCCTTAGCGCGCCTCCTCTAGGGCGGCCACCTCCCCTTGTCTCCTTTATATCTGGGGCAGGGGCACCCCAAGACACACAAGTTGATCTACGGATCTTGCCTTAGCCGTGTGCGGTGCCCCTTCCACCATATTCCACTTGGTCATATCGTCGCGGAGCTTAGGAGAAGCCTGCGCGGAGAAATCATATCGTCGCGGAGCTTAAGGCGAAGCCCTGCGTCGGTGGAGCATCAACATCGTCACCACGCCGTCGTCTTGTGGAACTCATCCCGACACTTTGCTGGATCGAGTCCGGGATCGTCATCGAGCTGAGCGTGTGCAGAACTCGGAGGTGCCGTCGTTCGGTGCTTGGATCGGTCGGATCGTGGAGGCGTCGACTACATCAACAGCGTTGTTATAGCGCTTCGCTTTCGGTCTCGACAGTGCGTGGACGGACACTCTCCCTCTCGTTGCTGTGCCATCACCATGGTCTTGCGTGATCGTAGGAAAATTTTGAAATTACTCGTTCCCCAAGCAGTGGTATCGAGCCAGGTTTTATGCGTTGATGTCATGTGCACGAGTAGAACACAAGTGAGTTGTGGGCGATACAAGTCATACTGCCTACCAGCATGTCATACTTTGGTTCAGCGGTATTGTGAGATGAAGCGGCCGGACCGACATTACGCGTGCGCTTCGCGAGACTGGTTTCACCGCTCGAGCACTTTCGTTGCTTAAAGGTGACCGGCGGTGTCTGTCTCTCTCACTTTAGTTGAACCAAGTATGACTTCGCCCGGTCCTTGAGAAGGTTAAAGCGAGTCTATTTGACAAACTATCGTTGTGGTTTTGATGCGAGGTAAGAACGGTTCTTGCTCAGCCCGTAGCAGCCACGTAAAACTTGCAACAACAAAGTAGAGGGCGTCTAACTTGTTTTTGCAGGGCATGTTGTGATGTGATATGGTCAAGGCGTGATGCTATATTTTATTGTATGAGATGATCATGTTTTGTAACGAGTTATCGATGGCTGGCAGGAGCCATATGGTTGTCGCTTTATTGTATGAAATGCAAGCGCCATGTAATTGCTTTACTTTATCACTAAGCAGTAGCGATAGTCGTAGAAGCAATAGTTGGCGAGGCGACAACGATGCTACGATGGAGATCAAGGTGTCGCGCGGTGGCGATGGTGATCATGGCGGTGCTTGGCGATGGAATCACAAGCACAAGATGATGATGACCATATCATATCACTTATATTGATTGCATGTGATGTTTATCCTTTATGCATCTTATCTTGCTTTGATTGCGGTAGCATTATAAGATGATCTCTCACTAAAATTATCAATAAGTGTTCTCCACGAGTATGCACCGTTGCGAAAGTTCTTCGTCTTTGAGACACCACGTGATGATCGGGTGTGATAGGCTCTACGTTCAAATACAGCGGGTGCAAAACAGTTGCGCCGCGGAATACTCGAGTTAAACTTGACGAGCCTAGCATATAACAGATATGGCCTCGGAACACGGAGACCGAAGGTCGGCGTGAATCATATAGTAGATATGATCAACATAGTGATGTTCACCATTGAAAACTACTCCATCTCACGTGATGATCGGACATGGTTTAGTTGATTTGGATCACGTGATCACTTAGATGACTAGAGAGATGTCTGTCTAAGTGGGAGTTTTTAATATGATTAATTAAACTTTAATTTATCATGAACTTAGTCCTGGTAGTATTTTGCAAATTATGTTGTAGATCAATAGCTCGCGTTGTTGCTTCCCTATGTTTTTATATGTGTTCCTAGAAAATTGTATTGAAAAAGTTAGTAGCAATGATGCGGATTGGATCCGTGATCTAAGGTTTATCCTCATTGCTGCACGAAGAATTATGTCCTTAATGCACGCTAGGTGACGGACCTATTGCAGGAGCGGATGCATACGTTATGAGCGTTTGGCTAGCTCAATATGATGACTACTTGATAGTTTAGTGCACCATGCTTAACGGCTTAGAATCGGGACTTCAAAGGCGTTTTGAGCGTCATGGACCATATGAGATGTTCCAGGAATTGAAGTTAATATTTCAAGCAAATACCGAGTTGAGAGATATGAAGTCTCCAACAAGTTCTATAGCTAAAAGATGGAGGAGAATCGCTCAACTAGTGAGCATGTGCTCAGATTATGCGATTACTTCAATCGCTTGAATCAAGTGGGAGTTAATCTTCGAGATAAGATAGTGATTGACAGAATTCTCTAGTCACCATCACTAAAGTTACTAGAACTTCGTGATGAACTATAATATGCAAGGGATGGCGAAAACAATTCCCAAGCTCTTGGCGATGCTAAAATCGGCGAAGGTAGAAATCAAGAAAAACATCAAGTGTTGATGGTTGACAAGACCACTAGTCTCAAGGAAAAGGGCAAAGGAAGAAGGGAACTTCAAGAAGAGCGGCAAGCAAGTTGCTGCTCGGTGAAGAAGCCCAAGTCTGGATCTAAGCACGAGACTAAGTACTTTTGCTACAATGGAACTGGTCCTTTGGAAGCGGAACTACCCCAAGTATTTGGCGGATAAGAAGGTTGGCAAAGTGAACAAAGGTATATTTGATATACAGATTATTGATGTGTATTTTACTAGTGTTTATAGCAACCCTCGGTATTTGATACTGGTTGGTTGCTAAGAGTAGTAACTTGAAGCGGAGTTGCAGAATGAGCAGAAACTAGTTGAAGGGAAGTGATGATGAGTGTTGGAAGTAGTTCCAAGATTGATATGATCATCATCGCACACTCCCTATACTTTCGGGATTAGTGTTAAACCTAAATAAATGTTATTTGGTGTTTGCGTTGAGCATGAATATGATTTGATCATGTTTATTGCAAAAGCGGTTATTTATTTAAAGTCAAAGAATAATTGTTGTTACATTTACTTGAATAAAACCTTCGATGGTCATACACCCAATGAAAATAGTTTATTGGATCTCGATCGTAGTGATACGCATATTCATAATATTGATGCCAAAAGATGCAAAGTTAATAATGATAGTGCAACTTATTTGTGGCACTTGCCGTTGAGGTCATATTGGTGTAAAGCGCATGAAGAAACTCCATCTTGATGGGATTTTTGAATCACTTGATTATGAATCACTTGATGCTTGCGAACCATGCCTTATGGGCAAGATGACTAAAGACTCGTTCTCGGAACAATGGGCGAGCAAATGACTTATTGGAAATAATACATACTTGATGTATGCGGTCCGATGAGTGTTAAAGCTCACGGCAAGTATCGTTATTTTCGACCTTCACAGATGATTTGAGCAGATATGGGTATATCTACTTGATGAAACACAAGTCTGAAACATTTGAAAAGTTCAAAGAATTTCAGAGTGAAGTGAAGAATCATCGTAACAAGAAAATAAAGTTTCTGCGATCTGATCGCGAAGCGAATAATTGAGTTCTGAGTTTGGCCTTGATTAAAACAATGTGAAATAGTTTCACTACTCACGCCACCGGAACACCACAGCATAATGGTGTGTCCGAGCGTCGTAATCGCACTTTATTGGATATGGTGCGATCTATGATGTATCTTACCGATTTACCACTATCGTTTTGGGTTTATGCATTAGAGACAGCTGCATTCACGTTTAATAGGGCACCATCTAAATCCGTTGAGATGACACCGTATGAACTATGGTTTAGCGATAAACCTAAGTGTCGTTTCTTAAAGTTTGGGGTTGTGATGCTTATGTGAAAAGTTTTCACGATAAGCTCGAACCCAAATCGGAGAATCGTCTTCATAGAATACCCAATGGTAACTATTGGGTACACCTTCTATCACAGATCCGAAAGCAAGATATTTGTTGCTAAGATGGATCCTTTCTAGAGAAGAAGTTTCTCTCGAAAGAAGTGAGTGGGAGGAAAGTAGAACTTGATGAGGTAATTGTACCTTCTCCCTTATTGGAAAGTTGTTCATCACAGGAATCAGTTCCGGTGATTCCTACACCAATTAGTGAGGAAGTTAATGATGATGATCATGAAACTTCAGATCAAGTTGCTACCAAACCTCGTAGGTCTTCGAGTAAGATCCGCACTGAGTGGTACGGTAATCCTATTCTAGAAGTCATGTTACTAGACCATGATGAACCTACGAACTATGAGGAAGCGATGATGAGCCCAGATTCAGCGAAATGGTTTGAGACCATGAAATCTGAGATGGGATCCATATATGAGAACAAAGTGTGGACTTTGATGGAGTTGCCCGATGATCGGCAAGCCATATTATATAAATGGATCTTCAAGAGGAAGACAGATGCTGATAGTAGTATTACTATCTACAAAGCTCGACTTGTCGCAGAAAGGTTTTCGACAAGTTCAAGGTGTTGACTACAATGGGATTTTCTCAAGCTGTAGCGATGTTTAAAGTCTGTCCGAATCATGTTAGCAATTGCCACATTTTATGAAATCGGCAAATGGATGTCAAAATTACATTCTTTAATGAATTTATTAAAGAAGAGTTGCATATGATGCAACAGAAGGTTTTGTCAATCCTAAAGGAACTAACAAAATGTGCAAGCTCAAATGATCCATCTATGGACTGGTGCAAGCATCTCGGAGTTGGAATACACGCTTTGATAAGTTGATCAAAGCATATAGTGTTATACAGACTTACGGTGAAGCCTGTATTTACAAGAAAGTGAGTGGGAGCACTACAGCCTTTTCGATAAGTATATGTGATTGACATATTGTTGATCGGAAATAACGTAGAATTATTACGCAAAGCATAAAGGAGTGTTTGAAAGGAGTTTTTCAAAGAAAGACCTCGTTGAAGCTGCTTACATATTGAGCATCAAAGATCTATAGAGATAGATCAAGGCGCTAGATAAGTTTTTCAATAAATATATACCTTGTCAAGATTTTGAAGTAGTTCAAAATGGAGCAGTCAAAGAAAAGTTCTTGCTGTGTTGCAAAGGTGTGAAATTGAGTAAGACTCAAATCCCGACCACGGCAGAAAATAGAAAAGAGAATGAAAGTCATTCCCTATGCCTCGGTCATAGGTTCTATAAAGTATGCTATGCTATGTACCAGACCTATTGTATACCTTGCTCTGAATTTGGCAAGGAGTACAATAGTGATCTAGGAGTAGATCCTTTGGACATTGGTCAAGAACATCCTTAGTGAGGACTAAGGAAATATTTCTCGATTATGGAGGTGATAAAAGAGCCCGTCGTAAAGAGTAACATCGATGCAAGCTTTTTACACTGATCCAGATGACTCTAAATCTCAATCTGGATACATATTGTAAGTGGGAGCAATTAGCTAGAGTAGCCCCGTGCAGAGCATTGTAGACATAGAATATTTGCAAAATACATACGGCTCTGAATGTGATGGACCCGTTGACTAAGCTTCTTTCACGAGCAAAACATGATCATACCTTAGTACTCTTTGGGTGTTAATCACATAGCGATGTGAACTAGATTATTGACTCTAGTAAACCCTTTGGGTGTTGGTCACATGACGATGTGAACTATGGGTATTAATCACATGCGAGATGTGAATATTAGTGTTGAATCACATGATGATGTGAACTAGATTATTGACTCTAGTGCAAGTGGGAGACTGAAGGAAATATGCCCTAGAGGCAATAATAAAGTTATTATTTATTTCCTTATTTCATGATAAATGTTTATTATTCATGCTAGAATTGTATTAACCGGAAACATAATACATGTGTGAATATATAGACAAACAGTATGTCACTAGTATGCCTCTACTTGACTAGCTTGTTAATCAAAGATGGTTATGTTTCCTAACCATGAACAAGGAGTTGTTATTTGATTAACAAGGTCACATCATTAGTTGAATGATCTGATTGACATGACCCATTCCATTAGCTTAACACTTGATCGTTTAGTATGTTAATGCTTTCTTCATGACCCATACATGTTCCTATAACTATGAGATTATGCAACTCCGTTTACGGAGGAACACTTTGGTACTACCAAAGCGTCAGCAACGAATCGGGTGATTATAAAGGAGTACTACAGGTGTCTCCAAAGGTACTTGTTGGGTTGGCGTATTTGAGATTAGGTTTTGTCACTCCGATTGTCGGAGAGGTATCTCGAGCCTTCTCGGTAATGCACATCACTTAAGCCTTGCAAGCATTACAACTAATGAGTTAGTTGTGAGATGATGTATTACGGAACGAGTAAAGAGACTTACGGTAGCGAGATTGAACTAGGTATTGGATACCGACGATCGAATCTCGGGTAAGTAACATACCGATGACAAAGGGAACAACGTATGTCGTTATGCGGTTTGACCGATAAAGATCTTCGTAGAATATGTAGGAACCAATATGGGCATCCAGGTTCCGCTATTGGTTATTGACCGAGAATGGTTCTAGGTCATGTCTACATAGTTCTCGAACCCGTAGGGTCCTTGCACGCTTAACGCTTCGATGGCAGTTCATAATGAGTTTATAAGTATTGATGCACGAAGGTTGTTGAGTCCGGATGTGATCACGGACATGACGAGGAGTCTCGAAATGGTCGAGACATAAAGATTGATATATTGGAAGCCTATGTTTGTACTTGGAATGGTTCGAGTGAAAACAGGATATTATTGGAACACCGGGGGTTACGGAACCCCTGGGGTATATGGGCCTTCATGGGCCTTGAGGGAGAAGGAGAAGGGCCGGCCAGGTGGGCTGCGCGCCCCCCTTCCCCTTCCGGTCCGAATAGGACAAGGAGAGGGGCGCGCCTTCCCCTTTCCCCTCCCAATCCTACTCCAACTAGGAAGGGGGAGTCCTACTCCGGTGGGAGTAGGACTCCTCCTTCAGGCGCCTCCTCTAGGGCCGGCCACCTCCCCTTGTCTCCTTTATATACGGGGCAGGGGCACCCCAAGACACACAAGTTGATCTACGGATCTTGCCTTAGCCGTGTGCGGTGCCCCTTCCACCATATTCCACTTGGTCATATCGTCGCGGAGCTTAGGAGAAGCCCTGCGCCGGAGAAGTCATATCGTCGCGGAGCTTAAGCGAAGCCCTGCGTCGGTGGAGCATCAACATCGCCACCACGCCGTCGTCTTGTGGAACTCATCCCGACACTTTGCTGGATCGAGTCCGGGATCGTCATCGAGCTGAGCGTGTGCGAGAACTCGGAGGTGCCGTCGTTCGGTGCTTGGATCGGTTGGATCGTGGAGACGCGTCGACTACATCAACAGCGTTGTTATAACGCTTCGCTTTCGGTCTCACGAGTGCGTGGGCGGACCTCTCCCCTCTCGTTGCTGTGCCATCACCATGGTCTTGCGTGATCGTGAGGAAAATTTTGAAATTACTCGTTCCCCAACAGCATGGCGCTGCCGCAGCACGGAGGGCGCCACCTGACACGGGAGGCACGGCCACCGCGGAACACTGGTGGCGTGGTGCGACGCGGCAGCGGCGGCGCGCCCGTACCGGCGTGTTTCGCCGCCCGTGCGGCGTGGAGCAACTCGCCACTCCTCATCGAGCTGAACTTGAGCGGCGAGTTGCTGAACCACGCTTTGCTTGGGCGGCAAGCGCTCCGTCGGGCCAAGCGAGGTTGGTGAAGCACCGATCGGCCTCGCCCGTATTCGGAGGGCTCGGCGGGCCACCCAGCCGGGTAATATGCCGGAGAGCGGCTCATCGGAAGCCATCGGAAGAGTGGAGAAAATGGTGAAGGAGGAGATGGGGGAGCAGCGGAGGGGTGCGATTCTTGCCCGCTGTCTGTCTGGCCTCGTCTAAATAGAGGGCGGTCGGTAGGAGCTTGGCCGGCGTCTGGCCTCGTTTAAACTGAGGGCGGACGGGAGGAGCTCGGCCGGTGTTGCGTTTAATTCCGGCCCGCTCATGAACGGATGTGTGGCCGGAGTAGGATTCTTGGTTTGCATGCGGGTTTAAGCGAGGGGTTTAATGGGGCGCGGGCATGCAGGTGGCCGGCGATACTATTCGATTTGACAGCATTAATGAGTCGTCAAATCACAAAGGCCCTCGCCTCTCGTGAAACCGACCGAGCTAGACTGCCCCACCCTCTAGCCTTTTAAAAAATGTATATACTCCACTTTTGTACAGTAGTCGTATCGATGGATTGCGCCATGGAGCAAAACTTGAAATTAAAAAAAAGGTGGTACATATAGAGAGCGCTCATGAACTATGTGTCATACATGGCAATAAATACTACTACATGATAGTAATATATGATACATGGCGCAGGAGTACTAAGGCTGGCCATAGTGGGGTAACATAAGTAGTAACATGCACTTGGGACTATAAACATGCTTATCGGCGAGCAATTAAAGAAGAGAAAGATGGTTATAGTAACATAGGTAGATACCAGTAACATAATAAATGCGATGCTACTATGTGTCATGCATGGCAACAAATGAGACCACCTACGATACTAATCTATGACACTATGCACTATAGAGGTAGTAGTAACATAGACTAGTAACATACACTCCCTCTGTCCCATAATATAAGAACGTTTTTAACACTACACTAGTGTCAAAAACGTTCTTATTTTATGGGACGGAGGGAGTACATGTTACTAGTCTAAGTTACTCCCAACTATGACCAGCCTAAGTATTATTAATACAGTTTTGCTAGAACTCATCTAGATGAGATATAATTTGGTCTCATTCATCTTTTATAGCCATTGGATGTGTTGCTATAAGATGTGTGTGTGCTGACGTGGGTTGTATTTGTTCTTGTGCAACGAACTGACCACTGCATGTCATGTTTGATAGTCCCAAGTCATTAAAACCATACAAGTCATTCCTCTATTTATGTCAAAAAATAAGAAACAACGTGAGAGTTAATGCACCACGCCTATGTGTTTACTAGTATTTGGTTTTCGTAAGATGACTTAATACTCACCTAGACGGAGGGAGTATTCGATTTGACAGTGGTGGCGCAGTTCCCGATCGGCTTTAATGCGCAGCGAGGAGGAGAAGCGGTTCCCGGTATGTTGAACGGCCAATGCATCCGCCTTCAATTAATGCATGAAGGAAGTAATGGGAGGAGGTCCGAGAAATGAGGCTGCACGATGTGTATGCAACGCAGTTTGCCCTCATTGCCCTCATATAAAGGCGCACCTCCATACCAATGCATCTACCACATCGTACGCACCTAAGCATTTGCCTAAGCACCTACACTAAGCGCAAAAGAGCTCACTCCAGACCCATGGCGGCGATGCGCGTGAGCGGCCAGTGGCTAAGCCAGATGGTCCACGACACCGGCCTGCGGCATGGCGACAAGGATCGTCTCCAGACGGTGTTGGAGACCGGCTGGTGGATGGCCGCCGTCGATGCCAACTACGACTCTCAGTTGGACCAGATGATCGTTGCCACCAGCAACAAGTTCACCATCCTCAAGAAGCTCGCGGACGACATCGCCGTACTCCTCCAGCCCGCACGCCCGGGCTCCTCATTGCCTGCCACCCTAATCGGCCTCCATGGCCGGAACCTCTTTCAAGCACTGGTGGCCCTGCGACTGCCCGCCGACGCCACGAAGAATGTACACCTGGAGGTCGCGCTCGCCGTGAGGCGCCTCGCCCTGCAAGAATTCGTCGACCTACACATCCACGTGTACGAGCAAATCATGTACATAGGTATCTACAAGTCCAGTGAGGACGCTACGACGTTGGCCTTCCTCAACCGGCTGGAAGCCTTGGATGCCTTTGCTGAGAAGCACCTCGACCTCGCCACAAAAGTCGCCGCTCCTTAGCCGCCGGTCGGTGGCCCGGCGCACTAAGTTGAGGAGGAGGAGGTCGTACATTCGTGGATCCATCTTTCTTCTTGCCTTCTGTAACCACCACTGCGATCACATCATCGTGGTCTTAATTCTTATTGTGCTGTTGTATTCTCGTTCCAGTCAATACCGACATGTGCGATCCCTTTGCTTAATTATATGCATCACTGTAACTAGTACTCCATCTGTCAATTTATAAAGTTGTGCTTACCTTTTCCATTAACTTCGTGCAATGCGCGGGCATCTTGCTAGAAACACTAGAATATGTCTATATAATCCGTATGTGATAGTCCATTTGAAATCTCAAAAAAGACAAATATTTAGGTATGGAGGGAGTAATATATTAGGAGTATATCAAAACAATAGTGATTTCTTTCAAGTTTGTGAACAAATACTACTATTCTACTACATTGGATTCGTCGCAACGCACGGGCACATTGCTAGTAAAAGGAAAAGGCCTGCTGCGTTCGCGTCGCACCCCCACACGCCCGGGAGTCGGGAGTACAACACGGCCCGTTCGGCACGACACATGGCTTAGGGAAGGCGTGTTGCCTAGCATTTTCACTTTCATGTGGGACCGTCGTTGAGCAAACCGACACCCCGCCCGCCGCCGAGTTGGAAAACAGAAACGAGGGGAAGATCTAGCTATTGCACGGAAGCCAAGAAATTTGGTGTCAGACGGGCTCGTTGATAGAGTAGGAGCATTCCGTACTAGTACTACTCCTACTAGTACCAAGTTTGTACTCCTAATACTATATTACTAGTACTACCACTATACAACTAGTAGGTACGTGCACGACACAACTTTGTATGAACAAAAAACGGGAAGATCTTGTTTTGGGTGATTTATCTTTTTTTCAATCAACGTAGTATGAATAATATGATGTGGGGGGCACCCATGAAGCTTATGTGGCTTGGTTGCATGGCTACGGAAGGTTAGAGAAAAATAAATAGATAATGTGTTTAGAGTGCACTCCACTAAATAGATATACTTTGGATCCATTGCAACGGACCGGCACATCTATATCTATACCCCCTATATAGTGTGTGAAAAACTTTGAAAGTTGGTCGTTGGATCAAGCCAATCCGATGGTACAAAGATGGCAAATCCGAGCACTTCTGGCCGTTGGATATCATCCACAAGATTCTGCCACATGTATAATCTAGAAGACTCCATGGTTGAACTTAATTCATGACTAACTTTGCCACAACTAAGCTTAGGCAAAGTTATTAGTTCTTCAAAATGAGAGCCACAAGTTGGGAAGCCTAAGAGAGTCTTGCCACATTTTTTGTGTGTATGTCATGTGGGGCCTTAGTGTGGCTTGCCTAAGGCATGGCTTGAACCAAACACTCACCTAAGTTAATCAAACTTGCCTAACCTTACATTCCACCAGATTTTGCCACATGTTAGAATCCAGAAAACTCCACATGTAGAAGCATAATGCACAAACCACCAGAATCTCATGCGTGCAATGCACGTGTACCTTACTAGTACTACTCCAGTTGGTAGTACTAGTAAGAAACAAAATCCAGTTTTGGCACGAGCTCGTACTGCGGGAGCACCACAAGGCCTACCGCGGGAGTTACATTTCCCTCTCGGGGCCCACGGGACCGAACTTCGGTGGCTTAGTGCCCGGCCTATGAGTCAATGACATGCGGACCTTAAATGCGGCTGGCCCACATGTCATTCTCAGGTGGTGGTGTGGTTCGTGACTTACTCGTTCGAGATGAACCGGCCGGTGGTGGCGTGGCCGTGGCGATGGTGCCACAGCTGGGCGTTGGGGCGTTACGAGGCGTAGATGGCCACACCGGCGGGTACTACCTGTAGTACATAAGTACTTCAGCTGAGGATTGATGCCCAGGACGAAATGTGTCACAGCCGCTGGATGAAAATTCGATGGTGCGGGAGTATGGATCGGAGCACAGCAGCGGAGCAGGCAAACCGCGTCCAATCGGGTGTGTCGTGGTAGAAAGTTGATGGTCGCCAGATTCAGCTGGCCCGCATGTCATGCACACAAAGGCGGAGGAGGCGGTGGGTCCGAGAGGGATGAGGGGCAGAACAATCCTACCATTCTGTCACTGACATGTGGGACCAATAAGCGTGGGTCCGACCTGTCAGCGAAGGAAAGGCGGGGCAAGGCAGTGATAGCCACATTAGAGGATCCATGTCCACGTCGGGGGACGTCGTGCCGTGGGTTGGAGCGGCGTCGTGGGAATCGCGTGTGGGTGTGGCGATGGTAGAAACAAGAAGCGTGATGGTCGCCGTGGTTCAACTTCCATGGACAAGCTGTGTGGTAATCTGGCGACACATGTATATCAAAACTAGAGTGTTTATATTTCAAGCACGTGAACAAGTATTATTCTACTAGTTTGGATCCATTGCAACGCATGGGCCAGCACATTGGTAGTAGTAGTGTCCATCTCTATCTCTAGAGGCCTTCCCTCGTTCATCCTTTTCTCTCACAAGATAAATTACTCATAGAAATGCATCTTGATGTTCCGTGGAACGCATGAGGATGTTTCCTTGGGGGTCTCTCCAGCACGGTGTGGTCGTAGTCGCAAGTTGACGCCCCTTGAGATGCCGACGTTGAGGGGCACTCGGATTTCCTCCGATGAGCAGGTAAGATGAGTTTGATCACGTAGTAAATGCATTCTAAAGACTACTTCCGAGTCCATTTCCTAATTCTCCCCCTGCCCACTGTTTCACAGGCTAGGCTCGGTGCAAGTGGAGATTGGCTTGCATATATACTGGAGGGTACCAACATCAATTTGCACAATAGTTACAACAGTGACACCGTTCCCGTAGAACCTTTGTCCAACATTGGGATCAGCCATGCAACGGGCCACCGCATGAATTGGTACGATGGAACCACTGTGCGATTGAATAAGATAGCATGAACCTTGCACATGGCGGTCAAAGGCGGACCATGCTGTCTGCCGCCGATTTGTTGCCGTACGAGTAGGAAGACGTTGTGCTCCTTTCTAACCGCATCTTCACGGTGACAAACCAGGGGACTTATTTTGTATGGGACACATCCTACGATATACTCCCTCTCTCCCAGTTTATTCGTTTTATAAGTTTCAAATTCAAATTTAGAGCTCCCCATCACATGTTGAGATTACAATGTCCATTAAATCGTTGCGTGCATGTATAGTAAAGAAAAAATCTTGAGTTTGGCACGAGTTAGGTGTCATGGAGCACCACAAGCCCTGGCGCAGGAGTTACATTTCCCTCTCAGGGCCGTCGGGACTGAGCTTCAGCGCCTTACTACACCTACCTTTGAGTCAATAACATGTGGACCCGATAGGTGACTGGTCCACATGTAATGCTCCCAAGGCGAGGGGCGGTGGGGCCAAGAGGGGTGAGCCGCAGGTCGGGGACGTGTGGTTTCATGGGTTCGGCGGCGTCGTGGGAATCGCGGGTGGCTGTGGTAGAAACTTGATGCTCGCCGCATTTTAGGTGGCCCACATGTCATGCACACAAAGGTAGAGGGGCGGTGTGGCCGAGAGGGCTGAGGCGCAAGTCGGGGGGCGTGGTGTCGTGGGTTGGAGAGGCGTCGTGGGAATCGCGAGATGAAACGTGATGGTCGTCGTAGTTGAACTTCCACGGACAAGCTGTCATGTCTACGGACACATGCACTGCATACCGATCACTGGAAGGAGTAGCAAATAAAGCTATATATGCGGATAAATAGTTCCTTATAGTCTAGCGGACCCACGCTACTACTCTGTTCCAAAGACATGCACACCATCGAAATAGTCCATCTATATCAATATACACCGAGAGGGAATAATTTTTTTTACAAGAGAGGAAATAGTTCATCCATCCATAATACCCTCCTGCTGGTGCAGCATTTTCTTCTTCTTCTTCTTCTTGTTCTCATTCTCTGTGGGAGACGGCTTCGCAACAAGCTCTTTGGACCTTGCAGCTATCTCGAAACTCACACGGGCATCGAGGGAAGCATATTTTATCCGCTCATACGTCAAGGGATAATTCTCCCATCCAGACGACCTTAATGCCACCGTCTCGTCAGCCTTCTGAAGATTTGTACCGAGCACAAAATTTGCTACGTCGAATAGTGATGGTGTCTGTTTAGCACAATCTTCTACAGGAATTTTAATTCTGGTTTGTAGGTCAGCGATGCTTTTCAAATCAAGGTTGTACGGCTCCAGCTTCTGTTTGTCCCCTTCGATGACTGCCCCATAGAAGTATACCCCGAGACAAGAAATCGTGAAGCTCACCTGGTATGGTGGGCGAGTGTATGATGTGGTACACCAAAACGTCATCTTCGAGGCATAGATGAAGGACGGCGGCGCACTAGATCTTCCCAGGGGCATGCTCCGTATACTCTGCGTCGAGACCGATGACCCTCGTCTCTACCTTTTTGAGGGAGTTGGATACATTGTTGATCCACTGCCGAACAACCCTTGGGTGGATGGTGACGGTGGCAACTATGCGCATCGAGCCTTCGACGAGGACATGTTGGACGCTAAAAACCTGCATCTCGATCTCTTTCGCCATTTGGAACCGCTGGAATGGAGGGCTATGGTTTGGAGAATTAGGATTAGATGGCTAGTCTAACTGAAGTAGTAGATGATTATTTAAAGAGGTTAAAATAATGTGAACACAGTGGGGTTTGGATGCAAATGAAGACGAAGGGGAGGTGAAGAAGCCGAGGCGAATCGGTTCCCGATGGAGAAGTAAATGGGAGAAGTGGCGTGCAGGCAGTTGATTAGACGGCTAGGTAGACTAAACGAAAAGGCTATGCGGGTAGACTGAGGAGTCGTACCTGTTCGTGTACGTGCCCATCCTTCCTGATAGGTGGGAACTATGCAAACAGATAAAAAATGCGTCGTAGCTTTTTTTTGAGCGCGTGAGTGGGAGACACAACATTCTCTGGTTAAGGAATACTCCCTACGTTTAGGTGAGTATAAGTCACCTTATGAAAATCAGGTTTTCCCAAAACCTTTAGGCGTGGAGCATTAACTTCCTGCTCGATCCCCTCCCAGCCTCGTTAGCCAGCGTTCTCTTCCTCTGCTGCCGCGTTCTACCTTTCCATTTTTCCTCTTCTCAAGTGTGGAACGATCTGCATGCCTTCCTTGATGCAACAGAACGACCACTGCATGCATCGCGACAGGGCGTTGATTGGGCATGCACGAGAATTTGGTTCTGCTCGCAATATGGATGATACCTGAACGATGAAGTGAACTGGCATGCTAGCACGGGAGACCTATTTCCGCTATACAATACTGGAGTACTCATGTTCCTAGTAGTAGTAGTAGTAGTAGTAGTAGTAGTAGTACAACTGTGGTACACTTGATGGTCGAAATACTATTCATCCGGTCCTCACAGTGAAGTGACAACACCCTGCGCCTGACACTAGTCCAGCGAGGCGGCGTGTTCGGGTTACCAAAGTCAGCCTCACCCTATGCCTTTGTGCGATCTGTCACCACTGCCAGACAAAGACATTGGCGCCTCGCCTCGTCTCCCTCTCCGCTCCCATAGCACCACTCCATCTCCATCTCCTTCTCAATCTCCGTCTCCGTCTCCATCTCACTGTGCCCCTGTGTACGGTCGCCTCACTCGCCTCCCCCAGTACCACTATTCCCTCGCTAGCCGCTCCAGCACCGACATCCTTCTCCCTCGTAAATCAAGCCCCCTTCCAAACTCCACCATGGCCGAATGCGAACCGCGTAGCATCCATATGAGCCGCGATTGGAGCAATCTCCCAGTGACATCCTCGACCTCTGTTGTTCGTGTATGGATATTTTGACCGCCCTGTGGCTGGCTGCATGCTCGAGGGACATGCACACAGCCATCGTCGAAGCGAGGCCTAAGCTTTTCAAGACACCCTACTTGCTGCTATCTGGTCTTGCGAGATTGGCTCACCATGATACAGAGGCGTGCATGATGCCCCTCGACTTCAATCCGATCTCCATTAGCCGAAACTTGTTTGCAGGTATGTAGTGTGTCGCCGTACATCATTTCCCTCGACATCGATCCGATCACCATCGCCAAACTTCTTGGCAGGTATGTCTTTGGGTCGGCATGAACTCCCATCGGATGGCTGCCTTCAGAGAAGACGGTAAAAAGTTGGTGCTCGTGAACTTCCAGACCTCCTATGAGATTATCCTTCCGCCGTTGGATTATATAGACTATTACCATCGCAGTCCAACTCATCTAGATTACTACGTCAGTTGGATGGACCTTGTTTTGCAGAAGATTGTAATCTGCCAAGTGCCCACATGACATGCAAATTACGCAGACTTCAAGCTAATTGCCTTGTTCGACCGCGGACTCGCCTATCTTTATGCCGGTGCCTTCTTTAGCTGGAGACAACTCGGCTCGAAGTGGATCATCGTCAAAGCTGATACACACTTCTGTGATGCTATTGAACACAATGGCATCATCTACGCGATCGACAAAGCAGATGGCACCACATATTGCTGGGACGGCGCGTGTAAGTTGTTTCCGTCTCATGTTAATGATGACGCGATGACACTGTTTGAACTTTTTGTGATGATTGGCATATCCCTGTTTGAGCAGAATTTGAGTAGAACTATGGCAATATATTAGAGACGCCGTAAATCAGCTATATTTGGAATGAGTTAATTCATGCGATTGTGACCATGTCATTACAGCCAATTTTATACCCTGAATAATCAAACGGTTAGGAATATATGGATATTATCCTTATTTTACAGTAATCTATATACTAATACTAAATATGAGTGTGTATCAATGGCCATGTTAGTTTCCTCATTTTCATGATGTAGAAACATGCACCACACTGTTGGTTTCATCTAACCATACATTAGGGAAGTAAATGTGCATATGGAGAACTCTATATTTGGAAGTAGTGAAATCCTGCAATGCTTACCATGTGTACATACCTATATTCGCCCTTCAGCAATCAATGGCTAGAATAATATCCTCACACAAAAAATTCCCGCAGAACACGAGTATATAACAATGCATGGTCTGTTAGTTACCTTGAAGAATTTGTTTGTGAGGAGAGAACATGATTACATAACATGCATGACATGGTAGTTTCCTGTGAAGAATCGATTGCGAGATAACATGAGTATAACCATGCATAGCACTTCTATATTTTCGAACCCAGTATACATTTCCCTGTATTTTCCTCCCAGTTCCAACAAGTACATATCACTGATATTTCTTGCATTATCCTACTCATACTCTGAACAATGCTGATCTTACATTAACAATGACTGTCCTTTTGATATGATGCAGTGTCCCTCGATTCATCGCCCTTTGTAATCACACCACCTTTGCCAAAAACAGGAAGCACAACTGGTTCCTCGCTCGATCAGACGACGGCAAAAGACTGATGATCATTCGGACACATGAGTCGGAAAAGTTATATTGCAAAAACCCCACTGTATACAAGCACCGTGTAATACGTGAGTATCCGAACAGCGGCTGTTACGTCTATGAGCAGGATACCAGCTTGTTGGGGCCTTTAGGATTTTTTAGTTGGAGGCGGGTAGACAGCCTTGGTTCACACTCTCTGTTTCTTAGACTCAATTATCTGATTAACCAGGATATCACCGTTGGCAAGGACCTTGATGGCAGAGAGGCTCTGTTTGCTATGGAAAACTGTGTCTACACGGCAAGCCCTAGGAGTTCGGGAGCAAACTCCCCTGATTGTCAACGATACATCCTGCAGCCAAAAGAAGGTGAGAATGACAAAGGCATCCAGATTAACTTTGATCCTTGGATGTCTCAATTACGACAGCAGTGATGTGGTTCAAGCCTTGAGGTTGATAGGTAATTGGGCTGTTGCATCGAAGGGTGGAGTCTTGGTGTCTCCGGATCACTTTGGTTGTCAAGCGGGCTGCAAATTATGATGGTGTTGGATCATCTCTTGAATGACTTTGTTGTCTTTGCTGCTGGTTCGGATGGGCAGTTCTTTCTTTTGTTATGCATATTCCTTGTCATTTGGTCATCCTCGTCTATGTCACTCTTTCTTTGTAATAGTTGCTTCTGTTTAGAATGTCATTCTCGTCTGGATCACGAGAGTCTGAGCGCTGCAGATGGGTGCGTTTAGGTGGTGTAGCAAGACTTCTTATGAACTATCATGTCTTGCTGTTTATGTCAGTAGTAGTCACTAGTCAGTGTTTGAATGTTGTATATATCGTTGTTTCGAACTATTTATTGTCTCAAACTACTGGTGGGCTAAATGAGGGCATCACCTGTGACGCCCCAAGACCGGAGCTTCAGTTGCCTTCCAGGGTTTCCGAGTTTTGTCGTGTGGTTTGTTTTGTTTTTTGCATTTCATCATGTCATCTCTTGCATTGCATCATGTCATCATGCCATCATGCCATTCAATTTTTGCAACTCTACTAAATAAATTGTATGGATTTTTCGATCCATTTAAATTGAGGGAAGGTTGACTTCTCTTTATAACATATCCTCCCAATATTAGGGAGCTATATTAAAAATATTCCATTGTTTTGGAATCACCATAACCCACTTGCATAATAAATCCCATGCCTTTTCTGCTCCGAGTTGACCTCAAAACCTTGCCAATTTTATTTCATCATTTTCCGGAGCTCCACCAAAAATCCTTGGGCCATTTTTGTTAAATTCTTCATATTTTTGTGAGCCCGGGAAAATTGTCCTCGTTTCCAAATTCTTTCCCTAACCCTCTCTTTCTTTTTGTCTCCCTTTAATGGTTTTTCTGCTAAGTAATATAAGAGAGGGAGAGAGAGTGCCTAGCCGGCCTCTTAGGCCCAGCCGGCCCCTGGCCATTCTCCTCCACCAGGCCGGCCTAGTCTCCCGAGGCCCAAGGCCCACCAACCCAGCTCTAACCTAGCCCCGAACCCTCATCTCTCTCCCTCGACTCCCACCAGCGCCGCCACCCCTCGTCCTTCCCGATCCCCTCGTCCTCCCCATCTCTCCCGATCCCCCCTCATCTCCCCTCGATCCCCTGTGCGCCATCGACCCTGCTCAGCCCGATTCCATCTTCCCTCGATCTCTCCCTCGTCGCCTCGCGCCTCCACCCCTCGCTGCGACCAGGAGCTCCGCGCCATTCCTTCTCCTTCAGCCGCTCCTCCTCCGCCTCGACGTCGCCGCCGGCAGCGGCAGCAGCTGCTGCACCCTCTCGCCGTTCCCGTACCTCCTCGCCCTTCTCCTCGCCCCATCGCTCGAGTCCGAAGGCCCCGCCTCCCGTGTCTCCTCCCGCCTCGGCCCTGCCGGTGACGGCGACCCCGACGCGCCCGCGCCCGGTCTTCTCCAAGCCGCCGCCGTCCCTTCTCCGGTGCCCCATCCTCGTCGGGTTTTTGCTCGAGCTCGCCACCCTGGCGCCTAAAGCATCTCCCGCCGGAGCCCGCAGTCCCTTGTCGCGCCTCCCTGCGCCAAGTCCGCCGCCGTGTTGCTGTTTCCGTCGCTCCACCTCCCGCAAGTCCGATGCCCGCCCTGCTTTGTTTGAGCAGGAAGGAGGATGCGCCCCGCTTGCCCTCTTGACCAGAATCACCAAGGCCAAGACCAGCCTGGCAGGACCTCGTACATCACTATCGCCGCAAGAACCGAGACCGCAAGTTCAGAAGATCCCAAGTACCACTACGACCCGACGACCACCGAACCGGAAACGACAAGTACCCCTTCGGATGCGCCTAGTTCGACTACGTGGACCACCAAGTACCGCTATCGACGACTCGAACATCTACGAAAAAGAACGTGTACCACGAGCGCCAAGTTCGACTACCGCACGGTTACGTCAAGTTCATCTACGGAAATGAGTACAACTACCGTTGACATGTTTTTCGCCAAGTACCTCTCGGATCCGACAAGTACCCCGATGACGTGTGTACCACTACCGTCGCCAAGATCGCGAGTTCCTCTCCGAACGTGTACCCCTACTTCCCTCGACGATCATCGCGTGAACGTCTACTTCCCTCTACGAAACGCGAACCCTCCCGCTTGATCGATCCAAGGTATAACCCGAGACGACGCGATGAGATGCCCTTGCATGTATGAGATGCACGATATGTTTGCACCGTGTCCGAATTGTCACTCGCTTGTTCCTCCTCGTTGCCATGCCATCGTTCCGTGGGAACCCGGTATCCGGGATCACCCCACCATCGTTTGCATGTTCCGCACGTCCACACTTCCTTTTGCACCGGTATCTCCGTGAGCTACCGGAACCGATATGTTGCCGTGGCATCATTTTCGGGTATGTTGCCGTGGCACCATTTTCGTTTTCGCCGCCGTGGCACCCTTTTCGTTCCGCCACGGTGACATAATGCTTCATAACATGCTCTTGTCAACATTTTCATAATATTGCATAAAACTTGCTCATGTCATCCGCATCATGATAACAACATTTAAATGTTTATAATTGTTGTTTGCATTAATTTGCTTAAATGCCATGCTAAAATGATTTATTTCATAACTAAATAACCGTAGCTCGGATTTAAATAAATTATATATGTAAATGGGGTAGAAAAATGCATGGATTAACATGGTAGCATTACTTTGCATGGTTAACAACATTAAAATTGTGTTTAGGGCAGATCAGTACCTAATCCATATATATGCACATGAGGATTTTCCGAATTGTTGTTGTTGTTTCGGCCTCATTTAAACTTGCCTAGGTAGGTAATTTTGTTGTGCTTCACCTCTTGCCATGTTTAATAACATTTAATATTGTTGAGTACCTAATCGGGAGTGAACTAAATAATTGATGTGGTGTTTCGTCAATATGCAACTCGTTGCATATTGAGCTCCACTTAATTTGTGGTATTGTTTGTTGCATTTTGCCATGCCATGCTATTTAAACCGGACATGCATCATACTCGCTTGTGCATCATGCCATGTTTATGATTGTGTGTTTACTATGTTGTTTGCTTCTTTCCGGTTTGCTTCTCTCGTTAGCTTCGGTTTCGTTCCGGAGTTGTGAGGATTCGTTCGACTACGTCCATTTGTCTTCTTCATGGACTCGTTCTTCTTCCTTGCGGGATTTCAGGCAAGATGACCATACCCTCGAAATCACTACTATCTTTGCTTGCTAGTTGCTCGCTCTTTTGCTATGCCTATGCTACGATGCCTATCACTTGCTTATCAAGCCTCCCATATTGCCATGTCAAGTCCCTAACCATCCTTTCCTAGCAAACCGTTGATTGGCTATGTTACCGCTTGGCTCAGCCCCTCTTATAGCGTTGTTAGTTGCACGTGAAGATAAAGTTTTGTTCCTTGTTGGAACATGGAGATGTTGTTCCTTGTTGGAACATGTTTACTTGTTGGGATATCACAAAATATCTTATTTAATTAATGCATCTACACACTTGGTAAAGGGTGGAAGGCTCGGCCTTATGCCTGGTGTTTTGTTCCACTCTTGCCGCCCTAGTTTCCGTCATATCGGTATTATGTTCCCGGATTTTGCGTCCCTAACGCGGTCGGGTGATTTATGGGACCCCTTGACAGTTCGCTTTGAATAAGACTTTTCCAAAGAAGGCCCAACATTGGTTTTACCATTTGTCTCACCTATGCCCTTTTTCCTTGGGTTTCGGAGCCCGAGGGTCATCTTTATTTTAGCCCCGGACCAGTGCTCCTTCGAGTGCTGGCCCGAACTAGAGCCCCTGCAGCGCCCCTCAAGGCAACTTGAGGTCTGGTTTTAGTTGTGCGGACTGCTCATCCGAGTGTGCCCCGAGACCGAGATATGTGCAGCTCCTATCAGATTTGTCGGCACATCCGGCGGCTTTGCTGGTCTTGTTTTATTGCTGTGAAATGTCTTGTAGCCGGATTCCGAGACTGATCGGGTCTTCCGGGAGAAGGAATATCCTTCGTTGATCGCGAGCTTATCATGGGCTAAGTTGGGACACCCTGCAGGGTTTGAACTTTCAAAGCCGTGCTCATGTTATGTGGCAGATGGGAATTTGTTAATGTCGGTTGTAGAAAACCGAAGTTGACCTTAATTAAAATACACCAACCGCGTGTGTAACCGTGATGGTCTCTTCTCGGCGGAGTCCGGGAAGTGAACACGGTGTTGGAGTTATGCTTGACGTAGGTTGTTCTAGGATCACTTCTTGATCATAGTTGTTCGACCGTGCCTTGCTTCTCTTCTCGCTCTCTTTTGCGTATGTTAGCCACCATATATGCTAGTCGCTTGCTGCAGCTCCACCTCACTACCCTGTCCTACCTTTAAGCTTAAATAGTCTTGATCTCGCGGGTGTGAGATTGCTGAGTCCCGTGACTCACATGATACTTCCAAAACCAGTTTGCGGTGCCGATGAACCGTGCAGGTGGCGACCCGAGCTCAAGGAGGAGCTCGATGAAGATCTTGTTCTTTGTGTTGTTTCGCTTCAGTTGATCAAGAGTGGAGCCAGTTGGGACGATCGGGATCTGTGTAGCATTTGGGGTAGTCTTCTTTTATTTTGGTTCCGTAGTCGGACCTTGATTGTATCTGTATGGTGTAATGTTTTACTCATGTATTGTGTGAAGTGGCGATTGTAAGCCAACTATGTATCTTTTTCCTTATGTATTACATGGTTGTGTGAAGATTACCTCACTTGCGACATTGCTTTCAATGCGGTTATGCCTCTAAGTCGTGCTTCGACACGTGGGAGATATAGCCGCATCGAGGGCGTAATAAGTTGGTAATCGAGCCTTCCCGACTTAGGAGCCCCTACTTGATTGTTTGTGGCGTTGTTGAGTCTAGAACGGGAAATGTTTTGAGTCTTAGGATTATATATATCGGAGAGTAGGATTCTTTTTACTCCTCGGTCCCTTAAATCGCGCTCTCGTGAGGTATCCCGACGAGAGTTTTGACTTTTCTCTCCTCAAATTTCACTAAAAAATTTTAGGATCACGCTGGTATCTTGGAATCGTTCGATGGTTTTGTGACGAGAACATTGTTCTTGGTGCCTCCTCGACATTTAGGGGTTGTGGCGGTGTCCCGGGAGTTGAGCTCCGAGGTGTTGTCGTCACAATTTTATCGTTGTAGTTCGGAATACCGAGTTTTGCCGACATCGAAAATCTCTTTTGTGCAGTTGTTGGTGAGATAACCCCGATAGCCCAAGATCTTTGTGGCGAAAGGGAGTATTGCCATGACTTGTATAACGGATGTTTTTCGAAGGTCGAGGTACACGATTTCCGAGGATTTCTTGGTTATGTGTTGAAGGATGGATACAGCTGGATCTAGGTATTGTTAGTTTGGGTGATATATATTTTGTGTCCCCTGTATCCCCAACACCAGATTGCATAACCAGAAAGTTTCGGGAGTTTATAGGTGGGAATTCAAGTATCTCATAGGATATCTTTCCAACACACACATGATACGATATGGGATCTATCATATGTTTGTTTCTGGCTTAATCTGCAAGCCACTCCTTTGTTTTGTTTTAAGTTGTGGTATTCGAGTTGCTTCAATGCCAAGTGTTGATTCCATACTTTCCCTAAATGGTGTTCTCATATTGCTATGTGAATACTAATCCTTCTTGATCACTGAGCTTGTCATGTAAATTCTTTTCTTAACCGGCGTGCTTCTCTTTAAGTGGATTCGATCATTTCAACATTTGCGAGATCAATTCTAAGTTTTCTCAACGGTGTTTGTTTCATCCGTCCCTAGTTGTCTTTGTTTTCCCGCCCTCCCACCCCTTTTTCTTCAAGGACTCAGATTTCTTAATCAAGTATCCATTTTATTGAGTGAAGTTTCTTCATTCTTTTCCTTAAATGTTTTATCCGGTGATTTCTCATGAAGACGCTAAGGAAGCTTTTACCTTATCATTGTTCCATTCTAATTTTCTTCTCCGGTGGATTTAAGTCAAGTTTTCAGTGTTGATCGTATTCTTTTCATCGTTTCAAATGCTTTCTCATGTCGGTGCATCTCTTAATCATCCACGTCTTGTTATTCATTTGTTTCCGGAGTGTTGAAGATATCTCAGAAGATTCTAGTTTCCATTCTCAATTCACTCAAGTTCTTTTGAGGATGCTATCTCATTCAAGCCATTTAAATCTTACCGGTGCAATATCTATTTCAAGCAATCGTTCAACGGTGTTTCTTTTGAGTGGGCCCTAACCCACAGGTCTTTTCCCAGGATCTTACCTAACTCTTCTAATTTTCAGGAGCTATTCCCAAATTCATTGCAAAGTTTGACGTAAGAATGAATTATCATCAGTCAAATGTCTTTCTCCAAGATCTTTCAAATTATTTTCATCGTTGGTTCAACCTTTCTAATTTTTATTCCGGAGTGCCTCAACAATTCATGGTGGTGTTTCTCGTCGTCATTCTCGAATTTTGAAGACCGAAGAAGAGTTTCTCTTAAATCTTGCTCCATTCTCTTCAAGATTCATGGTTCTAGTTTGATGCCATCCTCTCATAATTGTTTTTGATTGTGAGAATTCTTGTCACCCATCCGGAGCAATTCAGGAATCTTTTCAGTTTGATTCTTCTGAGCCCATCATCTCAGAATTATTCATTCTCAACATCTCACTCTCCAAATCTTACCGGTGCATCATTCAAGTATTCTCCAATCAGCTTGGCATCTATTCGTTCACTTGTATCTAAATCCCTCAAATATCTTCATTCGTTTTCTAATTCTTCCCGGTGATTCGTTCTCTTTCTTCATTCATTCTCAATTATTACGGTGGTTCGTTCAAGAGTTCTCTTCCTTCGTTATCATATAGATTCTTTCGTTCTTTTCAGTCCTACCGGTGGTTCGATGAAGACCTTCCCAAGTTGAGAAATATCTCTTTTAATCCTTTCTACGAGAATAAGTAGTATGCCAAATTTGCTTGTCATCAATTTAAATTGGTGAAGGATAGGCATAACATAATTCTTGTTCTTGTTTCATCCAAGTGATTAATTCCTTCTTTCGGAGTTTGTTCATGATGAATAAATTCTCGGTTTCAATTGTTCATCTTTCTTTCAGGAGTTCCAAGTTCTCTCGGTTATATCATTTCAAAGCTTCATCTTATCACTTCAAGGTTTCACCTTGTATTTGCAACTTCTCTTTCTTTTATCATCCTTTTCTTACCGGGGTTCTTCATGGAGGCTCTACATGATGGTTCGTCAAGGATTCTTTTAATTATTAATTGTTCTTCAAGATTTCTCTCGGAGTTAAGATCCGCCAAGCTATACTCTAAAATAAGCATGGTGTTCAACACATGTTTTGTTTTGAGGAGTTCAAGTATTCTTCTTCCTACATTCCGAAGTGCAATTCTTTCTACCTTATCTCTTGAGATGGTGTTATGTCATTCTTGACAATTTTCCTTCATGCTTCATGTTTCACATGTTGTCAAGAATGAGGTATTTTAAATCCATCAATCTCTTCATTGAAGTTGTCTTGGGCTATATTTCACCTAAAGCTTTCCCTAAGGATTGTTGCTATTTATGGTGCTTATAAATGACCCAAGTTTTTCATTTGTCCTCCCGGTGATATAAGTTTCTCGTCTCCTTGTTGATATCAATCCAATCATGTGTTTCCGTTGGTGGCAGAAGCTCACCTCATAATTTTGAGATGTTTTTCATAAGCCCACTACAAGCTTATTCTTACCGTTGTTGTTTTTTTCAAACAACTCCGTTCTATCCTTGTTTGTAAGGATGCTTCATTCAAATTCATTTGTGGTAGAAGTTGTCATTTTCTTCTCCATCCCTTTATCCCAACAATCTAGATTCTATTCTTTCGTTTCGAAGGCATTGTGATGTTGCTCTCTTCACCCATCACCTCGTTTTGTAAAGATCATGTTCTTTTTCTTGCATTATCCATTTAACCGGAGTGTTGTGTCTTCTCTTCAAGTTCTTTTCATCTTATCAAGTTTTCCTTCTTCTTTCAGTCGGAGTGCAGCCCAAATTTTATCAATCTTATTCCTTGTCTATCTAGTTTTGACCGGAGTGGTTTCAGTATCTATCTTATCACTAAACCTCTTGGTTCTCGTCGTATCCCTTGTTCCTCTTTTCTAACAGAGTGTTTTCAACTTTCTTCATCTTCGTTGTTTTCTTTCTTTCATTTTGTTCAACCTCTCAAGGTTCATTGGTTTCACTCGTTTGTCGTAGAAGCAACTTTGTTTTACCTCTTCCTCTTCCGCTTTTCTCCGGTGCCATCCTAGATCTCGGGACGAGATCCTCTCGTAGTGGTGGAGTGTTGTGACGCCCCAAGACCGGAGCTTCAGTTGCCTTCCAGGGTTTCCGAGTTTTATCGTGTGGTTTGTTTTGTTTTTTGCATTTCATCATGTCATCTCTTGCATTGCATCATGTCATCATGCCATCATGCCATTCAATTTTTGCAACTCTACTAAATAAATTGTATGGATTTTTCGATCCATTTAAATCGAGGGAAGGTTGACTTCTCTTTATAACATATCCTCCCAATATTAGGGAGCTATATTAAAAATATTCCATTGTTTTGGAATCACCATAACCCACTTGCATAATAAATCCCATGCCTTTTCTGCTCCGAGTTGACCTCAAAACCTTGCCGATTTTATTTCATCATTTTCCGGAGCTCCACCAAAAATCCTTGGGTCATTTTTGTTAAATTCTTCATATTTTTGTGAGCCCGGGAAAATTGTCCTCGTTTCCAAATTCTTTCCCTAACCCTCTCTTTCTTTTTGTCTCCCTTTAATGGTTTTTCTGCTAAGTAATATAAGAGAGGGAGAGAGAGTGCCTAGCCGGCCTCTTAGGCCCAGCCGGCCCCTGGCCATTCTCCTCCACCAGGCCGGCCTAGTCTCCCGAGGCCCAAGGCCCACCAACCCAGCTCTAACCTAGCCCCGAACCCTCATCTCTCTCCCTCGACTCCCACCAGCGCCGCCACCCCTCGTCCTTCCCGATCCCCTCGTCCTCCCCATCTCTCCCGATCCTCCCTCATCTCCCCTCGATCCCCTGTGCGCCATCGACCCCGCTCAGCCCGATTCCATCTTCCCTCGATCTCTCCCTCGTCGCCTCGCGCCTCCACCCCTCGCTGCGACCAGGAGCTCCGCGCCCTTCCTTCTCCTTCAGCCGCTCCTCCTCCGCCTCGACGTCGCCGCCAGCAGCGGCAGCAGCTGCTGCACCCTCTCGCCGTTCCGTGCCTCCTCGCCTTCTCCTCGCCCCATCGCTCGAGTCCAAGGCCCGCCTCCCGTGTCTCCTCCCGCTGCCCTGCCGGTGACGGCGACCCAGCACGCGCCAGCGCCGGTCTTCTCAAGCCGCCGTCCCTTCTCCGGTGCCCCGTCCTCGTCGGGTTTTTGCTCGAGCTCGCCACCCTGGCGCCTAAAGCATCTCCCGCCGGAGCCCGCAATCCCTTGTCGCGCCTCCCTGCGCCAAGTCCGGCCGCCATGCCGCTGTTTCCCGTCGCTCCACCTCCCGCAAGTCCGATGCCCCGCCTCTGCTTTGTTTGAGCAGGAAGGAGGATGCGCCTCCGCTTGCCCTCTTCGACCAGAATCGCCAAGGCCAAGACCAGCCCTGGCAGGACCTCGTGTACATCACTATCGTTGCAAGAACCGAGACCGGCAAGTTCAGAAGATCCCAAGTACCACTACGACCCGACGACCACCGAACCGGAAACGACAAGTACCCCTTCGGATGCGCCTAGTTCGACTACGTGAACTACCAAGTACCGCTATCGACGACTCGAACATCTACGAAAAAGAACGTGTACCACGAGCGCCAAGTTCGACTACCGCACGGTTACGTCAAGTTCATCTACGAAAATAAGTACAACTACCGTTGACATGTTTTTCGCCAAGTACCTCTCGGATCCGACAAGTACCCCGATGACGTGTGTACCACTACCGTCGCCAAGATCGCGAGTTCCTCTCCGAACGTGTACCCCTACTTCCCTCGACGATCATCGCGTGAACGTCTACTTCCCTCTACGAAACGCGAACCCTCCCGTTTGATCGATCCGAAGGTATAACCCGAGACGACCGCGATGAGATGCCCTTGCATGTATGAGATGCACGATATGTTTGCACCGTGTCCGAATTGTCACTCGCTTGTTCCTCCTCGTTGCCATGCCATCGTTCCGTGGGAACCCGGTATCCGGGATCACCCCACCATCGTTTGCATGTTCCGCACGTCCACACTTCCTTTTGCACCGGTATCTCCGTGAGCTACCGGAACCGATATGTTGCCGTGGCATCATTTTCGGGTATGTTGCCGTGGCACCATTTTCGTTTTCGCCGCCGTGGCACCCTTTTCGTTCCGCCACGGTGACATAATGCTTCATAACATGCTCTTGTCAACATTTTCATAATATTGCATAAAACTTGCTCATGTCATCCGCATCATGATAACAACATTTAAATGTTTATAATTGTTGTTTGCATTAATTTGCTTAAATGCCATGCTAAAATGATTTATTTCATAACTAAATAACCGTAGCTCGGATTTAAATAAATTATATATGTAAATGGGGTAGAAAAATGCATGGATTAACATGGTAGCATTACTTTGCATGGTTAACAACATTAAAATTGTGTTTAGGGCAGATCAGTACCTAATCCATATATATGCACATGAGGATTTTCCGGAATTGTTGTTTGTTGTTTCCGGCCTCATTTAAACTTGCCTAGGTAGGTAATTTTGTTGTGCTTCACCTCTTGCCATGTTTAATAACATTTAATATTGTTGAGTACCTAATCGGGAGTGAACTAAATAATTGATGTGGTTTCGTCAATATGCAACTCGTTGCATATTGAGCTCCACTTAATTTGTGGTATTGTTTGTTGCATTTTGCCATGCCATGCTATTTAAACCGGACATGCATCATACTCGCTTGTGCATCATGCCATGTTTATGATTGTGTGTTTACTATGTTGTTTGCTTCTTTCCGGTTTGCTTCTCTCGTTAGCTTCGGTTTCGTTCCGGAGTTGTGAGGATTCGTTCGACTACGTCCATTTGTCTTCTTCATGGACTCGTTCTTCTTCCTTGCGGGATTTCAGGCAAGATGACCATACCCTCGAAATCACTACTATCTTTGCTTGCTAGTTGCTCGCTCTTCTGCTATGCCTATGCTACGATGCCTATCACTTGCTTATCATGCCTCCCATATTGCCATGTCAAGTCCCTAACCATCCTTTCCTAGCAAACCGTTGATTGGCTATGTTACCGCTTGGCTCAGCCCCTCTTATAGCGTTGTTAGTTGCAGGTGAAGATAAAGTTTTGTTCCTTGTTGGAACATGGAGATGTTGTTCCTTGTTGGAACATGTTTACTTGTTGGGATATCACAATATATCTTATTTAATTAATGCATCTATACACTTGGTAAAGGGTGGAAGGCTCGGCCTTATGCCTAGTGTTTTGTTCCACTCTTGCCGCCCTAGTTTCCGTCATATCGGTATTATGTTCCCGGATTTTGCGTCCCTAACGCGGTCGGGTGATTTATGGGACCCCCTTGACAGTTCGCTTTGAATAAGACTTTTCCAAAGAAGGCCCAACATTGGTTTTACCATTTTCCTCACCTATGCCCTTTTTCCCTTGGGTTTCGGAGCCCGAGGGTCATCTTTATTTTAGCCCCCCGGACCAGTGCTCCTTCGAGTGCTGGCCCGAACTAGAGCCCTGTGCAGCGCCCCTCAAGGCAACTTGAGGTCTGGTTTTAGTTATGCGGACTGCTCATTCGAGTGTGCCACGAGACCGAGATATGTGCAGCTCCTATCGAGATTTGTCGGCACATCCGGCGGCTTTGCTGGTCTTGTTTTATTGCTGTGAAATGTCTTGTAGCCGGATTACGAGACTGATCGGGTCTTCCGGGAGTGGGAATATCCTTCGTTGATCGCGAGAGCTTATCGTGGGCTAAGTTGGGACACCCTGCAGGGTTTGAACTTTCAAAGCCGTGCCCGCGGTTATGTGGCAGATGGGAATTTGTTAATGTCGGTTGTAGAAAACCCGAAGTTGACCTTAATTAAAATACACCAACGCGTGTGTAACTGTGATGGTCTCTTCTCGGAGTCCGGAAGTGAACACGGTGTTGGAGTTATGCTTGACGTAGGTTGTTCTAGGATCACTTCTTGATCATAGTTGTTCGACCGTGCCTTGCTTCTCTTCTCGCTCTCTTTTGCGTATGTTAGCCACCATATATGCTAGTCGCTTGCTGCAGCTCCACCTCACTACCCTGTCCTACCTTTAAGCTTAAATAGTCTTGATCTCGCGGGTGTGAGATTGCTGAGTCCCGTGACTCACAGATACTTCAAAACCAGTTTGCGGTGCCGATGAACCGTGCAGGTGGCCTTTTGAGCTCAAGGAGGAGCTCGATGAAGATCTTGTTCTTTGTGTTGTTTCGTTTCAGTTGATCAGTAGTGGAGCCCAGTTGGGACGATCGGGGATCTGTGTAGCATTTGGGGTAGTCTTCTTTTATTTTGGTTCCATAGTCGGACCTTGATTGTATCTGTATGATGTAATGTTTTACTCATGTATTGTGTGAAGTGGCGATTGTAAGCCAACTATGTATCTTTTTCCCTTATGTATTACATGGGTTGTGTGAAGATTACCTCACTTGCGACATTGCTTTCAATGCGGTTATGCCTCTAAGTCGTGCTTCGACACGTGGGAGATATAGCCGCATCGAGGGCGTAACATCACCATTCTCCAGTGTTCAGAGTATATCTCCTTTTTTCAAGTTATATAATTTGAGCTCACTGTCTTTTCGATGATTTACACTTGTTTGGGCCAGTGAGGTGTCGTTGAATATGGGCCGAGTAGTAACGCAATGCCAAACAGGTCAATTATGACTCTCAGGCCGGGCTCTCAAAAGATCCTGAAAAAAAGGTCGGCTCTCCAAAAAAGAAAGAATAAGGACTCTTAGGCCGACATGTGGGCGCCACCGGTGTTTTCATGTGCTTGCGCGCCGAGAGCATATTGGCGCATGCTCGAAATTCATGCTACCTTTTCATCCCCAGTCTCCCACCCCTCCCCCACCTATGGAATCTCGATTCCTACTCCAGTTCCCCCAAATCCCCTCCAGACTCCTGTGACTCAAGCGCACTATCATGTCGCCGGTCAACACGGATCTCCGAGCTGGAGATCCTGAGGTCCGTCCTGCCTTCGGTCGCTGCATGCTGTCACTCAACAGTGGCAGGGCGGCGCTTGACGACCAGTTTGCCGGCAAAGTGCTAATGGTAACCATCAACGGCGACCGGCCTCCCGCCTCGCCGGACGACCTTGTCAAAGCTCTTGGCATTGCGCACGGCATCCAAATAAGTGACTTGCTCATCGAAGTCTGTCCGCCACCGGCTGATTTCTTCGTCAGGTTCCGGACAACTTTCGACTACAGTCATGTGTTCGAATCTTCCCGGTGTTTGTTCTGTGATGGCGCGCTCGTGAGCTTTGATAGGTGGCACCCAGGATGGGGCTCGGTGCCCTCTGAGCTTGAGTTTTTAACAAAGCTTACCTTCCACGGCATGCCTCGACATGCTTGGAACAGCGAGTCCATGAACAAGCTTATCAACGACCTTGGAGGTGAGCTCGTAAGTATGTTTGTTCCTCCAGACAGTTGGGCTCTGATGGTTATGGCATGGATGAAGGAGCCGTCCACCATATCGAAGGTGATTGGTGTTGAGATACCGGTGCAGGAACCGGAGTTGTACTATTCGTCGCCACCAAGGCCGCCGCGGACCACGTTAGGGATGTACCTGTATCGAGTGTTCATGCATGTCGAAGAAGTGGTCAATCCATCAATCGAAGTCCTGCCGCCGCCGCTGGTGCCAGGGTCCGTCGACAACGTCCATTACAGGAGTCAACTTCAGACTTTCCCCGTGTTGCTCAAAACGATGGATGGCACAGGGCCTACTCCATCATGCGGCGGAGGCCACTGCTTCTTTGGGAGAAGAGGCAGGGCTGGCTGCCTGGATGTGCTCTAATTTGAGGTAACAACTGAATCTTGTCAGATAGTACTAGTTAAATCCGAGCTATGGGTCGAAGCAATCGATATGCCAAGACATTTGATTGTGACCTGTTCTAATTTTGTACCTGAACTTTTTTAGAAAGGGTTGTACATCAACTTAATGTGCTAGCAGAACTTATTGTGTTGTGCATCATTTTCTTTGCACAACATTCAAGATATTTCCCGTCATTTATAAAGACGATGAACCGTTATGTAAGACTTCGTTGGTTTCAACATAGCCCTTCCCGTAGCGATCCTTGCTTCCATCCTGATTTTGCCACCTGCGTGAAATTTTTGTATGCAAGTTCAGTGTGCTATGATGTTCTATATGATTGTGTCAACTATATAAGTTTTTACTGAGCATCAGCAATGCATATGGCTGAAAGATGTATTTACGAGCATCGACCAATGGGTCTCTCTCTCTATCTCTCTCTCTCTCTCTCTCACACACACACACACACGCACACACACGCGCGCACGCATAAGTGGGACCCGTTGAATTATTTATTTGCTCGTGACAGCTTTTAATTAGGTTCCACTGTAATCTAACTTTCTTCTAAAGTTATTAATTGAGCTCAGTGACTTCAAAAAGTTGTACAGAAGCCTAGTTTGGGCCTTTTCGGCGTCGCTGAATGTGGGCTGAGTAACCATGTTAGGTTGTACTGTACTACACAGGCCTTCTTTTTCAACATCAGCAATGCAACTGGGCCGACAGTTGTACACAATATCCGGGTCAACTTGTTATCCGCCCCGCTCGGCTGCAAAGTTTCCTAGGAGGTATGCATTGGGTTTAACAAGAAAATGGACTTTAATAAATAATAAATGGGATGTAATTATAATAACTGGGCAATTACTATGCACCAAACACATAATTAGTTTGAAAAATATATTATTTTTGGAATTTGGAAATTTTAATTTCATTACTTGTTGTGCGCGCAATATTTCGTTGGATTTTAACGTAATACAACTTTACTTTGAAATTATATTTAACCTGACTAGAAATTTCGGATAAAAATATTTCGGATCCCATCAAAATGTGGGAATTTTTTTTGAATTCTGTTTTGAGCAGTTGTTTGAAATTATTAATCGTTGTCCTAGCTAGAAGTTGGGCTGTACTTTTAACAAACTATAAATGGGCTGTAGTAAATTCCATTAGAATTAAAAAATGGGTTGTACATTCTTACAAATTGCAAATGGGCTATATGTTCTCTGCCAAATCCGAGCTGTGTGCCTACTAAGTTGACGCGTACCAAGGGCTTTGTCAACTTAGTCAATATAAACTATTCTAGCTACAGTGATCGTACGATGTCCATCTAACGGCCATAGTGCTTCTTCAACCTCTGGTCTTCTTGCTCCAGCCGCCCAAAGCGGCGCCGGTCGTGTCGCGTGCTCCTGCCTCCCGTGGCCGGCTGTGATGCCACGGAGGCCTCACCGCCCCATACTACTCCCACCGCTAGCCAGGCCATCCCTCTACTCACCCACACCCCCTGTTATTCTGCAGCGACGGCAGCCTCACACCGCAGCCGAACCAGTGAACCCTCGTACTCCTCTCCGCATAGGCTTCCACTGCTGCGTCTTCCCCGGCTCTGCGTCGTCCCCTTCCTAGGCCTCGCCGTCGTCCAGACCACCGCCCGGGTGCTCTCGGCGCGGCGTGGTCAACATGGTCAATGACCGACTTCCATCAGAAGAATATTGTACGTGGAGAGGCTGACAGCTGGGTCCAGGCGGCCGCAATGAAGTGCCTCCTTATTACACACAAAATAATTATTCCTCCACCTGACAGCAGGGATCCACCGGACGGGCCACCTTATTTTTCGAAAAAAACGTTTCCCCCCTGACTGCTGGGACCCACCGGACGGGCCAGCGTATTTCGCGAAAAAAGTTCCCCACGCTGTCAGCTCGGACCCACCGGAAGTGCCTCCTTATTACGCACAAAAAAGTGAATACTCCCCCTGCTAGCTGGGACCCACCATGGTGGGAGGCTGACTTGTGGGCCTACTAAGTTGAGTGGGACGGGGGCCTTTGTTAACTTTAGTCAATATGAACGATTCTAGCTCCAGTGACCGTACGATGTCCATCCAACGGCCGTAGTGCTTCTTCAAACTGTGGTCTTCTTGCTCCGGCCGCCCAAAGCAGCGCCGGTCGTCGCATGCTCCTGCCTCCGTGGCGTCTGTCTGCTGCATGGAGGCCTCACCGCCCCTACTATTCCCACGGCTGGCTGGGCCTGCGGCGCGGCAACCTCACACCGCAGCCGAACCGGTGAACCCTCGTACTCCTCTCCGCGCGGGCTTCCACTGCCGCGTCTTCCCCGGCACCCTGTCGTCCCCTTCCTAGGCCTCGCCGTCGTCCACCGCCCTGGTGCTCTCGGCACGGCGTGGTCAACATGGTCAAGGAACGACTTCCATCGGACGTGGACTGTACGTGGAGAGACTGACAGCTGGGTCCACGGCTATAGCAAGGAAGTGCCTCCTTATTACGCGGAAAATAATGATTCCTCCACCTGACAGCTGGGACCCACCGGACGGGCCTTTGATTTCGCTAAAAAAACGTTTCCCTCGACTCTGGGACCCACCAGCTACATCTTCGCACGCAAGGAAGTGCGTCCGGGCAAAAAAACAAAACGATTCGCCCCCTGACTGCTGGGACCCACCAGCTACACCTTCGCACGCAAGGAAGTGCGTCCAGGCAAAAAAATGATTCGCCCCCCTGACTGCTGGGACCCACCATCTACATCTTCGCACGCAAGGAAGTGCATCCGGGCAAAAAAAAACCCAAAATGATTCGCCCCCCTGACTGCTGGGACCCACCAGCTACATCTTCGCAGGCAAGGAAGTGCCTGACAGTCGGGACCCACTTGGTCGAAGCGTACGTAGCATTGTCATTCTGGTGGCGAACGTTTACGTATATATATATACTGGTGTATGTAGAGGCACGCACATGTCATAGTAGAGGCGCGCACATAGCATGTACACGTACGTACAACGGCGAGGGTGCAAGAAAGAAAATACGGCCACGTACGTACATACGGGCAGGGTCTCCAACGCCTACTCGTGCATACTTACATGGCTGGGTCGGAACGGAGAAACAGCGTCGTCGTCATGTTCATGGGGAGCCAACCGGCTGGGTCGGAACGGAATGAGTGGTCGTGTTCATCGGGAGGGCTTGGACGGAACAGCGATGGAAACGAGGCCTGGCGTACAGCACAACGGAGGAAACGGCCTTGTGTTCGACCGACCACGTTCCAAACGGGATCCTGTTGATCGGGAGGGGTGTGGTGTACCGCAAAACGGAGGAAACGGACCTCCTATGGTCGAAACGGGGGTCTTGTTGATCGGGAGGGGTGTGGCGTACCGCAAAACGGAGGAAACGGACCTCCTACGGTCGAAACGGGGGTCCTGTTGATCGGGAGGGGTGTGGCGTACCGCAAAACGGATTTAAACGGACCTCCTACGGTCAAACGGGGTCTGTAGATCGGCAGGGTGTGGCGACCGCAAAACGGATTTAAACGGACTTGTGTTGGAGCCCTACGGTCAAACGGGGTCCTGTTCATCGGGAGGGTGTGGCGCATCGCAAAACAGGACTCCACGGATACTTTTCATCTCCACCGTCGACCTCCTCCAGCCTCGACGGGCTCCTGCTCATCCAGCCTCCACCGCGCTTACTCCACCAGCCATTGCTCAACCACCCTCCACGGGCACCCCTCCACCGCTCTCTGTTCATCCAGCCCTCCACACCACAGGTCGGTTCAACCACCCCTCCATGGCCACCCTCCACCGCTCACTGTTCATCCAACCCTCCACACCACGGGTCCTGTTCATCCAGAGGCAACGCCACCGCCATCGCTCATCCAAACCCCGCAACGCCATCGCTCATCCAGCAGGCAGCATCGATCGGCTTGATTAGCAGCGAGAGCGGCGAATCGCTCGATCGGGTTCGATTAACAGCCATCGATCGATCGCTCGGGTTCGAGAACGCGTAGCTGCGCAGCTGCAATCGCCGGGTCCGATTAGAGCCCAACGCCTTGCTCGGGTTGATTAGAACTAACGCCGCACACACGCGCGCAGCGTGCGTGTCACGAGAAACGCGCATCGCTTCGCCCCGACCTCCCACCGTAACCGGAACTCCCGAAATTTTCCTCCCCTCGCTTCTCCCACGCTTTTTTCCGCCATGGACGGCCCAAAGAATGTCATGCAGCTGCGTCTCCGGCCCGCCCAGGATGAAAAGCCCATTTTCTGTCATGATTTTTTGTCATAGAAGTAGGAGCCCACCACATCTATGATGATACCGGGTTTTGTCACATTTATCGTCATAGAAGTGTCATATGTATGACAGGAAAAAAATTCGTTCGGCCCAAAATGTCACGGATGTGTCTTTTTTTTATAGTGAGATATGTTGACATTAATTACCCAAACCTCGAAGGGAGCACTTGTGCTTTCAGGATGCAAGCTTTAAGGGAACAAACTCCTAAGGATTTGTTTCGCTGCAAGTGGAGGACAACCCACAATAACAAACCCATGTTGGGGATTTTACTAGCACAAGGAATCCCCTTCTCCCATGGGTATAATCTCCTCCATTCCCTTTGGTTGTTTGACAATGCTACCTCTTGAGCACTGTGTTGGTTTTCCCTTGAAGAGGAAAGGGTGATGCAGCAAAGTAGCGTAAGTATTTCCCTCAGTTTTTGAGAACCAAGGTATCAATCCAGTAGGAGGCTACGCGCGAGTCCCTCGCACCTACACAAACAAATAAATCCTCGCAATCAACGCGATAAGGGGTTGTCTATCCCTACACGGTCACTTACGAGAGTGAGATCTGATAGATATGATAGAATAATATTTTTGGTATTTTATGATAAAGATGCAGAGTAAAATAAAAGCAAAGTAAAAAGCAACAGAAAAACTAAGTACTGGAAGATTAATATGATGAAGATAGACCCGGGGGCCATAGGTTTCACTAGTGGCTTCTCTCAAGAGAAAAAGTATTTTACGGTGGGTGAACAAATTACTGTTGAGCAACTGACAGAATTGAGCATAGTTATGAGAATATCTAGGTATGATCATGTATATAGGCATCACATCCGAGACAAGTAGACCGACTCACCGCATCTCGATACTATTACTCCACACATCGACCGCTATCCAGCATGCATCTAGAGTATTAAGTTCATAAGAACAGAGTAACGCCTTAAGCAAGATGACATGATGTAGAGGGATAAATTCATGCAATATGATAAAAACCCCATCTTGTTATCCTCGATGGCAACAATACAATACGTGCCTTGCTGCCCCTACTGTCATTGGGAAAGGACACCGCAAGATTGAACCCAAAGCTAAGCACTTCTCCCATTGCGAGAAAGATCAATCTAGTAGGCCAAACCAAACTGATAATTCGAAGAGACTTGCAAAGATAACCAATCATACTTAAAAGAATTCAAAAGATTCAAATATTGTTCATAGATAGACTTGATCATAAACCCACAATTCATCAGTCTCAACAAACACACCGCAAAAGAAGATTACATCGAATAGATGTCCACAAGAGAGGGGGAGAACATTGTATTGAGATCCAAAAAGAGAGAAGAAGCCATCTAGCTAATAACTATGGACCCGAAGGTCAGAGGTAAACTACTCACACTTCATCAGAGAGGTTATGGTGTTGATGTAGAAGCCCTCAGTGATCAATGCCCCTTTCGGCGGAGCTCCAGAACAGGCCCCAAGATGGGATCTCGTGGGTAAAGAAGGTTGCGGCAGTGGAATTAGGTTTTTGGCTCAGATCGATCGCTTGAAGTAATGAGGTATATATAGGAGGAAGGAGTACGTCGGTGGAGCAACATGGGGCCCACGAGGGTGGAGGGCGCGCCTGGGGGGATAGGCGCGCCCCCCTACCTCGTGGCTTCCTGGTGGCTTTCTTGACATAGGGTCCAAGTCCTCTGGATCATGTTCGTTCCAAAAATCACGTTCCCGAAGGTTTCATTCCATTTGGACTCTGTTTGATATTCTTTTTCTGCGAAACTCCTAAATAGGCAAAAAATAGCAATTCTGGGTTGGGCCTCCGGTTAATAGTTTAGTCCCAAAAATAATATAAAAGTGAATAATAAAGCCCAATAATGTCCAAAACAGAAGATAATATAGCATGGAGCAATCAAAAATTATAGATACATTGGAGACGTATCAAGCATCCCCAAGCTTAATTCCTGCTCGTCCTCAAGTAAGTAAATGATAAAAACAGAATTTTTGATGCGGAGTGCTACTTGGCATAATTTCAATATAATTCTTCTTAATTGTGCTATGAATATTCAGATCCGAAAGAATCAAGATAAAAGTTCAATATTGACATAAAAATAATAATACTTCAAGCATACTAACAAAGCAATTATGTCTTCTCAAAATAACATGGCCAAAGAAAGTTATACCTACAAAATCATATAGTCTGGCTATGCTCTATCTTCACCACACAAAGTATTTAAATCATGCACAACCCCGATGACAAGCCAAGCAATTGTTTCATACTTTTGATGTTCTCAAACTTTTTCAATCTTCACGCAATACATGAGCATGAGCCATGGACATAGCACTATATGTGGAATAGAATGGTGGTTGTGGAGAAGACAAAAAGGAGAAGATAGTCTCACATCAACTAGGTGTATCAACGGGCTATGGAGATGCCCATCAATAGATATCAATGTGAGTGAGTAGGGATTGCCATGCAACGGATGCACAAGAGCTGTAAGTATATGAAAGCTCAACAAAAGAAACTAAGTGGGTGTGCATCCAACTCGCTTGCTCACGAAGACCTAGGGCATTTTGAGGAAGCCCATCATTGGAATACACAAGACAAGTTCTATAATGAAAAATTCCCACTAGTATACGAAAGTGATATCATAGGACACTCTCTATTATGAAGATCATGGTGCTACTTTGAAGCACAAGTGTGGTAAAAGGATACTAACATTGTCCCTTCTCTCTTTTTCTCTCATTTTTTTTATTTGGGCCTTTTTCTCTTTTTTATGGCCTCTTTTTTTTTTGTCCGGAGTCTCATCCCGACTTGTGGGGGAATCATAGTCTCCATCATCCTTTCCTCACTTGGGACAAAGCTCTAAAAAATGATGATCATCACACTTTTATTTTCTTACAACTCAACAATTACAACTCGATACTTAGAACAAAATATGACTCTATATGAATGCCTCCGGCGGTGTACCGGGATATGCAATGAATCAAGAGTGACATGTATCAAAGAATTATGAACGGTGGCTTTGCCACAAATACAATGTCAACTACATGATCATGCAAAGCAATATGACAATGATGAAGCGTGTCATAATAAACGAAACGGTGGTATGTTGCATGGCAATATATCTCGGAATGGCTATGAAAATGCCATGATAGGTAGGTATGGTGGCTGTTTTGAGGAAGGTATATGGTGGGTGTATGATACCGGCGAAAAGTGTGCGGTCTTAGAGAGGCTAGAAATGGTGGAAGAAAGAAGGGTGCGTATAATCCATGGACTCAACATTAATCATAAAGAACTCATATACTTATTGCAAAAATCTACAAGTTATCAAAGCAAAGTATTAAGCGCATGCTCCTAGGGGGATAGATTGGTAGGAAAAGACCATCGCTCGTCCCCGACCGCCACTCATAATGAGGACAATCAATAAATAAATCATGCTCCGACTTCATCACATAACGGTTCACCATATGTGCATGCTACCGGAATCACAAACTTTAACACAAGTATTTCTCAAATTCAAAACTACTCAACTAGCATGACTCTAATATCACCATCTTCATATCTCAAAACAATTATCAAGCATCAAACTTCTCATAGTATTCAACACACTCATAAGAATTTTTCTTTTACTAATCTTGTATGCCTATTATTGTTAAAGGAAACTACCATGCTGTTTTGTAGGACTCTCAAAATAATCCAAGTGAAGCATGAGAGAACAATAGTTTCTATAAAACAAAAATCACCACCGTGCTCTAAAAAATATAAGTGAAGCACTAGAGCAAAAACTATATAACTCAAAAGATATAAGTGAAGCACATAGAGTATTCTAATAATTTCCGAATCATGTGTGTATTTCTCAAAAGGTGTGTACAGCAAGGATGATTGTGGTAAACTAAAAATAAAAGACTCAAATCATACAAGATGCTCCAAGCAAAACACATATCATGTGGTGAATAAAAATATAGTTGCAAGTAAAGTTACCGATGGAAGTAGACGAAAGAGGGGATGCCTTCCGGGGCATCCCCAAGCTTTGGCTTTTTGGTGTCCTTATATTATCTTGGGGTGCTATGGGCATACCCAAGCTTAGGCTCTTTCCACTCCTTGTTCCATAATCCATCAAATCTTTCACCCAAAACTTGAAAACTTCACAACACAAAACTTAGCAAAAAATCTCGTGAGCTCCGTTAGCGAAAGAAAACAAAAGACCACTTCAAGGTACTGTAATGAACTCATTATTTATTTATATTGATGTTAAACCTACTTTATTCCAACTTCTATATGGTTTATAAACTATTTTACTAGCCATAGATTCATCAAAATAAGCAAACAACACACGAAAAACAGAATCTGTCAAAAACAGAACAGTCTGTAGTAATCTGTAACTAACGCAAACTTCTGGAACTCCAAAAAATCAGAAAAAATAGGAAGACCTAGACAATTTGTTTATTGATCAGAATAAATTAGAATCAATATTTTATCACGTTCTGGTGATTTTTAAAAATTGTTTTCGTGAACAGAAAGTTTCTGGAATTTTCTGCAAGATCAAATAACTATCATCCAAGAAGATCCTATAGGTTTAACTTGGCACAAACACTAAATAAAACATAAAAACACATCTAACCAGAGGCTAGAACAATTATTTATTCCTAAACAGAAGCAAAAAGCAAAAAAAACTAAAAATAAAATTGTGTTGCCTCCCAACAAGCGCTATCGTTTAACGCCCCTAGCTAGGCATAATAGCAAGGATAGATCTAGGTATTGCCATCTTTGGTAGGCAATCCATAAGTGGCTCTCATGATAGATTCATATGGTAATTTATTTTCTTCCTACGGAAGTGTTCCATGCATTTCTTTAATGGAAATTGGAATCTAATATTCCCTTCCTTCATAACAATAATTGCACCAATCGTTCTAAGGAAAGGTCTACCAAGAATAATAGGACATGAAGGATTCCAATCTATATCAAGAACGATAAAATCTACGGGCACATAGTTCCTATTTTCAACAATAAGAACATCATTAATTCTTCCCATAGGTTTCTTAATGGTGGAATCCGCAAGGTGCAAGTTTAAAGAGCAATCATCAAAATCATGGAAACCTAGCAAATCACACAGAGTTTTTGGAATCGTGGAAACACTAGCACCCACATCACACAAAGCATAGTATTCATGATCTTTAATATTAATTTTAATAGTAGGTTCCCACTCATCATAAAGTTTTCTAGGGATAGAAACTTCCAACTCAAGTATTTCTTCATAAGACTGCATCAAAGCATCAACGATATGTTTGGTAAAAGCTTTATTTTGACTATAAGGATGAGGAGAATTTTGCACGGATTGCAACAAGGAAATACAATCTGTCAAAGAGCAATTATCATAATTAAATTCCTTGAAATCCAAGATAGTGGGTTCATTAATATCTAATGTTTTGATCTCTTCAATCCCACTTTTTTCAATTTTAGCATCAAGATCTAAAAACTCCGAGTTTTTGGAACGCCTTCTAGGTAAAGGTGGATCATATTCAGTCCCATCATTATCAAGATTCATATTGCAAAACAAAGATTTAATAGGGGACACATCAATAACTTTTAGATCTTCATCTTTATTTTCATAGAAATTTTAAGAACACGCTTTTATAAAGCAATCTTTCTTAGCACGCATCCTAGCGGTTGTTTCTTTGCACTCATCGATGGAAATTCTCATGGCTTTGAGAGACTCATTGATATCATGCTTAGGAGGAATAGATGTCAGTTTTAATGAATCAACATCAAGAGAAATTCTATCAACGTTCCTAGCCAATTCATCAACTTTAAGCAATTTCTCTTCAAGCAAAGCATTGAAATTCTTTTCCGGATTCATGAACTCTTTAACACTAGTCTCAAATTCACAGGGCATCTTATTAAATTTCCATAAGTATTGTTGTAGGAATTACCATAATTATTAGAGGAATTGCTAGGATAAGGCCTAGGATTAAAGTTTCCTCTATACGCGTTGTTACCAAAATTATTCCTACCAACAAAATTCACATCCATAGATTCATTATTATTCTCAATCAAAGTAGACAAAGTCATATCATTAGGATCAGAAGAAACACTCTTAGTAGCAAATAATTTCATAAGTTCATCCATCTTTCCACTCAAAACATTAATTTCTTCTATCGCATGCACTTTTTATTAGTAGATCTTTCGATTGTGCCATTGAGAATAATTAACCATAATATTATCTAGGAGTTTAGTAGCTTCTCCTAAAGTGATTTCCATAAAAGTGCCTCCCGCGGCCGAATCTAAAAGATTTCTAGAAGCAAAATTCAATCCGGCATAAAATTTTTGTATAATCATCCACAAATTCAAACCATGAGTAGGGTAATTACGTATCATTAATTTCATTCTCTCCCAAGCTTGTGCAACATGTTCATGATCAAGTTGCTTAAAATTCATAATATCGTTTCTAAGAGAGATGATCTTAGCTGGAGGAAAATACTTAGAGATAAAAGCATCTTTGCACTTATTCCAAGAATCAATACTATTTTTAGGCAAAGACGAAAACCAAGCTTTAGCACGATCTCTAAGCGAAAAAGGAAATAGCTTCAATATAACAATATCATTGTCAACATCTTTCTTCTTTTGCATATCACACAAATCAACGAAGCTATTTAGATGAGTAGCGACATCTTCACTAGGAAGGCCGGCAAATTGATCTTACATGACAAGATTCAACAAAGCAGCATTGATTTCACAAGATTCAGTATCAGTAAGAGGAGCAATCGGAGTGCTAAGGAAATCATTATTGTTGGTATTGGTAAAGTCACATAATTTGGTATTATCTTGAGCCATCGTGACAAACAAGCAATCCAACACACGAGCAAACAAGAGACGGGCAAAAAGAGGCAAAAGGAAAAGGAAAGGGCCAATAAAACGGCAAGGGTGAAGTGGGGGAGAGGAAAATGAGAGGCAAATGGCAAATAATGTAATGCGGGAGATAAGGGTTTGTGATGGGTACTTGGTATGTTGACTTTTGCGTAGACCTCCCCGACAACGGCGCTAGAAATCCTTCTTGCTACCTCTTGAGCACTGCGTTGGTTTTCCCTTGAAGAGGAAAGGGTGATGCAGCAAAGTAGCGTAAGTATTTCCCTCAGTTTTTGAGAACCAAGGTATCAATCCAGTAGGAGGCTACGCACGAGTCCCTCCCACCTACACAAACAAATAAATCCTCGCAACCAACGCGATAAGGGGTTGTCAATCCCTACACGGTCACTTACGAGAGTGAGATCTGATAGATATGATAGAATAATGTTTTTGCTATTTTTATGATAAAGATGCAAAGTAAAATAAAAGCAAAGTAAAAAAGCAACGGAAATAACTAAGTATTGGAAGATTAATATGATGAAGATAGACCCAAGGGCCATAGGTTTCACTAGTGGCTTCTCTCAAGAGCATAAGTATTTTACGGTGGGTGAACAAATTATTGTTGAGCAATTGATAGAATTGAGCATAGTTATGAGAATATCTAGGTATGATCATGTATATAGGCATCACGTCCGAGACAAGTAGACCGACTCATGCCTGCATCTTCTACTATTACTCCACACATCGACCGCTATCTAGCATGCATCTAGAGTATTAAGTTCATAAGAACAGAGTAACGCCTTAAGCAAGATGACATGATGTAGAGGGATAAATTCATGCAGTATGATAAAAAAACCATCTTGTTATCCTCGATGGCAACAATACAATACGTGCCTTGCTTCCCCTACTGTCACTGGGAAAGGACACCGCAAGATTGAACCCAAAGCTAAGCACTTCTCCCGTTGCGAGAAAGATCAATCTAGTAGGCCAAACCAAACAGATAATTCGAAGAGACTTGCAAAGATAACCAATCATACATAAAAGAATTGAGAAGATTCAAATATTGTTCATAGATAAACTTGATCATAAACCCACAATTCATCAGTCTCAACAAACACAACGCAAAAGAAGATTACATTGAATAGATCTCCACAAAAGAGGGGGAGAACATTGTATTGAGATCCAAAAAGAGATAAGAAGCCATCTAGCTAATAACTATGGACCCGAAGGTCTAAGGTAAACTACTCACACTTCATCGGAGAGGCTATGGTGTTGATGTAGAAGCCCTTCGTGATCGATGCCCCTTCCGGCGGAGCTCCGGAACAGGCCCCAAGATGGGATCTCGTGGGTACAGAAGGTTGCGGCGGTGGAATTAGGTTTTTGGCTCTGTATCTGATTGTTTGGGGTTACGTAGGTATATATAGGAGGAAGGAGTACGTCGGTGGAGCAACATGGGGCCCACGAGGGTGGAGGGAGCGCCTGGGGGGGGGGGGGGGTAGGCGCGCCCCCTACCTCGTGGCTTCCTGATGGCTTTCTTGACGTATGGTCCAAGTCCTCTGGATCATGTTCGTTCCAAAAATCAAGTTCCCGAAGGTTTCATTCCGTTTGGACTCCGTTTGATATTCTTTTTCTGCAAAACTCTAAAATAGGCAAAAACAACAATTCTGGCTTGGGCCTCCGGTTAATAGGTTGGTCCCAAAAATAATATAAAAGTGAATAATAAAGCCCAATAATGTCCAAAACAGAAGATAATATAGCATGGAGCAATCAAAAATTACAGATACGTTGGAGTCGTATCAGACAACATGCAACTGTGGGTTCGCCCCACGCACAGAAACAAGTCTGTATTCAGTATGAAAACCATAATTTGCAAATATTGCTGCGAGTAATAATCTATAACTCCAATCAAGTTGTTATCTAGACCATTTTCATGTCCCGGAACAAGAGCAACAATTATAAATAAGAGCATCGCTACTCAACAAGTTTTGAATTTCAGAACTGCAAGGTGAACACAAATTGGAACGAATCGATTTTGTCTAGCAGAAATGTAAGAACTGTGGGGTTGTCTTAGACTTATCTCTCAAAACAAACAAAATATAAACCCGTCATTTATGGGGTGGCGACACTTTTGAAGAGGTAAGTTGATAGGCAACGATTACTCCACACTTTTATCTACTCCACATCGGTTAGGAACCACAGCTTGGCGTTTGCTACATTACAACAAGTTCATAAACTATTTCATACTATAACAGTTTTGGAAAAAAAATCAAGCATAAATAGGTTCACAGAAAGACATTGTAAGACTAGTGAAAAGGCTCAACATTCTAGTTAGTCAAGTACTACCGCTACAAGTTGATGTAATATGGGATACACTTAGGCAGCACAAGCACAATAATATTACAAAAGAAAATGGTTTCTTCAAACGTCATTGTGATTTACAAACAAATGATTCTGTTGGGATGCATTTGGAAAATAGTTTCTGATATGAATAAATGTGAAACTTACTTCTAAGCACCAGTGGAGTTTTATTTTTGCAACATGAATTGCACAAGTGCAGATTCAGTGTGTCCCTAAATTACAACAATAATTCCGACCAAGATAAGTTATCATATTGTGGATTTTTGGACCAAGTTTACTAGCAAAAGCAAAATACATCAAAGGGTATTTTCATCATGCAAGGCTGGCCAGTACAACAAAACCAAAAGTCCGATGATAAGAAACTCCAAGTATAGAACAAGCAACGAAGAACTGTTTACACACCTTATGAGTTTTCACTACCAGTTAGCATGAGAACAGCTAAACCCTCATGTTTGTTACATGTGGTTCACACCAACAAGTGAGCTTCACAAAACCAAAAATCAACATGTGATAATTCTATCATCGCCGGAACAACTAACATCCTTTTGCATAAATTACACAGAAGTATAAGATAACCCTTTTGCAAATTATAGTAAAGTCATCCTCATCTTTTATAATGGCATTTAACAAGTTAGCATATTTCCTATATTACATGAAGTGAGTTCTTTACAAGTTGATATTGTTGAAACAGGAGTCTCACATCTCCCTATCCTTTTTGGCGGCTGGTGTGTTTCGCCTTCCTCCAGACATCCACGACTTCCTCCTCTTCTAGGTCGGGCACATGGGCCTGAGCTTTATGGGTAGAAGTAGAGATGGGCTGATACCGGTTCAACACTCCCCCTCAAGATGGGTGATAGATATCTATCAACCCCATCTTGTCACATGCCAAGTTACACTCATTTGTTTCCAGTCCACTACTGCAGGATGCTGCTAACACGACACTACAATCAGAGACCCTTCGACGAAACTGTGTGTGATGCATTAATCACAAACGATGATGTTAAAAAATGTCACAAAAGATGCAAAACGTTTGCGAGGGCAGATAAATCAAACGGTTCAGATTTTAGTTGCGTGTGCGATGCGGGGCATACGGTTGATCCATACGAATTGTTTGCGATGAGACAGAACAATAGAAACTGGCAGCCAGATCAAGGTGTGTGTGATATATGGCATACGGTTCACTCAGATAAACTGTTTTTGATGAGGCAGAACAACAGAAACGGGAAGCCAGATGAAGGTGTGTGCGATATACGACATAGAGTTCACTCGGATGAACTGTTTGTGATTAGGCAACACAAAAGAAATGGTTAGCCAAATCAAGGTGTGTGCGATAGAGGGCAAACAATTCACTCAGATGATCTATTTGCGTTGAGCCAAGAGAATAGAAACGGTTCAACTTAACAAGATGAGTGTGATACGCGACAATCAGGTCTGTAATCAGAAATGTGTGCGAAGACCGATAATAACAAAGACGATTGCTACTAATAAGACATGTGTGTTGTGCGATGTGATTGCATACAGAACAACATGTATATATACACACTTATAAGGACACGGTTGCATAACCAAGTTAAACATCCAATTACATAGGTGGTTACTACACACATGACATTTGCACACACCAAAGTAAACTATTACATGTATAATTACATAGGTCGCTACTATACACATGACATTTCACACAGCAGCATGAACTATATATTACATGCATAATTAACTAGGATAAACGATCATCTGATCATCATCTACTTCTTGTGACGCTTGCCGCTACTGCTCTGCTTGTGGCTCGATCCAGCCTCGTCGATTTCAGGAAGGAGTCACTTCCTCATGTCAACGATACGCCTGTGCATCCCGTAGCATGTGTACACGCTCTTGGCCACGAACCTGAGGTGAGCTTAATCTAGTTGCCACATCCAGGCCCCGTGCCAGGATACAGGACTTGTTCTGTTGGCATCCCGCTTCATCTTTTCGTAGTAGGGGTCGATGATGGCAGAGGCGAGTTCTACCAGGGAGTCCTTCTTCGTGCTACCCCAGACCCTGTAGTGGTCACAGATTTCGACAAGGTTCTTGCAAGCCAAGCCTATAACGATGAGCGCTTTTACATCGTTGGAGGTTTCCACCATAGCGAATTTGTAGTCGGTGCACTTGACAAACCTGGCAAAATGGTCGCAAGGCTTTGTGGCCATGCAGTAGTGGTAGATGAGGACATGATGGCGCACGCACAACTGGGCAAAGGCAACCTTCTGATCTTTACCGGGATGACCGCCGGTGTACTGGAGGTCGATGCCGACCACCTTGTACTTCTGTCGAGCTAGCAACTACTCCACGGTGTTGATGTAGTCCTCCACCACGGTAGGGTCGATGGTGTACACCACCGAGAGATATCTCTCCCTCGCGTGGGTCTCCACTTTATGCTCGCCGAACTCCATTGGAGCGCCGCTAGATATCCTTTATGTATGTGTCGTCGTGGGTGTGCTTGTTGTGTTGTGGGGCGCGATCGAAAGGTTGAAGCGACTAAGGTTATAATGGCCGCAGGAATTAATGGGGAAGCTGGAAGGCCTGGATTATCGGCATGCCTAGATGGCAGTTCTAATTGCAGCGCGTAACTCCATCGTGCCGCACTTAACATCGTGGCGACGCGCGCGGTGCAACCCCATGCATATGGGCCCCCAACATGATCGTGCGCCGACCCCAACCGCTGGCAGAGCGCGCGCGGAGGGGCTCGAGCAGAGCGCTCCGCAGCCGCCTCTACGGCGAGCAACCATATATATGCATATAGCAGTTGAACACGCAAGGAAAAGCTGTCAACAAGCCGAGCGCGCCATAGCGCCTAAAGGTGAGCAGAGCATGTTATGGCGCCTAACGGCGAGCAGAGCACGCCGAGGGATGCGAGCAGAGGCCGGTACAGTGATACATGGAAAATAAGACGAACTGTGCGAGCAATGACGAAGACATCAAGCACGATTCAGATTAGAGTTGCGTGTGCGATACGTGGCATACAGTTGATCCATCCGAGCTGTTTGTGATGGAACAAGCCGAGTGTGTTGTGGGCAAATGCTTGCTGGTATACAACCATCTGCGATTGATGAATTCATCACTGACGGGTTCCCTACTGTGGTCCACGTGCGATGTGATATGCTCTGTTTGCACAACATCTATGCTCTGTCTACAAAAGAACAACATACTCCAATTACAAATACCATAAATATACTTATAATAGGACATGATTGCAAAACCAAATTATACATCCAATACATTATATAAAAAATATCATAAACATTGCAAGGTTCAAATTCCAGCATTACAAGGCCCAAATTCAAAGATTACAAGGTTCAAACTATTCTGACAAATAAAACTCATCTTCTTCAGAATCTTTTTCATGCATTATTTCCACGAAAGGATCAGCCACCGAGAAGTCATATAGCGGCTCGATACAGTGACTTCTGAATAATCTGTCGTATGAAGTTACAAACTGAAATTCAGCTTCTGTAGAGCCTTTTCCATTCAGCTGTAGACGCCTGCAATCTTTAGCAATCCATTCACTTTTGCGCTGTAAATATAGGGAAAACCTCATTACCTTGAGCAACCTTGTTTTCTGAACAAAGAACCTGGCGAATTTAATTTCTGGTGTGGTGCCTCGGTATTCGTTAAAAGTAATTTTTGTGAGATGAAGATAAAGGCATTCAATGGGATTGTTATATTCCCCAAAAATTTCTACTTTTGGGCCTGCTACTATCTGCAAAACGAAGACGACATATTAGTGCCTAGCTGCAGATTTGAACACTTTTGGCCTCTTTGATTTGCAAGATTTCTAAAATACACGAAAAGTGTGAAATGCCACCTTCAGTCTTTCATGATTAACATCTCAAAAAATATATGTACTGAAATCCTTCAAAATTCCTTTAGAAATCATTCTACTTTTGTATTTTGTAATCATGGGTAAAAGTAACAACAAAATGAGCTCCATTGTGGTTAACAATTAACAGGAAAGGAGCATCACCTTGATGTATAGCTTCTCCGTGCAAGGAAAACATCTAAGGAATCTAACAACTTCATCCACATCGGGGCCGACAGATTATAGTGCCAAGATCTTCACTGTGCGCAGAGGCCGGGTCAAGCTTGTGGAATCATTTTCTGGATGACAGGCGAACATATATATCAACAAAATTTAGATAAAATGTGATGTACAATGATATATAAGAAGGAGAAGAAGAAGACTGTTGTACCTAAATGGATAATGATGCAGTAACAAGTTCATTGAATTCAGCACACGAATAGCCCAACACTATCAATTTCGGTGCGTGAATGACCCTAATTCTTGTTGGACCTAATTTATCAAGTAAATACAATCTCTTGAGGAAAGGGGCATTCTCAATGACCATATCATGAAACACCTCAACTGACAGCCTTGGGCGGCGCCAGCAATGCACATAAATCGCACGGGCATTGTTGAGGTGATGTGGAGGCTACTAAACCCATCCATCGCACGAAGACGAAGGTACTCGAGCACTGTACAGCCGACGAGCAGGCGCTCCAAATCCTCCTTCGATATGCGGACGACAATGAGCTCGAGGTGCTTAAGTTTAGGGAGATGAAGAGCGTGCGCGGCATCAATCCGGGGGAAAATGCACTGCCTGAACGTAGCGCGATGCAGCGTGGGCGCGAGGCATAGCGCGGTCGACGGCAGCGAGCACGGACATCCAGCATGAAAGCTGAGCTCCTCGAGCCGATCCAGGGCTGGGGATAGGAACCAGTAGTGAAACATGGGTTCGGCCTTGCAGTAGGTACTGAACCTGTCAATAGCAAGGTGTCTGACCGGCCCAGGGTGCGTGTCAAGGACGTGGGACAATGCGTCCAGACTTTTCCGCTCTGCAGAATTCGTCGTCGACGAAGAGGTCCAGATGGATGGAGTGCCAAAGGGGGCGCCATCGCCACGAGAGGAAAGTGGTCCGCACGCCAGATTTGATGGGGAGGTGGGATATGATGGTTACCAACATCTCATCGTGGAGGCTGCTGATGAAGTCCACGTTCACCGGAGGCTCTTGCGGTTCTGGCTCGACCCACCCCCGCTTTTTAGTCGGCTCGTCCTCCATCTCGCAGCAAGTGGCGATGCTTGTAGATAAGAACGGAGGGCTGTTCTATGTACCTTCTCAAGGCGACCGAAACAAAAGTCCAAAACCAGCAATAAATTGCAGCGCTCGCGGCTTGCTTCGCGGTATGGTGAGCGTGCGCGGCGGACTGCTCGCAGTTGTCCCGTATAATCAAACGGATGCCCGCGGTAGTAAATGGTTAGTTGAACGCCCATGGTTGGACTAATACGATCGTTTGCGATAATAACCTGGTGGCTATTTTTTAAAAATGCCTAGGAAAATAAATGTATAAAAAGGCAAAACGAACCCTGAATAATTTCATATTTTTAGCACAGTTGCATGTTGCCTCTGTAAAATAAATCAAGGCGGGAAGAGACAACGTATGTCATTTCGCACACAGATCAGGTGACCAAGTTCCCTCTCGGAACCATGAGGCTTCTTGATAGAATCTTCGATTTGTATGAAAGAAAATATGGGCCAAAGCCGAGTTGAAAAGGGCAGCAATATCTAACTCCAGATTACAAAAAGGTACAAAAGCATGATGATTAACTGTTCATCAGGTTTACACAAAATCCAGATTGAACAGGACAATAACATCTAACTCAACCAAAGTTTTCGGCAGTCACAATCAAATGGATCGGTCTGATCCATAAAATCAAGATCCTGGGCCAGAAAATCTACTGGTACATGAAGACAAGTTGCTGTAAATAGAAGCCGAGCATGTTTAGAAGCCCTTTTGTCCACCGGAAACTTCTTTTTATGCTGTTCAACGTGTCCATCCATGAGAAAGTTTTTGTTAAAAAACTTAATCCTCACCGACAATATTACCCTCACATTCAAAAGGAAGAATGTGACAAAGCTAGTGTTTGCATGGTTGGATCGCATGCATATCCTTCCAGCGTTATTGTCCTCAAACGAATGTCATGAGAACTGAGAAAATCCCGGTGCTTCTTATGCCACCGATTAGTTATACCTTTTTGTCCATGTGTTCTTGCCTAAATAGACATGAAGACTAAAAACTGTTAATGTCTGAAAAAAAGAGTATGTCGCAAGAGCGACAGCTGAATGGTTAATTCTAGTAAATTATATATGGGCTTTCAATGTGTTTGAAATCATCACCTGTATATGCAAATTCTCTAGACATGGAAAGCATCGCAGCAAGCCGATAATCGTGTTCAGATCGAAACACCACATACTGATATGTAAGGTCTTGACAGAATCCAGCACCATTGATAGGGTATCCATGGATAAACTCTTCATTGAGCATAGAACATAATATTAGTACCAAAACTGTACTCTAAGATGATACAAAACTTACGCGTACAAATGAAAACTGCAACTTATGATTACAAAAGTGTTGATGATATAAAACTTATGCTCACAAATGAAAAATGCAGCTTATGATTACAAAAGTGTTGATGATAATATACAGTACCTGAATAAGTGTAGAGCCAACAACCATCTTGTAACCTTCAAGCGGATTAGGAATTACACCCAATGTCTCCAGTTTAGGCGCAGAGACCATACTTATTTGCGAATGTGCGCACCAATAATCAAGGACCAACCTTTGGAGTGAAGGGGCATCTCTGATGATGAGCTCCTCTCCTTTAAAGCAAATTCCAATGGTTACAGGGTGAGGCGAATTTATTTGGAGACAATGGATACAGATTTCTTTTCCGAAAACAAGCAGCAAGCGCTCTAGGGCAGGGCAGCAAGAGAGGATGATGTTGTGCAGTGAGGCCTTCGGCAGATCGACCACCAGAAGCACGAGTTTTTTTAAGCAGTGGGAGTCGAAGCATTTGTACCAAATTGTCTACTAGATGGCACCGGGCCAAGGTGGCGGTATGGGGAGAGGAGGAAAACCATGAGATGGACATCAGTGGTGAGGGCACAGCTACAATGCTTGGTGGGAAGCTATTTGCATAGTAATGGTAGAACTCAAGATGCTGGAGTTTTTTGAATTAACGAGATGTCAGCCATGCGTCCACCATGCAGGGTATGTGCAGCAGGCAGCATGCCGGGATGCATAGGCATTGAATGGAGCCCTGGTGGGAGGAGATGATGGCTCTGTGGAGTTCAAAATCATGAACGACACATAGCCGGCGACAGTCGAGATTAAGAGGTGCGGCGCGCCACAGAGTGCGCCAGCGAGATGCGAGGACCTGTGTGCATCAGCCATCCTTCGTGGGGAGAAGGAAGATTACCCCCCAAGGATGGTGTCCTGGAGATTGCTGATGCGGTCCGCCCAATATTCTACGAGCTCCTCGGATCCAGGGGCGTGGCCGCTTCTGCTCGCGCTGCCGGGTGCAGGATCTACAGCGGTGCTGCTGACCGAAGCCTCATATGTGTACATAGCAATCTGAAAAAGGCAGAAACATACATGTAGGACATTCAAAATCAATTCTCAAGATCTGGAAGAAAAAAAGGCACAAACATATATGTGGGACATTCAAAATCAATTCTCAAGATCTGGCTACGAATTATTAGCACGCACGCTAACCCTAGTCGGATTATTAGCAAAAGATCATTTGTACAGAACAAAAAATTAATCACTAACCATAGATACCATTCAAACAATCAATACACTACACATATCTAACAAATCTTACTCTGATTTCATGGACTGGGTGAACATAACCAAGGATTTCTATTCCCAATAAAAGAAGGGGGGGCTAACCGGTATTCCGTTGGAGTCAGAGTCATTGTCGAAGTAGCTGTGGACCTCCGTCTCCGGCTAGGGAGTCACGACGACAGCAATGAAGTCAAGGTCGCGCTGTTGCCCGCGTGAGACCTCGTCAGCGGCGACATCAACCTCTGTGCCCAGCTTCATGCGTTGTGCGGGTGCTTCATCTGCCCAGGCGTCGCCACTCCCTCCGATGGTGCACTTCTGGGAAATCCTAATACACTCCATGCGTCGGCGACAACCATGTACGGGGGGTGTGGCCCCCTATTATGACCAGTGGATCGGGCGCGCCATTAATATGGAGCAGTGGGAGCGAGCCGGGCGGTGGTCAAAGGGCTAGCTCGCCTCCCAGTGAGCCTGCGAATCGGACTGGTGGCATGCCTACCATCATTTGACACAGCTACTAGCAGGCCCCATGGTGACTACATAGCGAACACGCGCATGCCTCAGCCTCCCGGTCTGCCCGTGCGGCGGACTGCTAGCACGCATCTTGTCAACTCATGCATGCTCATACGGCACACGGGACACGTGGCGCCACGTATTATATTGATTTTTCCTTTTTGATGATTAATTTTTCCAATTTATTGCTTAACCGAAGCATGGCGCATACATTGTTGGTCTAACACACAAGGTTCGAATAAAGGGTCCGCTTGCGACATTGGTTGATAATTATTGATAATTTCGTGTATGTAAGAAGATTATATAAAAACTTGTCTCAAATTTGAAAAAATATAATATCACAGTCTATTGGTGTCCATATGATTCCATGATAAGTTTATGAATTTCAACTTAGTTTTGGATTTACTAGATTTTAAAATCAAGATTCCCGATGTTAGAAATTTCTTGCATGGGGACTAAACATGCACCCAGGGACACGTAAACATATGATTTTGGAATCCATTTTTGTGCACTATCACGAATCTCATGTAGATCAAATTTGATTTTTGCACATTAAATCCATGGGAAATCAATCAATGTATAAAAAGGAACCAATGTTATCTATTTTTTTTCAATTTTTAACACTAAACTCCTTGGGTTGCATGTTCGCTGCAGAAAAAGTTTGACATGCGTCTTTGGGCCACATGCACGCGGTGGTCCTAGGACACTTACTCGCGTGTGACTCTCTCTGTGGGCTCGCGAGGTCGTTGTCCAGCACTCTAACCTGCGGTGAGAGAGGTTAATTTGACCAACAAGGATGGTCTTTTTTTGGTTTTTTTATGAACAGTAAGAGTATATATAGTACGCGTCGAAGATGGTGGCCGGGGGCAACATATACTACGTGTCATATAGGACAGTCACTCACGTGCGATGCTTCCATCCATGGGCCCGCAAGGTTGTCCTCCATCACTTTGACCCAACAAGGAGGTTTCTTTTGGGGTTGTGTTGCGGTAGGAGTATATAGTACGCGTTGAAGAGGGGTCAGGGTAGCACATACTACACACACGTCATGAACGATCTCACTCTGTGTGGGGACTTTTCGGTTTCTGAGGCAGGTGCCACAAAGAAGTTGTGCATATTGGGTATTGAAACCATCACCAACACCTTGGGCCATGTGTAGATGATGGTTGCCACTCATTCTCCTGCGACGCTTCCCTCCATGGGCCCGCGAGGTCATCGTCCATCTAATATATGACACAACGAGAAAGGTAATCTGGCGAACAAGGAGGATTATTTTCGGGTTCTGTTACGGTATGTAGGAGTATATATTACGCGTCGAAGAGGGGAGGGCGCCAACATATACTGCGCGTCATGAATCTCGGTTTGTGTGGGGGACTTAAAGGTTTCCGAGGCAGGTGCCGCATAAAAGTTTTGCATATATATTAGGTATTCAAACATCACAACCACACATCTCCATACATGTGTTTGGCCCACATGCAAGCGATGGTGGTTGTCCTCTAGCACTAACTCATAGGGTTATCGGTGAGATGCTTCATCCATCTGTGTGTGCCCGCTAGGTCAATCACTTTGACCGACAGTGATAGAGGTTAATTTGACTTATAATTAGGAGGGGATTAAATTTTGGTTCATCTTATATGGTACAGTACATGCATGTCATGATGTGAGAGATAACATTTAAACTTTGAGCACATGTGTACGCATGAATCCCTCCCACCGGGTCGAAGTGGGGGGGGGGGCGAGCACGCGACGCGTCATGAACTAGATCTGTGTGGGGACTGTGCGATTTTCGACGCATTCATGCGCCACATCAAAATGTTGTGCTTTTGGTATTCAAACATATATGCATGCATCACGCATGTCCATACATATGTTTGGGGCACATGCATGCAGTGGTTTTTTTTTACACCTGAAACAGTAGGAGAGGCTCCTACTGTATGTATTATATTAAAGTATCAAAAAGGTTCTTACAAGGTCATAACCTTACATCCATTGCCATTGATAAACTAAGGTAGAAAAGGGAAACCAACGTTAAAAGTGGTTTATGGTACAACAAAGGATTGGACAAAAGAGGAAATAAACTGTCTGTGCTTCTCTTTGGCTCTATGTCTGAGTAGAGAAAAATCCTCTATGAATCTTCTTGCCCATGAGCCGACAGTGGGGTTTATCCTTCGGAAGTGTTTGTTATTTCTTTCTTTCCATAGACTCCAGGAGGCATATAGGAAAATCTCCATGAACATTGGGTTGTTTCAAGCTGTTTTTGCATCTTTGATCCAATTGAGACGATCTCCATTAGTTGTCCAGTGGATGTTCAAAGTATCCCAACAGGTCACACTTAAATGGCACGTGAAAATCATGTGCTCAATCGTTTCTTCCTCCGTGCGGCCACACAGGATGCAACCGTGATTGTCCCCAATGTTATAGTGCCTTCTCTTAAGCATGTTTCGGTGTTCAAAGCGATCGATAGCGAGAGCCAACCAAAACCTTTATTTTCATTGTGGCGAGGATTTCCAGAGCCATTTATAACTATTGTGTGCAGTGACCTCCCGGAAGTAGAAGTTGTAGTATCTTTTTGTCGTATAAATCTCAGAGCCCCATTCATAGACCCAAGAGTCTGCTCCCTCATCTGCATTAGTGCCAATATGTGAAGTGGTCTCCTGGATATCTCGCAATTCATTATAAGCTTGCATGGATATGGGAAGGTGGAAGGTTTCGTTGAGGTTGGTGCAGCCAAGGAAGTCCCGGACCCAATGAAGCTTCATGGCAGATGGTTTTCAGTCCCGGACCCGATGAGGGCCACCCTCGAAGAACTGATCGCAGAGAGCATAAAAGTCCTCCTTAATTATATGCCAACAAGATTTGAGAAATGCTCCGTTGAACCCATCTGGACCCGATGCATGCAGTGGTTGTCTTTGGACACTCTCGCTCGCTTGGTTATCATCGACAGCCTATATATTTGTGAGCCCGCGTGGACATCCATCACTTAGATCAACAACACGAGAGAGGTTACCAGGGTGGATTCTTCTTCTCTTGGTTCATGTTATTGTATAGTCGTATGTAGATCATGGTGAGATTCAAGACCTAAGTTTGACTGCTTGCATACACATGAATCCCTGTATATATAGTATACATGTCGTGAACCCTCGCTCCATGTGGGGACTTTCCGGTTCCAAAAGCACGGTGCCACATCAAAGTTGTGCATCGGGTATATTCAAACACCACATAGAACTTCATACATATGTTTGGGCCACATGCACGCAGTGGTTGTCTTCAGGCACTCCCTCGCGTGGTTATCGGCGACAAGCTAGCTTTTTGTGGGGCCGCGTGTGGATGTCCATGCATGACTTTGACCCAACAACGAGAGAGGTTATACGACCAAGGTGGTGATTCTTCTTGTCAGTGTTACAATACGCCTTGGTGAGATGCCGCCTCCCACCGACTCAAAGTGTGTGTGTGGGGGGGGCACAGTACTACTTCGCACTACATGAACCTCCGTGGGGTCGGAGATGTTCAGTTAATTTGTGATGCACATGTTCCACATCAAATTTGTGATTTGGTTATTTAAATATCACACCACATCATTTTCACACGGACACATGCACACACACACGTGCACACACACACACACACTCACACACACACATATCGTGCCACCTGCAGGTGTGGTTCGTATGTGGTCTCACCCATCTCATGCCAGAAGAACACATCTGTGGAACACGGTCCACATTTGATCGGAAGTAAAGGGGGGCAGGTTGACCATGATGTAGTCATTTCGGTTTTGTGTTATGGTAGGGTGAGATGTCAGACCTAGCTATTGGGGGGCATGCTGCTACTTCTTGATCTTGCGTTGGTTTTTCCCTTGAAGAGGAAATGGTGATGCAGCAAAGTAGAGATAAATAGTTCCCTCAGTTAGAGAACCAAGGTATCAATCCAGTAGGAGGTACAAGCAAGTCTCCAATCTGTGCACCTGCACAAACAATCAAACACTTGCATCCAACACGATAAAGCAAGATCGCCATCGCCGCCTCGCTCACTCCAGCCCTTCCTCAAGCCCGCTTCAACACCCCCTGCACTCGCCGTGATCCACTACGACGAATCCCTCTCTCCCCGTGATTGATTGCGCTCTCTAGCCGTCGTTTCCATCCAGCCCGAGAGCTTGGCTCACCCCACCATTCTGCCGCCGTGACCACAGGCATGCAAGCTCAAAACCAAGCCTGTCACCGCACTCAGGGAACCCCCAGGAGCCGAACGCACACATCCATTCATCATGTCGTGCCTTGTAGCCCCATCTCGATCAACACCTAAGCGTTGGCCGCCATGGGAGTGGTCACCACCGTCAGCTCTGGCCACCACAGGCTCGGCCACCACCATGGTTCAAAGCGCACCGGCGAGAGCTCTCCAACGGGCCAATCCACCCTCGAACTGTGCCCTGTAGCGCATTCCCGAGCACCCCCACCGCGTCTGCTGTTGCCGGTGGGTTTGACCCCCTTGAGTAGGGGTTTGACCTCCCCTGGGTCACTAACATGTGGGCCCCATGCCTAACTAATTTATATTAGAATTAAGTTTAGTGCTAATTAACACTGTTAATTTGTCTAGGCACTGACATGCGGGTCCCATTGGTCAGTTTAACCTGGGCCGTCCTGTTGACTTCTAACATCATCATGTTGTCATGTTGAAGCAATAAAACAATTACTGGATTTAGTTTAAGTTAAATAGCCAGGAAATTCCAGAAAATAGCTAAAACTTCAGAAAATCATAGAAATTGAACCGTAACTCCAAATGAAATAATTTTTAAAAATGATTAGAAAAATATGAAGAATCTATTTATGGCATTTTCATGCATGTCAGAACAACAAATACTCCCTGGTTAGGACAAATCAAGTAAATGGCATTCGAATAATCTCATATGGAGTTTTAATTTGAGTCTTGTGTTCAAACCAACTCCATTTAAATTGTTGCTAGCTTCATTGGCCCAAATCACAACATATTGCCATGACATGATCATGCATCATATTGTTGCATTGCATTGATTGTGCTCCCTCTTATTTGTCATTGTTGTTCCCTCTTAGTAGACGTTGTTCTGACATTGAGATCGATGACACCGATGAAGAGCTACTATGTTCAGAAGTGCCAGGAAAGCAAACCCCCCTTGATCACCCCGATACAATCCCACTCTCTCATTCTTGCTCTCTTTTACTGCATTAGGACAACAACGATTCAACTGTTACATGTTGCGGTAGTTGAACCCATTCCTCTGCATGATTTGTCTTTGCCATAGTAAATAGTAAAACCCACTAGCATGAGTAGGAGTTGTTTGAGCCATGATGTGCCTACTCATTCATGTTTGTTGCTATGCCTGCTATGCTTAGAGTTGTGTCGGGTCTAATTCACCTGCGATGGATTGGAATGAGTGTTCATGTCCTACTATGTGAGAGCTAAGTGTGTGAACATGATTTGATAAAGGTAGCGATGAGAGGCCATGTAGGAGTACATGGTCAGTTGTCTCATTGGGACAGTCCTCAGGAACTGAGTTTCGTGTTTGTGATCCAAGACAGTTACTACCACACATTGGGCTCCGGGCGGTCCAAGTTCTCTCGATTTATTAATCGCCTTGATCTCTGTCCAGGAGTCGCGACTAGTTTCTGGTGTTCGTAGGATATGTGTTGGAGGCCGTGCATAGCACTGACCTAGGGGTGGGCTATGGTGCGGTATAGACACCATGGCACGGTGTACCAAGGCACATGTTTAGTGGGCATGGGAACCCTGCACACATCGTTTGTGCCCGTGAGTGAAACCTCAGCCAGACTTCCTTTATGGGTACAACCTCAGATAGGTGATAAACCTGGACTAGAGTCTCATGTGGTTAGACACCTTCAGATTTCCACTCTCCGCAAACCACAATCGCTTTCACAGAGTCCCCTTCAAGTGTCTCATGATTCTGTGCAATATATCAAGATGCTCACTGCTACTTCTTGATCTTGCGTTGGTTTTCCCTGGAAGAGGAAAGGGTGATGCAGCAAAGTAGAGATAAATATTTCCCTCAGTTAGAGAACCAAGATATCAATTAAGTAGGAGACAATGCACAAATCACCAATACCTGCAGAAACAATCAAACAACTTGCACTCAACGCGATAAAGGGGTTGTCATTCCCTTCACGGTCACTTGCAGAATTGAGATCTAATAGAGATAGATGAAACTAAACAAAAGATAAAGTAAATATTTTTGGTATTTTTGGTTTATAGATCTGAGAATAAAAGATTGAAAAATAGTAGATCGGAAACTAATATGATGGAAAATAATAGATTGGAAACTTATATGATGGAAAATAGTAGATCGGAAACTTATATGATGGAAAATAGACCCGGGGGGCATAGCTTTAACTAGAGGCTTCTCTCAAGATAGCAAATAATACGGTGGGTGAACAAATTACTATCGAGCAATTGATAGAAAAGCGCAAAATTATGACAATGTCTGAGGCAATGATTATGAAATATAGGCATCACGCCCGTGTCAAGTATACCAAAATGATTCTGCATCTACTACTATTAATCCACACATCGACCGACTCCTGCCTGCATCTAGAGTTAAGTTCATGAAGAACAGAGTAACGCATTAAGTAAGATGACATGATGTAAAGGAATAAACTCAAGCAATATTATTTAAACCCCATCTTTTTATCCTCGATGGCAACAATACAATATGTGCCTTGCTGCCCCTACTGTCACTGCGAATGGACACCCAAGATTGAACCCAAAGCTAAGCACTTCTCCCATTGCAAGAAAAACCAATCTAGTTGGCCAAACCAAACCGATAGTTCGAAGAGAATTACAAAGATACCAAATCATGCATAAAAGAATTCACAGAAGATTAAAATAATATTCATAGATAAGCTGATCGTAAATCCACTATTCATCGGATCTCGACAAACACACCAAAAGAAGACTACATCGGATAGGTCTCCAAGAACATCGAGGAGAACATGGTATTGAGAATCAAAGACAGAGAAGAAGCCATATAGCTACTGGCTATGGACCCGTAGGTCTAAGGTAAACTACTCACGCTTCATTGGAAGGGCAATAGAGTTGATGTAGAAGCCCTCTGTGATCGAATCCCCCTCCGGCAGGATGCCGAAAAAGGCCCCTAGATGGGATCTCATGGGAACGGAAGGTTGGGTGGTGGAAAAGTGTTTTCGTGGATGCTTCTGGTGGTTTGGAAATATATGGGAATATGTAGGAGGAAGATCTAGGTCGGTGGGTCACCGAGGGGCCCACAAGGTAGGAGGCGCGCCCTACCCGCTGGGCACACCCTCCACCCTTCTGGCCGCCTCGTGACTCTTCTGACTTGCACTCCAAGTCTCCCGGGTGTCTCTGGTCCAAGAAAAATCGTCGCGAAGGTTTTATTCCGTTTGGAGTCCGTTTGCTGTTCCTTTTCTGCGAAACTCAAAAACAAGGAAAAAACTAAAACTGGCACTGGGCTCTAGGTTAATAGGTTAGTCGCAAAAATAATATAAAATAGCATATTAATGCATATAAAACATCCAAAACAGATAATATAATAGCATGGACAATAAAAAATTATAGATATGTTGGAGACGTATCAAGCATCACCAAGCTCGAGTAGGTAAATGATAAAAACAGAATTTTTGGTGTGGAATGCTACCTCACATTTTTATCCATGTAATTTTTCTTAATTGTGGCATGAATGTTCATATCTATAAGATTCAAAACAAAGGTTTAATATTGACATAAAAACAGTAATACTTCAAGCATACTAACAAGGCAATTATGTCTTCCCAAAATAACATGGCCAAAGAAAGCTTATCCCTAAAAAATCATATAGTCTGGCTATGCTCCATCTTCATCACACAAAATATTCAAATCATGCACAACCCCGATGACAAGCCAAGCAATTCTTTCATACTTTTGATGTTCTCAAACTTTTTCAACTTTCACGCAATACATGAGCGTGAGCCATGGACATAGAACTATAGGTGGAATAGAATATAGTAGTTTTGGAGAAGACAAAAAGAAGGAGATAGTCTCACATGAACTAGGCGTATCAGCGGGCTATGGAGATGCCCATCAATAGATATCAATGTGAGTGAGTAGGGATTGCCATGCAACGGATGCACTAGAGCTATAAGTTTATGAAAGCTCAAAAAGAAACTAAGTGGGTGTGCATCCAACTCGCTTGCTCATGAAGACCTAGGGCAATTTAAGGAAGCCAATCATTGGAATAAACAAGCCAAGTTCTATAATGAAAAATTCCCACTAGTATATGAAAGTGACAACATAGGAGACTCTCTATCATGAAGATCATGGTGCAACTTTGAAGCACAAGTGTGGTAAAGGATAGTAACATTGCCCCTTCTCTCTTTTCTCTCATTTTATTGGGCCTTTTCTCTTTTTTTTTCCTCTTTTTTTCGTCCGGAGTCTCATCCCGGCTTGTGGGGGAATGATAGTCTCCACCATCCTTTCCTCACATGGGACAATGCTCTAATAATGAAGGTCATCACACTTTTATTTACTTACAACTCAAGAATTACAACTCGATACTTAGAACAAAATATGACTCTATATGAATGCCTCCGGTGGTGTACCGGGATGTGCAATGAATCAAGAGTGACATGTATGAAATAATTATGAACGGTGGCTTTGCCACAAATACGATGTCAACTACATGATCATGCAAAGCAATATGAGAATGATGAAGCGTGCCATAACAAATGGAACGATGGAAAGTTGCATGGCAATATATCTCGGAATGGCTATGGAAATGCCAAAATAGGAAGGTATGGTGGCTGTCTTAAGGAAGGTATATGGTGGGTGTATGGTACCGGCGGAAGTTGCGCGGTACTAGAGAGGCTAGCAATGGTGGAAGGGTGAGAGTGCGTATAATCCATTGACTCAACATTAGTCATAAAGAACTCACATACTTATTGCAAAAATCTATTAGTTATCAAAACGAAGTACTACGCACATGCTCCTAGGGGGATAGATTGGTAGGAAAAGACCATCGCTCGTCCCCGACCGCCACTCATAAGGAAGATAATCAATAAATAAATCATGCTCAGACTTCATCACATAACGGTTCACCATACGTGCATGCTACGGGAATCACAAAGTTTAACACAAGTATTTCTAAAATCCACAATTACTCACTAGCATTACTCAAATAGCACCATCTTTATATCTCAAAACAATCATAAGGAATCAAACTTCTCATAGTATTCAATGCACTTTATACGAAAGTTCTAATTATACCCCTCTTGGATGTCTATCATATTAGGACTAAATTTATAACCAAAGCAAATTACCATGATGTTTAGAGACTCTAAAAATAATATAAGTGAAGCATGAGAGTTCAATAATTTCTATAAAATAAAGCCACCGCCGTGCTCTAAAAAGATACAAGTGAAGCCCTAGGGCGAAATTGCCTACCTCAAAGGATATAAGTGAAGCACATAGAGTATTCTAATAAATCACGATTCATGTGTGTCCCTCTCAAAAGGTGTGTAAAGCAAGGATTATTGTGGCAAAATAAAAAGAAAAGACTCAAATCATCCAAGACGCTCCAAGCATAACACATATCATGTGGTGAATAAAAATATAGCCTCAAGTAAAGTTACCGATAGACGAAGACGGAAGAGGGGATGACTTGCGTGGCATCCCCAAGCTTAGGCTCTTTGTTGTCGTTGAATATTACCATGGGCTTCCTTTGGCATCCACAAGCTTAGGCTCTTGCCACTTCTTATTCCATAGTCCATCAAATCCTTACTCAAAACTTGAATAATTCACAACACAAGACTCAACAGAAAATCTCATAAGCTTCGTTAGTATAAGAAAATAAATCACCACTTTTGCTAATGTTGTGAACTCATTCTTTATTTATATTGGTATAATATCTACAGTATTCCAACTTTTCCATGGTTCGTACCCCCCGATACTACCCATAGATTCATCAAAATAAGCAAACAACACATAAAAACAAAATCTGTCAAAAACACAACAGTATGTAGTAATCTGTGACTATCAAATACTTCTGTAACTCCACAAATTCTGGAAAATAGGAAAACCTGGGAAATTTGTGTACCAATCTTGTGCAAAAAGAATCAGATCAAAAACACGCTTCTGTACAAAATGAAAATTATTTCCCTGGGCGCAAAAGTTTCTGTTTTTCAGCAAGATCAAAACAACTATCACCGTAAGCCACCCCAAAGGTCTTACTTGGAAAAAACACTAATTAAAACACAAAAAAACATATAACCAGAGGCTAGATTAATTATTTATTGAAAAACTGCAAGGAAAAATATTGGGTTGTCTCCCAACAAGCGCCTTTCTTTAAAGCCTTTTAGGTAGGCATTGATAATTTCAATGATGCTCACATAAAAGAGAAGAATTGAAGCACAAAGAGAGCATCATAAAACATGTGAAAAACACATATAAGTCTAACATACTTCCTATGAATAGGCATTTTATAAGAAAATAAATTATCAAGGCAAGCAAAAACTAGCATATGCAAGGAAGAATAAAGAGACGATAGCAATTTCAACATGAAGAGAGGTAATTTAGTAACATGAAAATTTCTACAACCATATTTTCCACTCTCATGATAATTACATGTAGGATCATAAGAAAATTCAACAATATATCTAAGACATAACATATTCTCAATACGATCCACATGCATGCAAAGTTGACACTCCTCCAAAATAGTGGGAATAACATTAACTAAAGTCATACCTCTCCAAACCACTTTTATCCAAAATTTCATAAGATTAAACATTCTCCAAATATGTGGGATCTAAAGTTGACACCCTTTCAAACCCACTTTCAATATTACTGCAAACATTATTATCAATCTCATATTCATCATGGGGCTTAAATAAATTTTCAAGATCATGAGAAGAATCACCCCAATCATGATCATTGCAATAAGTAGTGGACATAGCAAAAGAAGCATCCCCAAGCTTGGGGTTTTGCATATTATTAGAAAAATTGACATTAATAGAATTTATAATAACATCATTGCAATCATGCTTTTATTCAAAGATCTATCATGAATCACTTCATAAAGCACTTCATCCCAATTTCCAGATTCACGGATTTCAAGCAAAACATCATAAAGATAATCTAGTGCACTCAACTCACTAGCAATTGGTTCATCATAGTTGGATCTTTTAAAAAGATTAGCAAGTGGATGAGGATCCATAAACTCTTTGCTTCTGATTTTCAATAAACACACAATTATACCAAGCAAACAAGCAAACAAACCAAGTAAGACATAAAGGGCAAACAAAAAGACGAACGGAAGAAGGGCGAATTAAAAAAGGCAAATCTTTTCGAAAATCGTTTTAGAAGCGGGGGAGAGGAAAACGAGAGGCAAATGGCGAATAATGTAATGCGAGAGATGAGATTTTATGATGGGTACTTTCTAATCTTGACGTAGATCTCCCCGGCAACGGCGCCAAAAATCCTTCCTGCTACTTCTTGAGCTTGCGTTGGTTTTTCCCTTGAAGAGAAAAGGGTGATGCAGCAAAGTAGAGATAAGTATTTCCCTCAGTTAGAGAACCAAGGTATCAATTAAGTAGGAGACAATGCACAAATCACTAATACCTGCACAAACAATCAAACAACTTGCACCCAACGCGATAAAGGGGTTGTCAATCCCTTCACGGTCACTTGCAAAAGTGAGATCCAATAGAGATAGATGAAACTAAACAAAAGATAAAGTAATTATTTTTGGTATTTTTGGTTTATAGATCTGACAATAAAAGATTGTAAAATAGTAGATCGGAAACTAATATGATGGGAAATAATATATCAGAAACTTATATGATGGAAAATAGTAGATCAGAAACTTAAATGATGGAAAATAGACCCGGGGGCATAGGTTTCACTAGAGGCTTCTCTCAAGATAGCAAATAATACGGTGGGTGAACACATTACTGTCGAGCAATTGATAGAAAAGCGCAAAGTTATAACAATATCTAAGGCAATGATTATGAAATATAGGCATCACGTCTGTGTCAAGAAGACCGAAACGATTATGCATCTACTACTATTACTCGACACATCGACCAACTCCTGCCTGCATCTAGAGTATTAAGTTCATGAAGAATGGAGTAACACATTATGTAAGATGACATGATGTAGAGGAATAAACTCAAGCAATATGATGTAAACCCCATATTTTTATCCTCGATGGCAACAATACAATACGTGCCTTGCTGCCCCTACTGTCACTGGGAAAGGACACCACAAGATTGAAACCAAAACTAAGCACTTCTCCCATTGCAAGAAAAACCAATCTAGTTGGCCAAACCAAACCAATAGTTCGAAGAGAATTACAAAGATACCAAATCATGCATAAAAGAATTCAGAGAAGATTCAAATAATACTCATAGATAAGCTAATCATAAATCCACAATTCATCGGATCTCGACAAATACACCGCAAAAGAAGATTACATCGGATAGATCTCCAAGAACATCGAGGAGAACATGGTATTGAGAATCAAAGAGAGAGAAGAAGCCATCTAGCTACTAGCTATGGACCCGTAGGTCTGAGGTAAACTATGCATGCTTCATCGGAAGAGCAATAGAGTTGATGTAGATGCCCTCCGTGATCGAATCCCCCTCCGGCAGGATGCCGGAAAAGGCCCCTAGATGGGATCTCACGGGAACAGAAGGTTGCGGCGGTGGAAAAGTGTTTTCGTGGATGATTCTTGTGGTTTGGGAATATATGTGAATATACAGGAGGAAGATCTAAGTCAGGGGGTCACCGAGGGGTCCACAAGGTAGGGGGCGGGCCCTACCCTTGGGCGCGCCCTCCACCCATGTGGCCGCGTCGTGGCTCTTCTGACTTGCACTCTAAGTCTCCTGGGTGTCTTCTGGTCCAAGAAAAATCATCGCAAAGGTTTTATTCCGTTTGGACTCTGTTTGGTATTCCTTTTCTGTGAAACTCAAAAACAAAGAAAAAAAGAGAAACTGGCACTTGGCTCTAGGTTAATAGGTTAGTCCCAAAAATAGTATAAAATAGCATATTAATGCATATAAAACATCCAAAATAGATAATATAATAGCATGGAACAATAAAAAATTATAGATACGTTGGAGACGTATCACCCACTCCTGGATGCATGCATGTATCTGCTCACCACACCCACAACATAAGTAATGTTAGGCTTGGTATGACACAAGTATAATAACCTCCCAACCAGCTTATGGTAGTCTGACTTATTCACTAGCTCACCTAATTGTGTTTCCACTTGATGATTTTGTTCAATCGGAGTAGGGTTGCATGATATCCCATCATTCCCATGTCACTCAAGAGATCCAAGGTGTATTTTCGTTGGCACATAGATATTCCATTCTCTGTCCAGGCCACTTCTATGCCAAGGAGGTACTTTATATTACCAAATCCTTGACCCCAAATTCCATGCTCAGACGCCCCTCATGCTCAGACACCCCTTCACAGTCATTATTTCCTCCTCATCATCTCTAGTGATGATGATATCATCAACATACACTACAAGAATGGTGATCTTCTTATTAGTGTGTCTATAGAACACCGTGTGATCACCATTACATTGACCATACCCCATATAAAAAACAACCCCTCTAAACCTATCAAACCTGCCCTCGATGTTTGCTTCAGTCATACAAGGATTTATTCAGCCTGGATACCTTACCTGTAGTCTGTTATGTGCTATAACCTAGTGGTATCTTCATGTATACCTGTTCTTTCAAGTCACCGTGTAAGAAGGCATTCTTCACATCTAATTGGTGCAATTTCCACCAAAAATTTGCAGCACACAAGACCAATATCCTTACTTTGTTCATCTTTGCCATTAGAGCAAATGCCTCATCATAGTCAATTCCATAAGTTTGACTATATCCTCTCGCGATCAATCTATACCATTCCACCTCCCCTAGGATTCGGCTTCATAGTAAAGATACACTTACAACTCAATTCTTTCTTTTCACCGGCGATGTGGTTAGCACCCATGTGTTGTTTTCATTTAGTGCTTCTAACTACTCTATCATTGCCTCAAGCCACTTCAGATCTTGCTTTGCAGCCTTCCAATCTTTAGGGATTGACAAGTTTGTAGAGAGGCAACAAATGCCTTATATGAAGGTGGCAAAGCCCTATAAGACACAATTGCCAATATTAAGGCCATCACAAGCATCATCTTTTGGTAGATCCTTCCTTGTCACTTCATCCTTCCTTGTCGCTTCATGTGTAGCAATTCGCAAGGCAATGGGTTGTTCCACTGTGTCAGATGAGCTTGCCTCACTGCCTGGGGAGGACATTGGGGTTAGAGTAACAATACATGCCTTAGCCCTTTTTGTCACTGGCTTAGAGCACCATGAGTGAACGCACTACAAAGCACCACACCCTCTAAAGAAAATTCAATCGATCATATTTGACAATAAGCAAGTAACATCAAAATGTGTAAACAAAAATCACTATTGCATTTCGTGGATTAATGTTTTTTTGCAATAGAAATAAACACTCATATGTTGTATTCATATCCCAAATCAATCAAGGCTTTATCATATTCAAACATTTTACCATAACACAACCTAGAGTTTTAGTCAAGCAATCAATATTTGTGATGGACTCTTTTCAAGTACTTAGCACTTTGTTCAATGATCAATTTACAAGCCTTGGTCTTAGCACTTTAGAAGGCAAATATAATGATGATGGGGATTTAATCATAAGAACAAAAAAATATAGAAAGTCTCACATCGATGCGGCTGATCGTTAGGCAATGGAGAGGCCTTACAATCAATATTAATGTGAGAAGTAGGGATTGCCATGCAACGGATGCACTAGAGTTATAAGTGTATGAAAGCTCTCCCAATGCAAGTAAGTGGGTGTGCATACAACTTGCTTGCTCATGAAGACCTCGATCATTTGAGGAATTATCCGAATATACAAGCCAAGTTCGATAATGTAAAAGCCAAGTTCAGGTCGCACTGGGTCTACGTCGACGCCGAGCAATTCAGCCCCCTTCTGGTGATCCGACCGAGCCAGTCGTGAAGACCTCTAGATGGAAGCACAAGAAGTTGTGCGACGCTTGGCTGAGGTTGGTCTTAAAGAGGCTGAAGGAGCTGCGGGCGACCGGGCTCACAGCGACGATGGTCGCCAAGGAATTTGTCTACCATCGCATTGCGCCCCTCTAGAGGCACTTGCATCGAGTGTGGGAGATCACAGGCGCCAAGGCCAGATCCAGCTGAGCAGGGGAAGCCTCCCTATTGGGGTGGTGTCCGAGGCATTGAAAGTTAGAGGAGGCGCACCCGTTGTATCGATTGGCCAAGAGGGACGACCTTGTCATGGAGATGCCCTTGTTCGACCAGTGGGGCCTAATCTCTCCAGGCCACGAGCGGCCTCGCAAGAATCCACTAGCGGGGGAGTCTGCCATGTTTGATCTCCATTGGTACTACCATCCCAAGAGCCATATTTTCAGATTTGAAAACTACTGGGTGCAACAGCCAGGATTTATGGAATGTGTTCAGTCTGTCTGGTCAAAGAGCTCACATTAATCCCATATCTCAGCTATCATTGTGGACAAACTAAAAGCTCTGAGGTATGTCTTGAGGAAATGGCAGAAGGTACTTTCACATATAAAAAGGCTAATTGAGAAGTGCAACTGGGTGATTTTATGGTTGGATACTCTGGAGGAGTTGAGGCCTCTGTCAAGACCAGAGGCTAACTTCTGAAAGATAGTAAAACTGCACCATGAGCATCTACTGCATCTTCAGTTTCTATATTGGAAAAAGAGATGCACCATAAGATATATCAATGGGTGAAAAAATTTCTAGGCTATGGCAACAGAGAGGCACAGGAAAAATGCAATTGCTAGTCCCATGCTACCTGATGGGACAATAACTTTTGATCATGCACTCATGGCTAGGGAGTTTCTTAATGCTTTCAGAGGCAGAATGGGCACTGTCAAGGAGATTAAGCTGGATATGGACATTCTCTCTCTCATCCCACAGGTACAGGGGCTTGATGTACTAACCAGGCCTTTTGAGGAAAAGAAAACTTAGAAGGTTATTTACGAGATGCCCATTGATAAGGCTCCTGGCCCTGATGGTGTTAATGGCCTTTTCCTGAAAAAAATGCTGGCACATCATCTCTGGAGACTTCATCAAGCTGGTCGATGAATTCCATGCTGGAACAGCAAAACTGGAAAATCTGAATGATTCTTTTATCACTTTGATTCCAAAACAACATTCTCCTGAGTCTGTTGGGGATTTTAGACCCATCTCTCTGACTAGTGTGGGTCTCAAATTCCTCACCAAAATGGCTGCAAACAGGTTTCAAGATGAAATCACCAACTGTGTGCATAAGAATCAATATGGTTTTATCAAATCAAGAGCTATCCAGGACTGTCTTGCTTGGACTTTTGAATATATCCATCAGTGTAATCAATGTAAGAGACCAATTCTTGTACTGAAGCTTGATTTTGAAAAGGCTTTTGACTCCATCCAACATGAGGCAATAATCAAAATACTAGTGGCAAAAGGTTTTACAGATAAATGGATCACCTGGATTAAACAGCTCTTATCTTATGGAACTTCCTCGGTTCTGTTGAATGGTGTGTCTGGAAAACATTTCAAATGCAAATGTGGACTTAAGCAAGGGGACACTATGTCTCCCTTGCTGTTTGTTATATCTGCTGACTTTTTTTTACAAACAATGATTAATAATCTGCTTCATCTGGGTGTGATCAGTCTGCCTTTACCAACTCATGATCCAGATTTCCCTGTGATTCAGTATACTGATGACACTTTGTTGTTTCTACATGCTGATAGCTCATAGTTGGCTGCTCTCAAATCAGTTTTGGTTTCTTTCTTCAATGCCACTGGCCTGCAGATTAACTATCATAAGTCATCAATGTACCCAATCAATGTAAATTAAGAGGAAGCTTCCAGCTTAGCAATTCAATTTGGGTGCAAGCTGGCAAAATGCCTTTCACTTACTTGGGTTTACCTGTGGGTACCACTAGACTTAAAATCATTGATCTTATGCCCCTTGTAGATAGTATGGAAAGGAGACTCATAGCTAGCTCTTGGTTTGTACCACAAGAAAGTAGACTACAATTAGTCAATTCCGTCGTTTCCTCCCTTCCTATTTACTTCCTCTGCAGCTTATCCATCCCACCTGGCATTCTAAATAAGTTGGAAAGAATTCGGAGGAAATGCCTCTGGAGAAAGTATGGGAGGAAAGAGGTCACTCCCTGGCTGCTTGGCCTTTGGTGTGTAGACTGATACGTCTCCAACGTATCTATAGTTTTTTATTGTTCCATGCTGTTATATTATCATTCTTGGATGTTTTACAATCAATTTATAGCAACTTTATATCATTTTTTGGGACTAACCTATTGACATAGTGCCCAGTGCCACTTGCTGGTTTTTGCTTGTTTTTCACTTTGCAGAAAATCAATACCAAACGGAGTCCAAACACAGCAAAACTTTATGGAGATTTTTTCTGGACCAAAAGACACCTGTTGGGCCAAAGAAGTACCAGAGGGGGTCTTCGAGGGGAGCACAACCCACCTGGGCATGCCTGGGGGCCCAGGTGCGCCCTGGTAGGTTGTGCCCACCTCGGCCGCCTCCCGCACCACCTCTTTGCTCTATAAATACCCAGAAAATCCAAAAACCCTAGGGGAGTTGATGAAACACAATTCCAGTCGCCGCAAGTTCCAGAAACACCACATTCAATCTAGACACCATCATGGATGGGTTCATCATCCTCATTGGTGCCTCTCCGATGATGCATGAGTAGTTTATTGTAGACCTACGGGTCCGTAGTTATTAGCTAGATGGATTCCTCTCTCTCTTTTGATTCTCAATACAATGGTCTCTTGGAGATCTATTTGATGTAACTCTTTTTGCGGTGTGTTTGTTGGGATCTGATGAACTTTGAGTTTATGATCAGATCTGTTTTATCCATGGAAGTTATTTGAGTTTTGATCTCTTATATGCATGATTACTTATAGCCTTGTATTTCTTCTTCGAATCTTTGGTTTAGTTAGGCCAGCTAGATCGAATTTTCTTGCCATGGGAAGAGGTGCTTTGTGATGGTTCGATCTTACGGTGCGCAATCCCAGTGACAGAAGGGGACATGACACGTATGTATCATCGCTATTAAGGATAACAAGATGGGGTCTATTCCTACATGAATAGATCTTGTCTACATCATGTGATCGTTCTTATTGCATTACTCTGTTTCTCCATGAACTTAATACACTAGATGCATGCTGGATAGCGGCCGATGTGTGGAGTAATAGTAGTAGATGCAGGCAGGAGTCGGTCTACTAATCTTGGACATGATGCCTATATAATGATCATTGCCTGGATATCGTCATAATTATTTGAAGTTCTATTAATTGCCCAACAGTAATTTTCTACCCACTGTATGCTATTTTTCTCGAGAGAATCCACTAGTGAAATTACGACCCCCGGGTCTATTCTTCCTCATATTTGCCTTCGAGACCTATTTTTATTCGCTTTTATTTTCATATCTATTAGTCCAAAAACCCAAAAATACCTTGCTGCACTTTTCCTTTTTTATTTTATTTTCTTTATTGCGAGATCTATTTATCCAATCTACTACAGAACAAATCTATCTTTTACCCGGGAGGGCTTGACAACCCCTCTTACGCGTCGGGTTGCAAGTATTTGTTCTTTGTGTGCAGGTACCGTTTACATAGTGTTGCATGGTTCTCCTATTGGTTCGATAACCTTGGTCTCATCACTGAGGGAAATACCTACCGTAGCTGTGTTGCATCATCCCTTCCTCTTTGGGGAAATACCGACGTAGTTCAAGTCGCTTCATAGACCCAAGTTGAAAGGGGGTCTGGGTATCCTAAACCTTGGTCTACATAATGAGGTTCTACTCATGAAACATCTCAACAAGTTCTATAACAAATCTGATGTACCATGGGTCCATTTGGTCTGGGATTCCTATTATTTTGATAGGGTACCACATGACACAACCTTGTGTGGCTCATTTTGCTGGAGAGATATAACCAAGCTCATGGATAAATTTAGGTCAGTTACAAGTGTCACAGTGAATAGAGGGGACATTGTACTCTTCTGGTCTGATTAGTGGTAAATTGGTAATGAATGTGTCCCCCTACAAGAGAGATTCCCCGGGTTATATTCATATTGCTATGATAAAAGACTTTCTGTCATGGATGCCATACAGACTGCTAGCACACATGAGCTGTTCTCCTTGCCTCTCTCTAAACTGGCATTCAGATAATTAAATCAATAGACTGCACAGCTTTCTAACAAAAAGTTTGAGCATGTGAATGATTCTTGGTCCTGGAGGCATGGTAAGATTTCAGATTACCCTACCAAAAAGTATTATACTTTTGCTCATCAGCCAATTGTGGCCAATCCTATACTCTGTTGGAATTGGAGGAGCTGTTGCACCATGTCTATCAAGATGTTTGCATGGTTAGTCATCATGGACAGGATTAACACAAAGGGCATGATTCAGCGCAGACACTAGAGAATTAATGATGGACCAGAGTGTGTCCTATGCTCAACCTTGGCCTTGGAAGATAGAAATCATCTTTTTTCCAGTGCAATTTCAGTGTTAGGATATGAAACTATCTTCAATTTTTTTGGTCAGACAGTAATGACATGGTGCAGATTGCTTTGCAAGCAAGGAAGAAGTTTCATAAACCTTTCTTTGCGGAAGTGGTCTTCCTGACCTTGTGGAATATTTGGAAAGTGAGGAATGATAAGGCTTTCAGACACATCAGACCATCTTTCAGGCAATGGAGAAATGGGTTTATTCATGATATTACACTTCTTACCCGTAGAATCAAGAGCAAATACGGAGGCGCACTCCTTAGATGGATTGATTTCTTACCTCCTTGAGTTTGGTACCTGTACTCTTTTTGCTTTTCTTTTTCAGTTTCTTTCCCTCTTTGGAGGAGTTTTTGTATATATATTTTGTTACTTATTAATAAAATGTTGTGGAGTGTAAGCCCTGCAGTCTCCCTGGTCAAAAAAATACTGTTTCCACCACCTCAAGTTCCAGAACCACGAGATCCAATCTAGAGGCTTTTTTCGGCACTCTATCGGAGGGGGCAACGATCACGAAGGGGTTATTCATCATCTTTGTTGCCCCTCCGATGATGCGTGAGTAGTTTACCACATACCTGCATGTCCGTAGCTAGTAGCTAGATGACTTCTTCTCTCTTTTTGATCTTCAATACAATGTTCTCCTGAATGTTCTTGGAGAACTATTTGATGTAACTCTTTTTTGTGGTGTGTATGGTGGGATCCGATGAATTTTGAGTTTATGATCAGATCTATCCATGAATATTATTTCAGTCTTTTTCGAACTCTTATATGCATGATTGTCATAGCCTCGTATTTCTTCTCCAAAATTTTGGTTTGATTTGGCCAACTAGATTGATTTTTCTTGCCATGGGAAGAGGTGCTTTGTGATGGGTTCGATCTTGCGGTGCTCAATCTCAGTGACAGAAAGAGACATGACACGCATGTATCATTGCTATTAAGGGTAACAAGATGGGGTTTATTCATATGTGAGTTTATCTTGTCTACATCATGTCATCGTTCTTATTGCATTACTCTGTTTTCCATGAACTTAATACACTAGATGCATGCTGGATAGCGATCGATGTGTGGAGTAATAGTAGTAGATGCAGGCAGGAGTCGGTCTAGTAATCTTGGACGTGATGCCTATATACATGACCATTGCCTTGGATATCGCCATAATTATTTTCTTTTCTGTCAATTGCCTAACAACAATTTGTTTACCCACCGTATGCTATTTTCTTGAGAGAAGCCTCTAGTGAAAACTACGGCCCCCGGGTCTATTTCCTATCATATTAAAACCAAAAATACCTTGCTGCACTTTTTCTTTATTTATTTTATTTTGTGTTTTAGTTATATCTATTTATCAGAACCTATACAATTTAATCTATCTCAATGCCGTTGAGGGATTGACAACCCGTCTTACGCGTTGGGTTGCAAGTTTTTGTTGTTTGTGTGTAGGTGCTATTTACATAGTGTTTCTTGGTTCTCCTACTGGATTGATAACCTTAGTTTCACAACTGAGGGAAATACTTGCCTTTGTTGTGCAGTATCATCCTCTCCTCTTCGGGGAAATACCAACACATATTACAAGCAATCAGGAAGAATTTTTGGCGTCGTTGTCCGGAGACATCATCAACATCTATCAAGTACCTATGTATAAACACTCATCTCCTTGAAATTACTTTATTTGCCGTTTTCCTCTTGTTCTCATGTCACCCACTTCTAAAAAGTTTTTGCAAAATACAAAAATATTTTTCATTTGCCTTTTTCTTGTTTGATCTTTTGTTTGCTTGTGATCTTGTTTGCGTAGTCACTATGTCTCAAGAAATACCAAATTGTGTGATTTTTGCAATAGTAATAATAACGGTTTTATTAGTACTCCTATTTCTCCTCCTGTCGCTAGTGCGGAGCCTTATGATATTAATGCCGCTTTGTTGAATCTTGTTATGAAAGAGAAATTTTCCGGTAATCCTAATGAGGATGTCGCGTCCCATCTAAACACTTTCGTAGAATTGTGTGATATGCAAAAGAAAAAAAGATGTGGACAATGATATTGTGAAATTAAAATTATTTCCTTTCTCTTTGCGGGATCGTGCAAAAATTTGGTTTTCATCTTTGCCACGAAATAGTATTGATTCTTGGGATGAGTGCAAAGATGCTTTTATTACTAAGTATTTTCCTCCCTTGAAAATTATTTCCATTAGAAATAAAATTACGAATTTTAAGCAACTTGAGCATGAACATGTTGTGCAATCTTGGGAAAGAATGAAATTAATGCTAAGAAATTGTCCTACTCATGGTTTAAATCAACGCGGGATTGAATTTTGTTTCTAGAAAATGTTTTAGATTCTGTCGCGGGTGGTACTTTTATGGATAATACTTTGGGTGAAGCTACTAAATTACTTGATAATATCATGGCAAATTATTCACAATGGCATACTGAAAGAGATACAACTAGTAAAAAGGTTAATTCTGCTGAACAAATTAGTACTTTGAGTGCAAAAGTTGATGCACTTATGAAATTGGTTGCTAGTAATAATTCTCTTGTTGATCTGAATGATGTGCCTTTGTCTACTTTGATTCAGAAAAATAATGATCCCGTAGATGTGAATTTTGTCTCGCGAAACAATTTGAATAACAATGCTTATAGAGGTAATTTTAATTCTAGAACTTTTCTTGGAAATTCCTCTAATAATTATGGCAATTCCTATGGTAATTCTTATAATAATAATAATAATAATAATAATAATAATAATAATAATAATAATAATAATAATAATAATAATGGGATTCCTCTGATCTTGAGAATAATATTAATAATTTATCAATGCTCAAAAGGTTTTAAACACTACGATAGAAGAAAATTGAATAAAATTGATGATATGTCTAGGAGCATTTATCGAATTACACATCATGTAGAAAATATCAAGATTAAAAAATTCCACCCAAGGTTGATGTTAATGAATCAATTAAAGCTTTATATATCTCCATGGATGAGAGTAAGAAGAGAACCGTAATTCTAAGAGCTAAAAGAGAATTTTAGATATATCGATTCCACCTGATTTTTTTCGTAGTAACGATGAAGATATTAAAATGATTGGTGTTTCTTCTATTGATTCCTTGTTTAGTAATATTAAAATTGATGATAAGAGGACTGAATAAGAGTCAACTTTAGCTAGAAGGCGTCCTCATAATTCGGAGGGTGAAAATCTTGTTGAAAATATTGATAAAAGTGGGTTTGCAGAGGTAAAAACTTTAACTAGTGATGTGCCCACTCTTTTGGATTACAAAGATTTTAATTATGATAGTTGTTCTTTGATTGAGTGTATTTCTTTGTTGCAGTCCATGCTAAATTCACCCAATGCATATGAACAAAATAAAGCTTTTACTAAAAATATTGTGGAAGCAATGATGAAAGCTTTAGAAGAAAAGCTAGAATAGAGATATAAATTCCTAGAAAATTATATGATGAATGGGAATCCACCATTAAAGTCAAGATCAAAAATATGAGTGCAATGTTTTATGTGGTTTGGGTGCTAGTGTTTCCACAATTCTGAAATCTCTATGTGGTGTGCTAGGTTTTACCAAGTTGGAAGAATGTTCTCTTAATTTTCACTTGGTGGATTCTACTATTAAAAAAAACTTTGGGAAGAATTAATGATGTTCTTATTCTTGCATATAGGAATTATGTGCCCACAGATTTTATTGTGCTTGATATTCATTGCAAGCTGTCTTGTCCTATAATACTTGGTAGAATGTTTTTATGAACTATAGGTGTCGTGACTGATATGAAAGAAGGGAATATTAAATTTCAGTTTCCGTTGAGAAAGGGTATGGAACACTTCCCTAGAACTAGAATTAAACCACCATATATATGAACCAATCATGAGGGCAACCTATGGAACTAAAACTAAAGATGACAATACTTGAATCTATGCATTATGCCTAGCTAGGGGCGTAAAACAATAGCACTTGTTGGGGCCACGACTAGCCCTCCTCACAGCACCCTGTGCCCACTGTGAAGGAGGATCCTGTCATTGTCACTGGGGCCGCGACTAGCCCTAAGTGTGCGGCAACGCCGCCTGCAGAGAAAGAGACCCCAAAGGGCCCGGAGCGTGCTGCGCCGCCGCCCGCCGTGGACCAGCAGGCCGCCGAGAGCCCCTGCACCTACAAATGGACTCAACCCCTGCCAGGGGTGGAGGTGCGGTGCCACGAAGAGGGCCTGAACCCAGACCCTCCCGAACCGTGGCGCTAGAGTGCGGTGAGGGGGCGCGATCAGACTGTGTCGTGGTGTCAATGAGCGGCAGTACCACACTCAAGTACGGGGCCATCAGCAGTGCAAGGGCAGCCCTCGACGTGCTCGAGGACAACCTCAAGGTGGAGCAGGCGCTCAACACGGAGGAGTGCTGATGCCTCACGGAAGGATGGCTCCATCTCTAGGTGGCGATCGCGCTCAGCTGCCGGCGAGAAAGGGACGCATAGAATGTCAAGGACACCAAGGAGCTTTTCGAGCGGACCCTTGAGGACGTCCGGGAGGCCGAGCAGTGGTGCGCCGAGGCGGAGGCCCATGAGAAGGTGTTTCACGAGCAGGCTACCCTCCGCGAGCATGAGCTCCTGGCACGGGAGGAGGGCTTACAGGCCCGTAGAGCCCAACTCATCTCCCGCAAAGAGGATCTCGCAAAGCACAAGGAGGGGTTGACGAAGCATGAGGAGGAAGTCGCCATCCGCTAGATGGACGCTGGGATCCGGGAGCACGAGCTCTCGACAACCGCGTCCGGGAAGGAGGCAAAGCAGGACTTCCTGCTGGCGCTGGCCCGCAAGCTGGAGGAGCGAGTGTTGGTGCAATATCTGCCTACCTTTGTTTTGGAGATTGTTGACCGAAACAAGTATGGACTGATTTGTTTGCTGGTGCATACAAAGAGAAATGTTCCATACACAACCGAAGAGAATGCTTTCTCCGGTGCTAAGTTTGTGGAATTTCACCGAAGAATATCTGCGTTGCAGAGAAGAACAAGCTACATATGTTGAAGTCATGTAGGCGAGATGATTGATGTGAAGGAATTAACCCCTCGAAAGTTTTCTGCTGAAGCGAAGCATCTGTTTCGGCATGGTCGTCCGAAGAAATTGACTGCAATGAGTGGAAGTCGAAGACAAAGTGAAGACGTAGTATTCATTGTGTTCTTCTTCTTTTACTTATTTGATTCACAAGGCCTCCATACTATTAAGAGTGGTATAGGTTCTCGAAGCTTCGATCCGGTGTGATGCTTAGCCAAAACCTATGGAAGTTGCGATAGAAATCTTTTTGTGTTCTGAGCAAATACTTGCCAGTAAGAGACTCTGATCTTCTTCGCTGCGAGAGATTTGTCTCAGATCGAGGAGTTAGCATTACTTGCTCCGCAAGTAATGTTACTGTTGTGCTTAAATCCGACAGTTGGACTCGTGTCATTCGGCCATTGGCTACCCTCGATGTCCAATTTGGTCATTTCCCATCAAGGAAGGCTGCGGCTATAAATAGCCACCCCGCTCCAACGTTATTTGTTGGCTGCTCCGCTTGAGATTTATGAGAAGATTGATTTGAGCAACCCCTCTCCGAGTGACTTGAGTTTAAGATCCACCGAGAGAAAATCAAGAGCCCAAACTTAGACAGTGGTTTAGCATCATAGTAGCTATGAGATAGAGTTCTTGTATCTATTACTCTTGAGAGTTGCACACTCTCTAGACCGATAGGTTTCGGCTCGAGTGTTGAAGAGTTGTTGTCTTCACCGAGCTAGATCTTCAGCAACCAAGAGTCACTACAAAAAATCACTTCCGTGATGATACGTGTTTGTCACAGTAGGCCACGTTTTCTGTCATGCATGTACACCCATGACAATTTTATGACAGAATCAAGATAGTCATACTTGTGCTGTCGTAGAAGTGTCCCATGACAATACGAAAATTATCATCACGGAAGTGCCTAGTTCCATGACGATAAATGGTGTGTCATGGAAGTGCTTTCATCAAGGGTAACCGACATGTGGCATCCACCGTAACGGGTCGCCGTTAAGCTACAGGGTTCCGGTTTGGATCCGATAACCCGTTAACAGCCCGGACCAATGGGGATTTTCCACGTGTAAAATTGTCAATGGCCAGAGGAACCATGTGTCGGCTCAGCGTTGGGATAGAGGTCATCCACTCATTGGACGGGAGGCGCCTATGATACGTCGACACGTTGCATGGCCCAATAGAGGCCCATTCAGGTGAAAAGGCCGGCCTATTTGACTTGGTCAAAAGGTAGCGGACAGGCCCACAGGAAGCCTGTTAATGGCATGTTCGCATATAGCCCATTTACAACCCGCTAACTCACGACCCGTTAAGACCTATCCAAATTAGTCCCAGTAGTGTTATCTGGGCCGTCCAATATGATTCAATCCCGTTGTAACTTCTGGCCCATGTATGGCCCATGACGTCTTTCGACCCATAAGAGGCCCTTTGTAACTCTGGGCCCATTAAAGGCCCATGGTGAAAATGGCCCATAATGAATAGTGTATCTCTTTATACCCATTAACGGCCCATTATTCCGTTGGGCCATTTCTAGCCCGTGTTACCTTTCGGCCTTCTGAGGGCCCATTTATTCTTGGGCTCATTTCCAGCATTCAAGACGGAGCAACTACTTGGCATGCGCCTTGCCCAGAGCAAGGCGGGCAAGACGGAGCGCCGAACGGGGTTGTCAATCCCCGAGCACGACCCACTCATCACCAGACTGCCTTGGTGATCGGTTCACGATGGCAAGAACGCGGCGACGCCCCTACTGGTACTACCAGGAGTCGAGCGACGTCGCGGTCTACCTCGTCAGCTATGCCGAGCACAGCTATGGAAGCCATGATACGGGCCCAACTCCTAATGAGATTCGCACCGGCAACTGATCAAATGGATGAATGGAGGGCCACCATCCAGAGTTTGATCGGCTTCGCTGAAGCTGGAAAATCGTAGCAGGCAAAGCCATCGCGGTACCCGCAAACAACAACAACAACAACAACAACCCGTGCTGATGGCCGTGTTGAGGGGGCCACACTGATGGTGCAGTCCCCTTCACGATAGCTGACCCAGAGGCGACAACAGCAAGAGCAACATGTCCATGAACCCGACGAAGCATTGATGGCCTCATCTGACCCACGAGCCCACCAGGATCAGCGGCGGGTCCTTGAAGATCGACCGAGGGAAGATGCACGCGTCACTATAGAACGATGGCGGGAGACCCGTCGTCAGTCTGACAGGCGCAATGGCCTAGACGTTGATGAACCCGCGCCTAGTTATGGCGGGTACTTGACTTATGAGGTTGGATGCCCCGCCTTCACTCGTGAGCTGCGGCAGGTCCGCTGGCCATCTGCCCGGGTCTTCAAGCTAGAGTTACCAGAAAAATACGATGGAAAGTTAAACCTGGCAGAGTTCTTGAGCATTTACACAATCGTCGTTCAAGCCGCCGGGGGCAGGGATGAGAAGGTTTTCACCAACTACTTCCCTTTGGCACTCAAACCAAATGTGAGGTCATGGCTGATGCACCTGCCAGAGAACTCCATTTCATCATGGGCTGACTTGTGCAATGAATTTGTTGGCGCCTTCAAGGGTGGGCAGCAAGAGCCTGGGCAGCCCAGTGACTTGCAAGTCCTTCCACAAAAGGAAGGGGAGAGCTTGAGGAAGTATATGCATAGGTTCAATCGAGTGCACCGAAACATTCCAGAGATACACCCAGCTGCTATGATTTCCGCGTTCCATCCGAATGTGCGCAACAGAAGGATACGGTCCAAAATGAACGTCTGGCTGCCCAAGATCGTCAATGAGTTGTACACCTTGGCGTGTAAGTGTGCTCGGGCTGAGGAAGGAAGGCAACTCCTCGGGGAGGAGGATGGCGTCGAGGTTGATTCGGAGGACGATGACGAGACCACTATCCCGAAGAGGAGAAGCCGGTGGCACAACAGGAAGCGCAAATATAAGTCAGTATTGGCCATTGAGAGCTCTGGTAATCTCGGCACCAGCAAGAAGGCCAAAACCGAAGCCCTCAACAAGGAAGTTGTAGCATGCGCTGATTGCCGGGAGGCCGCAGTGGCAGAGAAAGCTGGGAAGTCTGATGGGCCATACTGCAAGATCCACCGCACTAAAGGTCATGATCACCAAGAATGCCACCAAGGCGAGTAGCTTGTTAAGAAGCAAAAGGCAAAATATGATAAGTGTGTCAGGGAGAAAGACCAAGATGGTGCTGGCAGAAAAGGTCGCGGCAGTAGAGGGGGCCGCCGCGGCAAGGCCCCGCAGCAAAAGGAGAAACCTGCTAGAGGCTATGAGAAGAAAGAAGGAGATGGTGAGAGTGTTGAAGGGGATGAAGAAGAAACCAGGGAGCCAGAATTCCAGAAAGAAATTGAAGCCATGTGTGTTGATGGTGGTGCATCTTTGCACTCCTCTCACCGCCAACTCAAGTAGTGGGTGCGTGAGGTCAATGCCATGGAGCGGGCTCCAGACTCTTGGAAGCCACTCAAGTGGTCCCGCACACCTATCATCTTTGACGAAGAGAATCATCCTTACCGCACCACTGCAGTTGGATGTTTGCCGCTGTTGGTTTGCCCAAAAATCCGCAACCTCAAGGTCACCAAGATGCTAGTTGACGGTGGGGCTGGGTTGAACTTGATTTCCCCTAAGGTGGTTGCGAAACTGCAGATCCCCGATGAGGAGCTTAAGGCCACAGGCACTTTCCAAGGAATCAACCCCGCCAGGAGCCGGCCCAGTAATAGTAGTAGATGCAGGAAGGAGTCGGTCTACTTGTCTCAGACGTGATGCCTATATACATAATCAGTGCGTTGGATATCGTCATGATTATTCACTTTTCTATCAATTGCCCAACAGTAATTTGTTTACCCACCGTATGCTATTTTCAAGAGAGATGCCTCTAGTGAAAACTATGGCCCCGGGTCTACTTTTATCATATATTAAAATCCTAAAATACCTTTTTATCAATCTATCTATCACTACAAAATTTAATCTTGCAAGTAATCATCAAGGGATTAACAACCCCTTGTTCGTGTTGGGTGCAACTATTTGTTATTTTGTGTGCAGGTACTGCTAACAAGGTGTTGTGTGATTCTCCTATTGGATTGATAACCTTGGTTCTTAACTGAGGGAAATACTTACCTCTAGTGTACTGCATCATCCCCTCCTCTTCGGGGAAATCCCAACGTGGCTCACAAGTAGCGAAGAACTTCTGGCACCGTTGTCGGGGAGGCATTATCAACATCTGTCAAGTACCTACGCATAAACTTTCGTCTCCTTGCATTTACATTATTTGTTTTTTTCCTCTCGTTTTTATCTCCTCCACTTTTAAAATGGTTTTACAAAATTCCAAACTATTTTCCATTTGCCTTTTTGTGTTTGCTTCTTTGTTTGCTTGTTTGCCTATTTGATTGTCTTGTCGTTATGGCTAATTCTTCTCTTGTCACATGTACCCCTAAAAATGAAGTTCCTAATTTTAAGCAAAGGAGGGGAGAGAATTTAAAAGATGATTGGTATAGGATTTGCGATGCTCATAATAGATCAACTCATAAGCAATCACTACCATTCTTCTTCGCAAATTTATGTGGGAATTACCACTTGGTATAGACTTGTGCTTGGCACTATTACCAGTGGAAATTTCTTGAGTAGTCATCCTATGGATGATTTCAATGCTATGGGAAATTTAGTGGGATCACCACCTATCACCATCTCGCAACAACAACGAAGATCTTAAAATGATTAGTGTTCACCCCAATTTTGTTGATTTAATAAAGGAACCAATCTATGCAGATAAATTCCTAAATTTTGTTCCTAGGAGTATGATCGTTAAACATATGCATGCTAGAACTCCTAGGAAATATGGATCTGTGGTCGAGGATTTAGAAACTAAAGATGACAACACTTGAAACTATGCATTATGCCTAGCTAGGGCGTAAAACGATAGCGCTAGTTGGGGGCAACCAAATAGCTATCTTAATTTTCTTGTACTTTTTCTGTTTTTTGGTGTGCACACAATTATGCTACTGTTATGATTGTGCTTTTGTGTTTAATTAGTGTTTGTGCCAAGTAAAGTCTTCGGGATGATTTGGATGATAGTTGATTTGATTATGTGCAAAAACAGAAACTTTTGCACCTAGTTCTAGAATTTTATAAATTCACTGGAACGTGCTTTTGCTAAGAATTTAGAATACAGTAGGTATAATTTAATAAAGTAGGTATAATTTGCCATGGTGAAGTTAGAATACAGTAGGTATAATTCAATAATAAAATATGGATAGGTTTGCGACAGTACCTAAAGTAGTGATTTGCTTTATTATACTAACAGATCTCATGAAGGGTTTGGTGAGTTTTGTGTGCTCAAGTTTCCAAGTTTTGAGTGAGATCACGATGGAGAAGGAATAAGGAGTGGCAAGAGCCTAAGCTTGGGGATGCCCGAGGCACCCCAAGGTAATATTCAAGGACTACCAAGCAACTAAGCTTGGGGAATGCCCCGGAAGGCATCCCCTCTTTCTTCTACTGACCATGGGTAATATTACTTGGAGCTATATTTTTATTCATCACATGATATGAGTTTTTCTTGGAGCTTCGTTTATTATATGAGTATTTGCTTTGTTTGATTTTTAGTTTGTCACAATCATCTTTGTTGGATACACCTATTTGAGAGGGACACACTTTTATCATGATTTGTTAGGATACTCCATGTGCTTCACTTAAATATTTTGAGCTAGGCAGTTGCTCTAGTGCTTCACTTTATCTTTTTGAGCATGGTGGTGATTATATTTTGAAGAAATAATTGCACTCTCATGCTTCGCTTATATCTTTTTGATAGTTGATAATAGTAACGGTAATCTGCACAAGATATGAATTTGGTCCCAATGTGATGAATATTCAAGAAGGATATAATAAAAACTTTCATGTAGATCATTGGATATGATAAGTTTGATTCCTTGCAATAGTTTTGCGATATGGAGATGATAATATGTGAGTTATATTAGTGAGTAATTGTGATTTAGTAAGAATATTGGTGTTAAGGTTTGTGATTCCCTATGCATGCACGTAAATTCAATAGTTATGCAACGAAGTTATATCCTACTTATGGTGCATTGTTCAATGTTAGTTATTCTCAATGCATGTTTATGACTGAGGGAGTCCTGGATTAAGGGGTATCCGTACAGCCGGACTATATCCTTTGGCCGGACTGTTGGACTATGAAGATACAAGATTGAAGACTTCGTCTCGTGTCCGGATGGGACTCTCTTGGCATGGAAGGCAAACTTGGCGATACGGATACGGATATGTAGATCTCCTTCTGTTGTAACTGACTCTGTGTAACCCTAGTCCCCTCCGGTGTCTATATAAACCGGAGGGTTTAGTCCGTAGGACAACAACAATCATACCATAGGCTAGCTTCTAGGGTTTAGCCTCTACGATATCGTGGTAGATCAACTCTTGCAATACTCATATTCATCAAGATCAATCAAGCAGGAAGTAGGGTATTACCTCCATAGAGAGGGCCCGAACCTGGGTAAACATTGTGTCCCTTGCCTCCTGTTACCATCCGCATTAGACGCACAGTTCGGGACCCCCTACCCGAGATCCGCCGGTTTTGACACCCGACATTGGTGCTTTCATTGAGAGTTCCACTGTGCCGTCGCCATAAGGAAGGATGTCTCGTCTCGTTGTTAAGGACAGCGTCACCTCTGGAGGAGCCCTGGCTGTCGGCCAGACTCTCCGGCTAGGTGAGTTCGTCATGACCGCCCGTTCGGCTGCTGCGCCGACGATGACTTCTCGAGTCATCGAAAACAGCCTCCACGTCCGCTCGGAACTTGCCGAACAGATGGATCCGATGGAGTTGTCTTCCCTAAACGAGCTCTTGGACCGCATCGCCGCTTTGGGAGTCGCTATGGACTATGATCGGATCGGGCTTAAACCTGACCAAAGGGAGATTAACTCTCCACCGGTCACCCATCAAATAGCGGTGGTGGAGGAACAATGCGGTAATTTTCCCTCAATCTTGAGGACAAGCTATGTCCGGATTCCAGAGCTCTCCGAGCCGGATACCTGTACACGAAAGGACATCCCCCAAGCCTTGAACGTAGAATCAGGCAGTGGGCTAGACCTATCGGGCGCCATCTCGGATCCCGAACCTCCAAGATCGGAAACTCCCACGCCCCCGGGTCGCAGACCGGGTCAGGGTTCGGACTTAAATCCGCCCACCCACCGAGATACAAGCGATCTCTCCCACATTAGACAAGAGCCCCAGGAAATAGTACATCACTATTGGGCCAGATTCCTCCTTGTAATGAACAAGGTCAAGGATTGTCGAGAGGAAGACGCAATTTCATTCTTCTGCAATAATTGCACGGACAAGGGAATCCTTAACTCCATAAGTCGCCGCAACATAGCACACTTCGCTGACTTGGCGGCCATAGTACAGAAGTACTCTGCGATGGAGAGCGCCTGGAAAACCGAAACAGAATTTTGGGACAATCCGACTTTGGCTAAATACCCAGTCCGAACCAAAAGGGTGCACCCCTGTAAGTCACCCGATTCAATCACAAAAAAGCAAAAGCCCACTAGAGGGCACGGAACCATATTTGAGGGATGGCTTAACGGACCCTGCAAAATTCACAGTACGGTGGATACCACACCAACACACAGCCTTAGAGCATGTTAGGTACTCCGGCAGGTTGCTAAGAGCGGTGAGGATCTCCTCATTCAGAACATCACAGAGCAACATCCCGTGAATTACAATACGGTCTTAACAGTCCTCGAGACATTCAGCTCAAATAATAGGCGCAAGCGAGCACTCCGCAGCCTTGCCGAGATCTGCCAGGTGGCAGCAATAAATCCATGGAGCAACACGGCTATCACCTTCAATTCCAATGACGAACCCAAATGCCGAACAGCCCGAGCACCAGCCACACTAGTCCTTAGTCCAATTGTGGACGGCTTTCGGCTCACTAAAGTGCTCATGGACGGCGGCAGGGGATTAAACCTCATTTACAAGGAAACTCTTGACAAAATGGAAATAGACTGGAACTGCGTTGAGCAAAGCAGCACAACCTTTAGAGGAATCATCCCCAGTCGGGAGGCACGTTGCGCTGGGAAAATCACACTAGATGTGGTATTCGGCACACCGAAAAATTACAGGTCCGAAGAAATAACATTCCAAGTGGCCCCGTTCAGTAGCGGATACCACGCCCTTCTAGGGCGGGAGGCATTTACGATCTTCCAAGCTATACCCCATTACGGGTACATGAAGCTCAAAATGCCTGGGCCCAACGGAATCATCACTCTAGTTAGTGATCCGGACATAGCGCTCCGCGCCGAAAACAAAACAGCCGCATTAGCCCTCGAGGCACTATCTAAAGCCCTAGCGGCAGAGGAGTTAACTGCGCTACGCTCAACCGTGGACAGGGACGGCGGGATACTCGACAAGAGATCCAAGTCCACCTCTTTTAAACCAGCGGACGAAATAGTCAAATTCCAAGTCCATCCAACGGAACCTACAAAAACAGCCTCAATTGGGGCACAGTTAAGCCCCGATGTGGACGCCGCACCACGGGAGTTCCTGCGCGAGAAATGGGATATATTTTCCTGGCACCCATCAGATATGCCAGGAATCCCATGCAAGTTGGCCGAGCATAGCCTTAACATTCTAAAAGGGTTCAAGCCGGTCAAGCAGACTCTTCGGCGCTTCTCCGAACCTAAGCGACAAGCTATGGGCGAGGAGCTAGCCAAGTTATTGGAGGCCGGATTCATCAGAGAAATAAAACACCCGGACTGGCTAGCAAACCTGGTGATGGTACCAAAGAAGGACAAATCCTGGCGCTTATGTGTCGACTTCAAAGACCTCAATAAAGCTTGCCCAAAGGATCCCTTCCCCCTCCCCCGCATCGATCAAATTATCGACGCCACCGCGGGACACGACTCATTGTGCTTCCTCGATGCATACTCCGGCTACCACCAAATCAAGATGGCCGAGTCCGACCAAGCCGCAACGGCGTTTATCACGCCATACGCCCCTTCTGTTTCAACACAATGCCTTTCGGGCTTAAGAACGCCGGTGCAACGTATCAACGCATGATTCAGACATGCCTGGAAAAGCAAATCGGCAAAACAGTGGAAGCATACGTAGACAATGTGGTCGTCAAAACCAGACACGTCGACTCTTTAATGGAAGACTTGAGTCTTACGTTCAACAACCTCCGAACATACAACATCAAGCTCAATCCGGAAAAATGCGTGGGCGCGTGCCGCGGAAAGCTCCCCGGCTTCATTGTCTCTAGTAGAGGATTGAAGCGAACCCGCTAAAATCCGAGCCCTGTCACAATTGGCCATCCCAACAGACCTCAAGCAAATCCAGAAGTTAACTGGATGCGTTGCAGCCTTAAGTCGCTTCATCTCCCGATTAGGAGAAAAGGCACTACCCCTTTATCGCCTTCTTCAGCGCACCGAACACTTCGAGTGGATGGATGCTGCCACGGCCGGACTGGAAGAAATAAAAGCCATAATCGCCACCAACCCAATCTGGCCGCGCCAAAATCGTGAACGATGCTGCTATATATAGCAGCGACTCATCAAGTCATAAGCGCAGCACTCGTCGTCGAACGAGAAACGGACGGACATAAATTCCCCCTTCAAAGGCCGGTATATTATGTATCCACTATCCTCACCCCATGCAAATCACGGTACCCGCATTATCAACAGATAGCGTATGTGGTATTCATGGCATCCCGAAAACTACGACACTACTTTCAAGAGTGTTCAATCACAGTGGCCTCTGAAGTGCCACTGAACGACATAATAAACAACCGCGACGCCACAGGCCGGATTGCCAAATGGGCCATAGAGCTCCTCCCATTTGACATAACATATAAACCTCGGCGAGCTATTAAGTCGCAGGTATTGGCCGATTTTGTCACCAAATGGACAGAAGCCGAACTCCCTAAGGAATACAGCGCATACTCCAATTGGATTATGCACTTTGACAGCTCTAAAATGTTGGTCGGTCTGGGTGTTGGCGTCATCTTGACGCCCCCTGATAACCCACAAGTAAAGGGGATCGCAACAGTTTTCGAGGGTAGAGTATTCAACCCAAATTTATTGATTCGACACAAGGGGAGCCAAAGAATATTCTCAAGTATTAGCAGCTGAGTTGTCAATTCAACCACACCTGGAAACTTAGTATCTGCAGCAAAGTGTTTAGTAGCAAAGTAATATGATAGTGGTGGTAACGGTAACAAAAGTAAAGACAGCAAAAGTAATGTTTTTGGTATTTTCAGAGTGACCGTAATAAGATAGCAATGAAAAGTAAATAAGCGTAAACCAAGATATGGAAAACTCGTGAGGCACCGGATCGTGATGGATAATTATGCGGATGCGGTTCGTCATGTAATAGTCATAACATAGGGTGACATGTAACTAGCTCCAGTTCATCAATGTAACATAGGCATGTATTCCGTAAATAGTCATACGTGCTTATGGAAAAGAACTTGCATGACATCTTTTGTCCTACCCTCCCGTGGCAGCGGGGTCCTATTGGAAACTAAGGGATATTAAGGCCTCCTTTTAATAGAGAACCGGAACAAAGCATTAACACATAGTGAATACATGAACTCCTTAAACTATGGTCATCACCGGGAGTGGTCCCGATTATTGTCACTTCGGGGTTGCCGGATCATAACACATAGTAGGTGACTATAGACTTGCAAGATAGGATCAAGAACACACATATATTCATGAAAACATAATAGGTTCAGATCTGAAATCATGGCACTCGGACCCTAGTGACAAGCATTAAGCATAGCAAAGTCATAGCAACATCAATCTCAGAACATAGTGGATACTAGGGACCAAACCCTTACAAAACTAACTCGATTACATGATAAATCTCATCCAACCCATCACCGTCCAGCAAGCCTATGATGGAATTACTCACGCACGGTGGTGAGCATCATGAAATTGGTGATGGAGGATGGTTCTTGATGATGAAGGCGACGAATCCCCTCTCCGAGCCCCGAACGGACTCAGATCAGCCTCCCGAGAGAGATTAGGGCTTGGCGGCGGCTCCATATCGTAAAACGCGATGAAACTTTCTCTGATTTTTTCTCCCAAAGCGAATATATGGAGTTGGAGTTGGCGCGGAGGGCATCCGGGGCCCACGAGGTAGGGGCGCCCGGGGAGGGCGCGCCCCACCCTCGTGGACAGGGTGTGGGCCTCTGGCGCAGGATTTTTATTATTTATTCTAAGATATTCCGTGGAGTTTCAGGTCATTCCGAGAACTTTTGTTTTCGCACATAAAACAACACCATGGCAATTCTGCTGAAAACAGCGTCATCGGGTTAGTTCCATTCAAATCATACAAGTTAGAGTCCAAAACAAGGGCAAAAGTGTTTGGAAAAGTAGATACGACGGAGACGTATCAACTCCCCAAGCTTAAACCCTTGCTTGTCCTCAAGCAATTCAGTTGACGAACTGAAAGAGAAAAAGAAAAACTTTTACAAACTCTGTTTGCTCTTGTTGTTGTAAACATGAAAAGCCAGCATTCAAGTTTCAGAAATTATTATGAACTAACCATACTCACAATAACACGTAGGTCTCACAATTACTCATATTCATAATATAATCAGCTAGCGAGCCATAATAATAAAACTCGGATGACAACACTTTCTCAAAATAATCATAACATGATATAACAAAATGGTATCTCGCTAGCCCTTTCTGAGACCGCAAAACATAAATGTAGAGCACCTTTAAAGATCAAGGACTGACTAAACATTGTAATTCATGGTAAAAGAGATCCAGTCAAGTCATACCCAATATAAACCAATTATAATGAATGCAAACGACAGTGTGCTCTCCAGCGGGTGCTTTTTAATAAGAAGGGTGATGACTCAACATAAAAGTAAATAGATAGGCACTTCGCAGAGGGAAGCAGGGATTTGTAGAGGTGCCAGAGCTCGATTTTGAAATAGAGATAAATTATATTTTGAGTGGCATACTTTCACTGTCAACGCAACAACTATGAGATGGTTGTATCTTCCATACTAAATGCATTATAGGCAGTTCCCAAACAGAATGGTAAAGGTTTATACTCCCCCTCCTCCACAAGCATCAATCCATGGCTTGCTCGAAACAACGAGTGCCTCCAACATTCAACGGGTCACTAAGCATTTTCAATATAGTCTTCTCGACCCCCAAAGAAAGGAAAAGAAATAAAAACTATTTACACGGGAAAGCTCCCAACAAGCAAAAGAAGAATGGGAAATATTTTTGGGTTTTCTTTTTAATTCTACTACAAGCATGGAGAGTAGACTAACTAATTTTTTCTTTTTTCTTAAGGTTTATCAAACACACAAGAAGAAGGCAGGAAAAAGGAAAATAAACTAGCATGGATATTACAGTGAAAGAGTATGACCACCGACATCTAGCAATGAGTGTGTGTGAACATGAGTGTAATGTCGGTGAGAAATACGTACTCCCCCAAGCTTAGGCTTTTGGCCTAAGTTGGTCTATTGCTAGGGATAGCCTGGCTGATACCCGTAGGTGTAGCTGGGGTCGTACTGTGAAGAATAGTTGGGATCATAATGTGATGAAGAGGACTCTGACTGCCACTGGTTGGCAACCGCCTCAGGATCCCAAGAATAAACAGACATTCGTGGAGGCTCATCTTGTGGCTCCGGTTCCGGGGCTGGTGTAGGATTCTGATAGGCTTGAACAGCCGCCCACGGAACAATGTAAGGACATGTAGACAAGTTAAACAAAGAGGGAGCAGGCAAAGTAATAGTCTCAGGGTGATGTTTATCAAAGTACAATTTATATTTAAGCTCCCCTTCCCGACTCTTAACAATAAAAGCATGCGCTATCATACTCTTATAATCTAAATAAGCACGGGGCAGCGCTGTTTCTTCTTTCTCCTCGTGCCTAATAGGTATCTCAAAATATTCAGCTAGGCGTGAAGCATAAATGCCTCCAAAGATGGGGCCCTTAGTATGGTTCAGACTTAACTGTCTAGCAACAATTCCACCCAAACTAACAGAGTTATTGCGGTATAAACCATGGAACAAAATGATAATATCAGGAATGCTAAGGTTTCCACAGTTCCGCGACCAATCAAACAACGACTAGCAAATAAGGCAAAGTAACATAAAACAGGAAAATGTATGCTAGTGATTCTTGCATCAGAAACCTTCCTGGTTTCTCCCACAGTGATAGTGTTAATAAAAGCTTCCACTTCATTACGGTGTGGTTCATCTAAGGTGCCCTCAAAAGGTATTTTTCAATCCTCGCAAAATTCAGCTAATGTCATCTCCTTAACAACGTCATATAAATGGAACTCTACTATTGGAGGTGATTTCTTAGGGAAAAAGTAGAAGTTCTGCACAAAAGTATTTGTGAGTAAGAGATACTGATGACGTTGGTGGCGGAGGAACTTGGTGAGGCCGGCGTTCTCAATTAATAGATAGAAATCCTCAAAAATCCCGGCTCTCCTCAATAAGTCATCGGAAGGCCATTCACACGGCCGAACCTCCGCGATACGAGGCAAATTAAATTTGGGCTTCTGTTCTTCTTCCTTTTGTTTCTCCTTAGAGCTTCGGCTCGACGAGCCCCTCAAAGGCCTCTTCATTATTTCTGAAACAATCTGAAATTTTTAGTAACTTCAAATAAAAGTGAACCAACTTCAATAAAACTTATAGCAACTACTCATACAAATGCCTAGAGCATATATCAAGTATTAGAACTACTTGGAACCATATAAATTTGACATGCAAGCTCAAGAACATGGTCACCTATGCAGCACAAATTTGCAATGAATAAAGCACTAGAACAAAAACTAATTGGACCAATGGAGGAGTCACATACCAAGGAACAATCTCCCCAAGCAGTTTTGCGAGAGGTGCTTTGAGCAAGGAGATCGAAAATCACATCAAAAGCGGGTGGAACACGAGCTTGAGTTGGTTTTCGGGTTTGTGTGAGGCAGAGGAAGAAGATGGGTGCAGGATAAGTGGAGGAGGGCCACCGTGGGCCCACGAGGCGGGGCGCGCCAGGGGTAGGGCGCCCTCCACCTCGTGGCTAGGTGGCAGCTCCCCATGTAATTTTGCAATAAAATCCTCAAATATTCGAAAAAATCATATTAAATTGGCATGGCATTCTGAGGACTTTCATTTTCGGGATACTTTTATATTGCACGGATAAATCAGTAAACAGACAGAAAAATACTATTTTACTTTATTTCTACTAAAGAACAGAGAATATAAAGAGGGTACATAAGGTTGTGCTTCTAGTTTCATCCATCTCATGCTCATAAAAAAGAATCCACTAACAAGGTTGATCAAGTCTTGTTAACAAACTCATTCCGATAATCATGGAACTGGAGAAATTTCGAATAACACTATGTTACCTCAACGGGGATATGGACATCCCCAATAATAAGTATATCATATTTCTTCTTGACAGTAGGGAGAGGAAATTCAAAACCACCAAATATAATCGATGGAATTTTTCCAATAGAGTTGATACTATGAACTTGAGGTTGTTTCCTCGGAAAGTGTACCGTGTGCTCATTACCATTAACATGAAAAGTGACATTGCCTTTGTTGCAATCAATAACAGCCCCTGCAGTATTAAGGAAAGGTCTTCCAAGAATAATAGACATACTATCATCCTCGGGAATATCAAGAATAACAAAGTTCGTTAAAATAGTAATGTTTGCAACCACAACAGGCACATCCTCACAAATACCGACCAGTATAGCAGTTGATTTATCAGCCATTTGCAAAGATATTTCAGTAGGTGTCAACTTATTCAAGTCAAGTCTACGATATAAAGAGAGAGGCATAACACTAACACCGGCTCCAAGGTCACATAAAGCAGTTTTAACATAATTTCTTTTAATGGAGCATGGTATAGTAGGTACTCCTGGATCTCCAAGTTTCTTTGGTATTCCACCCTTAAAAGTATAATTAGCAAGCATGGTGGAAATTTCAGCTTCTGGTATCTTTCTTTTATTTGTAACAATATCTTTCATATATTTAGCATAAGGATTCATTTTGAGCATATCAGTTAATCGCATACGCAAAAAGATGGGTCTAATCATTTTAGCAAAGCGCTCAAAATCCTCATCATCCTTTTTCTTGGATGGTTTAGGAGGAAAAGGCATGGGTTTCTGAACCCACGGTTCTCTTTCTTTACCATTTTTCCTAGCAACGAAGTCTCTTTTATCATAACGTTGATTCTTTGATTGTGGGTTATCCAACAGGTTCAACTTCTACATCATTATCATTACTAGGTTGAGCATCATCATGAACATCATCATTAACATTTTTACTAGGTTCATGTTCATTACTAGGTTGTGTTTCAGCATCAGACATAGAGATATCATTTGGATTATCAGGTGGTTCAGCAATAGGTTCATTAGAAGTTTGCACAGTTCTATCATTTTTCTTTTTCGTCCTCTTAGAAGAACTAGGCATATCAATATTATTTCTCTGAGAATCTTGCTCGATTCTCTTAGGGTGGCCTTCAGGATACAAAGGTTCCTGAGTCATTCTACCAGTTCTAGTAGCCACTCTAACAGCATAATCATTTCTTTACTATTCATTTCATCAAGCACTTCTTTCTGAGCTTTAAGTACTTGTTCTACTTGAGTGGTAACCATAGAAGCATGTTTGTTAACAAGTTTAAGTTCACCCCTAATATTAGCCATATAATCACTCAAGCGTTTAATCATAAAGGTATTCTGTTTTAATTGTCTACCAAAATAAGCATTAAAGTCATCTTGCTTAAACATAAAGTCATCAAACTCATCCAAGCACTGACTAGCAATTTTAGTAGGAGGGACTTCAGCTTTATCATATCTATAGAGAGAATTTACCTTTACTACCCGTGTCGGGATATCGGGAGGTTCTTCAGTAAATAAGTAATTGAGATCATATACTTCTTCAACAGACGGTAAATTAAGACCATGTATTTCTTCAATAGGAGGTAAATTCTTAACATCTTCAACTTTAATACCTTTTTCTTTCATAGATTTCTTTGCCTCTTGCATATCTTGGGATGAGAAATAGAACACCTCTTCTTCGGAGTTGGTTTAGGAATAGGCTCGAGAATTGGCTCAGAGCTGGCTCGGGAGTTGGCTCGGGAGGTGCCCAATTATTTTCATTTGTCAACATATTATTCAAAAGAATTTCAGCGTCATCCGGTGTTCTTTCCCTGAAAAGAGAACCAGCACAACTATCCAGGTAATCTCTGGAAGCATCGGTTAGTCCATTATAAAAGATATCAAGTATTTCAGTTTCCTTAAGAGGATGATCAGGCAAAGCATTAAGTAACTTGAGAAGCCTCCCCCAAGCTTGTGGGAGACTCTCTTCTTCAAATTGCACAAAATTATATATATCCCTCAAAGCAGCTTGTTTCTTATGAGCAGGAAATATTTAGCGAGAAGTAATAAATCATATCCACGGGACTTTGCACACAACCAGGATCAAGAGAATTAAACCATTTCTTAGCATCACCCTTTAATGAGAACGGAAATATTTTGAGTAGATAAAGGTAGCGCGATCTCTCATTATTAGTAAACAGGGCAACTATATCATTTAACTTACAAAGATGTGCCACAACAGTTTCAGATTCATAGCCATAAAAAGGATCAGATTCAACCAAAGTAATTATATCTGGATCAACAGAAAAATCATAATAATACTGATCAGGCACACAGATAGGTGAAGTAGCAAAAGCAGGGTCGGGTCTCATCCTATCTCTAAAAGATTCTTTACTCCATTTAACTAGCAACCTCTTAAGTTCAAGTCTATCCTAGCAAGCAAGAATAGCTGCAGTAGATTCAGCATCGGAAAGATAGCCCTCAGGAATAGCAGGCATATTATCATCATTACTAACATCATCGTGTTTAGTTTCAATAATTTCTCTTTCTCTAGACCTAGAAATTTGTTCATCTAGAAATTCACCAAGGGGCAAAGTAGTATCAAGCATAGAAGTAGTTTCATCATAAGTATCATGCATAGCAGAAGTGGCATCATCAATAACATGCGACATATCGGAACGAATAGCAGAAGCAGGTTTAGGTGTCGCTACCTTACTCATGACAGAAGGTGAATCAAGTGCAGAGCTAGATGGCAGTTCCTTACCTCCCCTCGTAGTTGAGGGATAAATTGTTGTCTTAGCGTCTTTCAAATTCTTCATAGTGTCCAGCAGATATAAATCCCAAGTGACTCAAAGAATAAAGCTATGCTCCCCGGCAACGGCGCCAGAAAAGGGTCTTGATAACCCACAAGTATAGGGGGTCGCAACAGTTTTCGAGGGTAGAGTATTCAACCCAAATTTATTGATTCGACACAAGGGGGGCCAAAGAATATTCTCAAGTATTAGCAGCTGAGTTGTCAATTCAACCACACCTGGAAACTTACTATCTGCAGCAAAGTGTTTAGTAGCAAAGTAATATGATAGTGGTGGTAACGGTAACAAAAGTAAACACATCAAAAGTAATGTTTTTGGTATTTTTGTAGTGATTGTAACAGTAGCAACGGAAAAGTAAATAAGCATAAACCAGTATATGGAAAAGTCGTAGGCACCGGATCAGTGATGGATAATTATGCCGGATGCGGTTCGTCATGTAACAATCATAACATAGGGTGACACAGAACTAGCTCCAGTTCATCAATGCAATGTAGGCATGTATTCCGTAAATAGTCATACGTGCTTATGGAAAAGAACTTGCATGACATCTTTTGTCCTACACTCCCGTGGCAGCGGGGTCCTATTGGAAACTAAGGGATATTAAGGCCTCCTTTTAATAGAGAACCGGAACAAGGCATTAACACATAGTGAATACATGAACTCCTCAAACTATGGTCATCACCGGGAGTGGTCCCGATTATTGTCATTTCGGGGTTGCCGGATCATAACACATAGTAGGTGACTATAGACTTGCAAGATAGGATCAAGAACACACATATATTCATGAAAACATAATAGGTTCATATCTGAAATCGTGGCACTCGGGCCCTAGTGACAAGCATTAAGCATAGCAAAGTCATAGCAACATCAATCTCAGAACATAGTGGATACTAGGGATCAAACCATAACAAAACTAACTCGATTACATGATAAATCTCATCCAACCCATCACCGTCCAGCAAGCCTACGATGGAATTACTCACGCACGGCGGTGAGCATCATGAAATTGGTGATGGAGGATGGTTGATGATGACGACGGCGACGAATCCCCCTCTCTGGAGCCCCGAACGGACTCCAGATTAGCCCTCCCGAGAGAGATTAGGGCTTGGCACCGGCTCCGTATCGTAAAACGCGATGAAACTTTCTCTCTGATTTTTTTCTCCCCGAAAGCCAATATATGGAGTTGGAGTTGGCGTCGGAGGGCATCCAGGGGGCCCACGAGGTAGGGGGCGCGCTCAGGGGGGAGGGGCGCGCCCCCACCCTCATGGACAGGGTGTGTGCCCCTGGTCTTCATCTTTGGTGAGGATTTTTTATTATTTATTCTAAGATATTCCGTGGAGTTTCAGGTCATTCCGAGAACTTTTGTTTTCTGCACATAAAACAACACCATGGCAATTCTTATGAAAACAGCGTCAGTCCGGGTTAGTTCCATTCAAATCATACAAGTTAGAGTCCAAAACAAGGGCAAAAGTGTTTGAAAAAGTAGATACGACGGAGACGTATCACCCCCTACCGGAGATACAATCCAATATGTACTCCAAATACTGTATACAGACTCCAACAATGCCGCCGAATTCGAGGCCCTGTTACATGGTCTCCGGATGGCAGTCTCCATGGGCATTCAACGACTGGAGGTGCCCGGGGATTTGAACCTCGCAATATCCCAAATAAACGGAGACTTCGACGCTAAAGATCCGAAAACGACGGCTTATCGCAATGCCGTACTCAAGATGTCAGCTCGGTTCGAGGGACTCGAATTCCACCATGTAGCTCGGGAAAACAATCAGGCGGCGGACGTCCATGCCCGTATCGGTGCTAAGCGCGATCCGGTCCCACCCAACATATTCTTGGAAAGGTTGTTTAAGCCATCCATGGCATGGGAAGGGGTAACAAGCAACAACAGTCCGGACCCGGCTACAATGCCAAATGTCGAACACTCTGACATAACCGGCAGCTCCGCCACCGAAATAACACCTTCAGCCCACGTAATAATGGCCGTCATCGCCCCATGGACTGAACCATTCCTGGCCTACCTAACCAGGCAGGAACTTCCCAAGGACCAAAGTGAGGCACACTGCATTGTGCGACGATCTAAAGCCTAGAAGGTCCACGAGGGAGAGCTCTATAAGAAAAGCACTACCGGAGTCCTTCAAAGGTGCATCTCCGAAGAGGAAGGCTGGAAGCTTCTGGCAGAAATTCACGCCGGACTCGGTGGCCACCACGCCGCAGCCCAGGCCCTCGTAAGTAAGGCCTTCCGTATAGGATTTTATTGGCCGACGGGCGAAAGCAGACGACAGACTTGGTCCAACGCTGCTTGGTTGCCGCTCTTTGCAAACCAAAGCCATATGCCACCCGTCGCCCTACAAACAATCCCCATTACGACCTTTTGCGGTGCGGGGCTGGACATGGTTGGACCCGTTAAAGGGGAACCCATAAGAAAAATACTTCTCGGTAATGGTGGATAAATTCACCAAATGGATAGAAGCCAAACCTGTTATAATGGCCGAATCCGGACCAGTGATAGACTTTCTATCCGGGGTTGTACACCGTTATGGTGTCCCCCATAGCATCATCACTGACAACGGCACGAACTTCACTGCCGATGAGGTGAAAATATGGTGCAGCAACATGGGCATCAAGCTCGATTACGCTTCTGTCTATCATCCACAAACTAACGGTCAAGTCGAACGAGCAAATGGTCTTATCATGAGCGGCATCAAACCCAGATTAGTGCGGTCCTTAAAGGAATCACTGGGTAGAGGCGCTCGACTCCATACTCTGGGGGCTTCGGACCATGCTGAATCGCAATACCGGATACACACCGTTCTTTATGGTGTACGGCGCAGAGGCGGTTCTGCCCTGCGACATAATTCATGACTCACCTCGAGTGCGCATGTATGAAGAGAGAGAGGCCGAGCTTGATCGGCAGGACAGTTTGGACGCCCTCGAGGAGGAGCGTGACGTGGCAAAAGCTCGTTCCGCATTCTACCAGCAACAGGCTAGAAGATACCAAAGCAGAGAAGTACGGGCCAAAACTTATAACGTTGGCGAACTCGTTCTACGCCTACCGGAAAAGAAAAAGGACAAGCTCAAGCCCAAATGGGAGGGTCCCTTCATTATTGACCAGGTCTTAACCGGCGGAGCGTACCGTCTGCGGGATGCATCGGACAACCGCCTCGAGCCAAATCCATGGAACGCAGCGAGACTCCGAAGATTCTATGCCTAGTGCCGGACTCCGTGTTCGTCTCCTTACCTCTGTCAAATTTTTATACATTCGTTATCTGTCTTTTCTTTCTTTCTTTCTTCCCCTTTTCTTTCGAGGCCTTGAAGGGCTAAAATGTGTTTTGACTACACAATCTTGATGCGCCAGCCGCGCTCATTATACCTGGGGGCTTCCTATACAGAAGCTTAAATATTTTATGGGCTTCATGCCCCGCACATGTGTTATTCTTCCACATGTACCTTTTTTTCGCCACTATATGCATCGATATGACTTAAGTTTTGGCCAAGCTGGGTTGCCTGGCTCTTGTATTTATGCCCTACATTCCCGTTAATTCGGCTAGGGCATAAGGGGAGCACCTCTGCGATTGTTACTGCCGGGTCAGCCGGATGTGTACCTCAGACTGGGTGAGGCCGAAAGCTAGCGTTCTTAAGGGAATATTCGGTCGGTGAATAAAAGATGAATTTTTATTTTTTCCACTTGCCCCCAGATGTTTTCGCCTGCGTCTCTTATCGCAGTTCGGACATGCCCATTAGGGCATGCGTACCTAGGTAAAGGAACCCTTAACGAAACTATTCTCCCTGGAAGATGTTTCTTACTACCCATGTAATATAACATAACTAGTTGGGTACTTGTCTGTTCAAGCACTTATGACCCCTACGCCTGGTTTCCACGCATACCCCGGTTTTTACATAAATGTGCTGGTATTCGGATACACTCCGGACTATCGGGTCCAGAGGTTGAAGCGAAAAGGTCCGTGATGACAAATGATTTACAATCCGGCTAGAGACATTCTACATGTCATTCAAATTACATAGTCACTTAGACTGATTAAATTCTTCTTCTATGCCATCCAACAGGTTGTCTAGCCTACAATCCTGTTGGGAATAGTTGGCGGCTAACTCTACTTGGTGATACACCAAACTGACAGGGATTTCTTTCCCATCGGGCCCCACAGGTCCGACCTCGGCCATGTGGTTTGGGTCAGCCTTGGTATACCGCGTCTTCACCATGGCCCAGGCTTCCCTGGCACCTTGACGGAAGGTCGATAGCTTCCATAATCAGAAGCACCGCCACGCTCCCGTCCTCCAAGGCCTTCGGGTAGGGAGACGGATGGCCACAAGGCCTGGGCAATACCTTTGCATCATCTGTCGTACTTGTTCGTGCAGTTGGGAGAGCTCTGGTAGAAGATCACCTGCAGACCCGGGCATCTCGTTCGCGGGACGACCTGTCAGCATACCTACAGACATAACTCTGTTATCGGGCTTCCTCGCCGAACTCTTTTTGAAGTTCGTTCAAGCACTTACTGAAAATGCCGCGTCGAAGCCCCTCGTTCTCCTTCAGGAGTCTGACAGCTGGGCGCGAACATCCTTTAGTTACATGCTCAGCTGGGTATTGGCATCTTGGAGATCGTTTTTCTCCTGCCTAACCTTTGTAAGCACGCGCTCGCCAGCCTTTAGCCGCCATATGACATGTTGCTCATCCCGATTCACTCCAGCGTCATCTGCAATATTTATTGTCAGAATTGCATGCATGCTGCATCCTATATGGTACCTGTCACTCTTTAAAGCAGGTGTTGCCAAAGGGGCCTTCTCGGACTCCTTCAATGCGCCATCGCGCCCGTAGCTGGCCTTACACTCTTCCACTCTTGAGACAATTGGGTATTCTTCTCAGAAGAACCTGCACATATAATGATCCTTAAATCAGTTGTGCCAACTGTTTCAAGTCTCGGGGGCTACTGATATATATAATCATCAAATTATCTTACCCGTATATCCTTTACATACTGGTCCGTGGCTCTGTCAAGACCATTTTGAGCAGCACGGATGTACGCGTCTCCCGAATTGAAGGCATCAAATGCCTTTTGGATGAAACAAGCGTCACGGAGTACGGTCCGGCGGCGCCGGTGATTCATGGCGCTCTCCACTTCGGAATTTGTAGTGGAGATTTTATCCGCATCCTCTGTAGGAGGAACGTCCGACACGTGCCCCGCCTCCGTGTCCGGCCCTGGAGCCCGGCTAGTGGAGGCGTGATCGGCAACTTCTCTGGATATAGTCCGGCGAGTATTTTTCCTTCTGGGAAACATGGGTGTTATTATGTTTCCAAAGAAAAACCCATGGAGCGAGGTTTTATATCATACCTCTGCGTCGGCGTCTCAGTCCGAACTGCTTTTCTTTTCAGCCTGCCTGGCCTCGGTACCCCTTGCTGATAACTCACCACGGGCTCGGCATGGCGTCCCGAGGACCTTCCCTGTAAGACACCTTGCAAATACGGAAGGTAAGGTGCGTGGAAAGGGATACTTCTCAAAGGTTAGGCCCCTGGTCTCACCTACCTGCGAGGCAGGTAGTAGCCCCGGATAGTCGGCTGTAATAGCCACCATGGCCCCATCACGGCTTGATTGATAAAATATCCTATCGATTAGCTCCACGAATATGTCCGGATCCTCTTGAAGACCGGGGTCGAGGGACCGTTCAGGTTCCTCTAGTTGTGGAGGTGGGCTAGTTATCTCCCTCACTGCCTTACGCAGCTCCTGCGGTGAACGGGCAATATAAGACATTTATTGTGGAAATGCGGAAGGGAAGGGCATGAAAATTGGCATCTTACCCAGCTCGGAGGATTGTACATGGAGAATCCGTCCCGCGGTTTGATGCGGAGGAACTCCTCTTCCTCTCCCTTGTACAGACCGGACAGAGTTTTTGCCAGAGCGACAACGGAGTCCGGCCCCTTACGGCCGCAGCGGGTGGCATCGTCTTCCCCATTAAAATCCCACATTGGGCGGCCTCGGTATTGAAGCGGCTGCACCCCTCGCATAATGCATATTGACATAACTCCGGTTGTAGTCAGTCCTCATAGAGCCAGCACCTTTATCTGGCTCATCACGTAAGAAACGTCTCTATCGTCTTCCTCCTGAGGGCTCCTTGGTCGCCAGCTTAGGCGTTTCTTCAAAGGAGCATTATTAAACTCAGGAAGGTCGATCCGAATAGGATCCGGGAGAGGGACGTCCTCTATATAGAACCACTCTGAAGGCCAGTCTTCGGATGCCTTCTTCGGGGTGCCGGACAGGTATCCGGTCCCGGCGATGCGCCATATTTCGGCTCCGCCCACTTGAAACAATGACCCCCCCTGTTTACGGGGTACGAGGCAGAATAGCCTCTTCCATAGCTCGAAGTGAGCTTCGCAGCCCAGAAACAGTTCGCAAAGAGCGACATAGCCAGCAATGTGCAATATGGAGGCAGGAGGAAATTATGCAGCTAGAGGCCGTCAGAGAACTCAGGAGCCAGCGGAGGAACGGGTGGATTGAAATCCAGTCCCTTAATAAATAAGGGGCAAGGCATACCCATTCCCCTTTGGAGGGATTGGGGAAGCTCTCTGCTTGTTCTCCGCCATTATAGGTGGCAAGCCCGGCTCGAACGGGGACCATATACACTGGGGGGAGAAATCCCTGGGTTTGTAGTCTCACTAGTTGGCTATGCGGGACGGAACACTTCTTCCAATCACCGGGCTTAGGGCTACGGGGGCGAGAGGAGGAGCTGCGCGACTGGCCATGTTGGAATGGATTTTTCCAGCGTGTTCGATGGATACTGCTGTGGGAGGATGGTATGATATGGATCTGTGAATCCCCGTCTCTTTAATAGGCGATTTGCCTACATGGCTAGGGTGGCAATTGTAAAAATGCCCGGCTTCTCGCATTCTCTCGACGCATGGAGGATCTCCATTATTGGGCGCAGAAGCCAAGGAGTGCAACATTTATGGGAAGCCGGACACTTTTCAAACAAGTATTCAGAATTTGGAGAAGAACCCGCCTTGCAATGCAGAAGACAATCTGCGCGCCGGACTCATCGTCATTGAAGCCTGGTTCGGGGGCTACTGAGGGAGTCCTGGATTAAGGGGTATCCGGACAGCCGGACTATATCCTTTGGCCGGACTGTTGGACTATGAAGATACAAGATTCAAGACTTCGTCTCGTGTCTGGATGGGACTCTCTTGGCGTGGAAGGCAAGCTTGGCGATACGGATATGTAGATCTCCTTCTGTTGTAACCGACTCTGTGTAACCCTAGTCCCCTCCGGTGTCTATATAAACTGGAGGGTTTAGTCCGTAGGACAACAACAATCATACCATAGGCTAGCTTCTAGGGTTTAGCCTCTACGATCTCGTGGTAGATTAACTCTTGTAATACTCATATTCATCAAGATCAATCAAGCAGGAAGTAGGGTATTACCTCCATAGAGAGGGCCCGAACCTGGGTAAACATTGTGTCCCTTGCCTCCTGTTACCATCCGCCTTAGACGCACAGTTCGGGACCCCCTACCCGAGATCCGCCGGTTTTGACACCGACACTGACCATTTTTGTTTTGTGGTTGGTTGCTTCTCAATCTATTTGCTAGCCTTCATTTCTACTAAGCGGGAATACTGCTTGTGCATCCAATTCCTTAAACCCAAAGTTGTGCCAAATGAGTCCATTATATCTACCTATAAGCGGTATTTACATGTCGTTCCAAGTAAATTTGCATGTGCCAACTCTAATCATTCAAAAAATCCGTTTTGTATGCCCGTAGCGCTCATGAAGCGGCAGGGGGTGGTCAATATCTTTCATGCTAGATGGGTTATTCTCAAGATGGGTGTTTATTCACTTGTAATTGCATGAGAAAATGGCCGGTAATAGGGATGCCCAGTCCCGAAATGAAAATAATAATAATAATAAATTCCTTGGAAAGTTGAAGAAGGCACCCGTGGATATGGCTAGCCATGGATTGTGAAAGAATGGTGGAATGGAAAGGAACTTTATTTTCTGTTTGGGAACCACCTATAATGTGTCTAGAATGGGAGATATTGGAAACTTTCAATTGTGATGTTGACAGGAAAAGCATGCCTCACAATTATCCCTCTATTTTTAAACTTTGAGCTCCGGCATCTCTGCAAATCTCTGCTTCCCTCTGCGAAGGGCCTATCTATTTTACTTTTATGCAATTTTTATTTTTATTTTGAGTCTCCATCTTCTCTTATAAAGCACAAATTGGAGAGCACTATTGTCATACTTGTGCATTGGGTGTACTTAATATTGAGTGTGTTGCATGAATGTATCGACGACCGAGCATAATGGTCTAGGGATAACTTTCTTTAGCGTTGATATTTTGAAAGACATGGTTGCTTGTTAGCATGCTTGAGTATTTATGTCTTCATGTCAAACTATAGACTATTGCTTTGAATCACTCAAATCCAAATATCCATGCCACAAAAGAAAATATTATATGATGAATATGATAGGTACCATTTCACATCAAAACTTCTGTTTTATCATTTACCTACTCAAGGACGAGCAGGAATTAAGGTTGGGGATGCTTGATACATCTCAAACTTATCTATAATTTTTTATTGTTCCATGTTATTATAGTATCAATCTTGGATGTTTTATATGCATTTAAAAGAAATTATATATCATTTTTTGGGACTAACCTATTAACTTACTGCCCAGTGCCAGTTGCTGTTTTTTTGCCTGTTTTTGCTTTTTCAGAAACAGTACCAAATGAAGTCCAAATGCCACGAAACTTTTGGGAGATTTTTTTCTGGACAAAAGAGACACTAGAACTTTGGGAGGAAGTCAGAAGACGAAGGAGGTGGCCATGAGCCACCAGGGCGTGCCCAGGGGGTGGTCCCGCCCAGGTGCCTGCTCGTGGGCCCACCTTTGCTCCGTTTGACCTAATTTCGCCTCTATAAATTCTCTAAAATCAGGAAACCAACACAGAGCCACCATAAACCTTTTTTCCGCTGCCGCAAGTTCCTGTTCTTGAGAGATCCCATTTGGAGGCCTTTTCCGGCACTTTGCCGAAGGGCAAATCAACACGGAGGGGCTCTACATCAACCTTGCTGCCCTTCCGATGATGTGTGAGTAGTTTACCACAACGGGTCCATAGTTAGTAGCTAGATGGCTTCTTCTCTCTCTTTGATCTTCAATACAATGTTCTCCTCGATGTTCTTAGAGTTCTATTCGATGTAATCACTTTTTATGGTGTGTTTGTTGGGATCCGATGAATTGTGAGTTTATGATCAGATTATCCATGAATATTATTTTAGTCTTGTCTGAACTCTTTTTATGCATGATTATTATAGCTTCGTATTTCTCTCTAATCTGTTGATTTGGTTTGGCCAACTAGATTGATTTTTGATGGGTTCGATCTTGCGGTGCGCAATCCCAGTGATAGAAAGGGACATGACACGTATTTGTATCGTTTCCATTAAGGACAAAAATATGGGGTTTATTCATGTGTGAGTTTACTTTGTCTACATCATGTCATCTTGCTTAAGGCGTTACACCATTCTTTATGAACTTAATACTCTAGATGCATGCTCGATAGCAGTCGATGTGTGGAGTAATAGTAGTAGATGCAGGCAGGAGTCGGTCTACTTGTCTTAGACGTGATGCCTATATACATGATCATTGTAGTGGATATCATCATGATTATTTGCTTTTCTATCAATTGCCCAACAATAATTTGTTTACCCAGCATATGCTATTTTCGAGAGAGAAACCTCTAGTGAAAACTATGGCTCCCGGGTCTACTTTTACCATATATTAAAATCCAAGAATACCTTGCTGCAATTTTTCTTTATTTGTTTTGTTTTGTGTTTTATCAATCTATCTATCACTACAAAATTCAATCTTGCAAGTAACCGTCAAGGGATTGACAACCCCTTGTTCGTGTTGGGTGCATGTATTTGTTATTTTGTGTGCATGTACTGCTAGCGAGGTGTTGTGTGATTCTCCTACTGGGTTGATAACCTTGGTTCTTAACTGAGGGAAATACTTATCGCTAATGTACTACATCATCCCCTCCTCTTCGAGGTAATCCCAACGCAACTCACAAGTAGAAGTGACATATCTTGGTGTCATGGCAGTGCACTCCTGCAACCCACCATGGTGCTATAAAGAAACCACATTCCATTGCTGACATGGAGGGATGTCAGCAGCTACCCTGGGCGTCAACATGCTTTGATGCTTGAAAGTGCATTATATCCCTCATGGTGTTTTTGTGTTGATGCCAAAATGGGTTAGTGCGGATTAATGTCAGTTATCAAGTTTATCTCATGGCATTGGTCTCTCGGTGTTCATCTACGGACGGAGTTGACCCCCTAATTCAAAATAGGGAAAAGGTGTCGGTTCTCCAAAGACTCAAAGGTTTTGCGTTTATTTGAGTCATAGAACAACTACACTATTAAGAGGGGTCTTTAAGTGGATCTATGCTGGAACTCACTTACCTTTGCATCATGTCATTCTCCACCATATATTCCCCAAAGAAAGCTAAAACACACACTTCAAGATATTCATTTTGGGATTCCTTTTCACCCTCCTGGCGTTGGTCTTGAAACCTCCAAAGCTATCTTCTGGGAGTTTCTGGAATTCGTTGTTGCCCACGGTGTAGGTTCCGGCTGACTACAGAGCCTATGTAATCCAGCCAAAATGTCGTGGAGTCACCTCTGAAATCTGGAGCCCCCAGAGGTTGCTTCAGAATCTTGTAGCCATGGAATCCAATGTTACCACCAACATGTTTTCCGGCTTGACAGTAGAGCCTGTGATGTTAGTCGGAAGGTGTGCTCCAGAAGTGACACCAAAATTTGGGACACGGCGGAGGTTCAGTCTGGAACTTTTGGGGGGTGTCATGATGCCCCAACACGAAGATTTCTATGTGGGCTTGCATAAAGCCTACTTCATTATCCCCAAGGGGTATCCTTCCCGATTATTTTGAGATGATCTTTTTCTCTCTCCTTTTCCATTTCTTGAAAGCTCAAAAGCTCAATCTACTCCGCTTCCCTTCTTCATATCACTCCACACCTATGAGGAAAAGGAAGAGGATTCCCAATCTATACTTCCACCAAACTGATTATAGTTCATGTCGATTTCATTGAGAATTTGTCACCCTTGGAGATTTGTGATCCTAGGATATAGGAGTTAAGGTATGGATTCTTCCTTGCTTATGGTATGCTTCGAAAAGTTTGTAAAGGTGCGGTGGTTGCCTTTAAGACAAACCTAGAGTGATTTGAGGCTCATCCGTTGGGGGTCCCTCAAAGGGAGAATAAGGTGAGCCACTTGGTGGCGCTCTGGAGCCTTGGATTTAGTACCTCTTCAACAAAGATTAGCACTCCCCGAAGAGTGTGAACTTGGGGATAAATTCCTCATCCTTCACTCACTTGTGATTAACCCTTTCCCACACCTTTACTTGTGTGTTGCATTGCTATTTAACTAGTTGCCTTGCTTATATTGTTGCTTGCTTGCTTACCATATGTGTTGTTCTAACCTAGTTGCACATCTAGATAACCTACTTTATCAAATTTATCCTAAAATTGGCAATTGAGTTAAAATTTGAAGTCGCCTATTCACCCTCTCCCGCTCTAGTTGATTGTTTTGACCATTTCAATGTTGATGGCGGTGGGAGAGCTAGGGAGTTGCGGTGGGCGGCGCCGCTTCAGGTCAGGGGAGGTGGGAGGGGTGCCCCCGGGTGTGCTAAATAAAGGAGGGGCCGAGGAGTAGACCGGTGAGTGGTGCACCTCCATTGGTGTTAATGGCTTTTTAGTAATGGCAACTTTACCCCTCGCTTGAACACTGGTGAATCTACATTGGTAGAGATGCCACATAGGTTACCTGGTGCCCACTTTAATGTCTCCCCGCACAAGCACGTCGGCGTGATCTTAGCATCGCCTGCACACAATTGCTTCCGAAGCAGCTACTCTTTCTCGTGCGATATTTGTTGAGGCCAGTGGGTCGACATTGCTGGGAAACATATGTTGGAGTGATATCCTAGACGGGATTCTTTCACGAGATGAGACTTGATTAACCATAAACTACCAATTTTGTTTTGGGAGTAGCAGCAAATGTGGCATCTAATCCATTGTGTGCTACTAAGTGCATATGAAGGAAAAACCGATCACAACACGTGATCCAACGGTTAGAAACGTTCATGGCCTAATAGGGCTAAAAAAGTGCACAATTTTAATGTCTCTAAATGCATCAGTCAATTAACCTCATAAACTAGCCATTCAAGTATCCAAAAAATGATAAGCGATGTCAGTACCCATATCATTGCAATGGACATCATGTGCAATCAGTTGGGACTGTACCTACGAGCAATAGCAGGTTGTGACATTCATTCCAACAGGATAACTCAACTATAATTGCATAACCTATTATACTCCATGTATGACAAATTACCATTATGGAACAAATTACTATTATTAACATACAATGCTAACATTGTATCTACTAATTGTTTGGGAGGAAACCAGTAAATAATGTGTGTTGTTTTGTCCTGCAGGTTGTTGTCTTTCCATGACATGGTTTCGCCTTTATTTTGCAAAAAAAAAGGTATTTTCTATTCACCTAAAGTATCAGAAAATTACAGGCAACATCATTACTCATATCAATATAACAGAGATCACGTGCAATGCACTGACATACGAGCAATAGTATGTTGGGACATGATTTCCCACAATTAATACGACTATGTTATAATTGTATAATTTATTATACTCCATGTATGTGAATCATAGTTATCAAAAACTTATTGTCAATACCAAATGCTGTCCTCATTTTGTTCGGTGGAAACACTATATAGCGTGTGTTGCTTTAGATTGCCTCCTTTACATAACATGATTTTGCAATGTTTCCTACTGAGCCAAAGTATCAGAAAACGACAAGCAACATCAGTACTCATATCGTTGTAGCGCACATTATGTGTAATCAGTTATCATTGAACCTACAAGCAATATCAACTTGGTGCATTACTTCCGAAAAGAACAATCCACTATCACTGTAATTATCCCTACTCTGTGTATGACAAATTACCCTTTTAGGTGTACGGTGTAAGATAACAAGGTGATATGCATGCAAACATAGTTCCGTGTTCTAAGCACTTAAAGTAGTGCATTCATGTTTACATGTGTGTTCCCTTTAGCACAAACATCATAGCAAACACCAGTTGTTTTCTTCAACGTAAAACTCACATCGACAAGGCATACGCCTTCCATTAGACCTAATAACAAAATTCTTATCATGGGGAAATGAATTGTTGATCTAAACACACAATCTTCATTAGGTTAACAAGTAAGAATTATACTCATAGCAAAGCCGATCAAGGCACCCATAGCAAAACTTATCAAAACTTGGATTTGCAATCTCCGAGGTCAAACTCTCCTTGTCATGTGGACATGAATTGTCGATCTCCACACACAATCTTGGTCCAACCTAAGATGTAAAAACCGTACCCACAACAAAATCTATCAAAACTTGAATTTGCCGTCTTCGAGGTCAATTGATCCACATTTTATCTAGAACGCCCATTAGTTTCCACAATATTCAAGCAAAAGTATATACTAAATTCATAAAGATCTTGAGTGAGTTGACAAAAGGCATAAAAGTTACCGTTATCTGATATCCAATGGTATGTCGTTTTTTTTTTCAAGAGGAAAACATTAACTGGCGTGTGTTGCTTTGTCTCATATATTATCACATCTGCATAACATGGTTTCGCTTTCTATTGAATCGAAGTATCTGAAAACGACAAACAATATCAATACTCATATTTTTATAACGGACATTAAGTGTGACATTCTTTCCGACAAGAATAATCCATCATAAATGTAATTAACTGTCCTCCGTGTACGACAATTACCGTTGTGAGTGTAACCTTTAAGATAACAAGGTGATACGCACATATCATGAATGGGTCATTAAACCGTTGTGAGTAGTACTTTACAAATGATACACATTCCATCATCAAAGAAACCCATCTTGGTGCACTTCTGTTTTGTAAGCACTTAAGGTAGTGCTTTCATGTTTTCATGAATTATCATCGAGACCACCAGTTATGTTTCTTACATGAAAAACTCACATTGACAAAAGCCATACTTCTCCCATTAGTCCTAACAACAAAATTCACATCGCACGGACATCAACCATCAATCTCCACACACAATTTCCATTCATTTTAAAAGCATCTACAGCTAGACTCTCCAAATTGATCGGGCGGACACAAGACCACTGGCCGGACAGAAGAGAGAAGGAAAAGTTGACCGAACCGGACCCCTCAAAGCCTCCTTAAATGTCTAGGCTGTCCGCCACCCCTCATATATGAGATGAGTATGAGGAGTGACCGGGCGTGTCTGGTCAATGGTTCTGCGTCCGCCACAAAGGTTTTGGCCCACCACAAAGCATTTTTTCTTTATTTTTTTTCTCTTTCCTTCTCCATCAATCACATGCATGTGACTGGATGTATAAAAAAATAAGTCAGGGACATGGCTGCATAGAAGAAAACATAGGGAGTCAAAAGAACACAGCCGGACACTGGTCGAACGCGTCTGTGAACGTTTGAGGGGTTAAATTTTCCCGGCTGTAAATGCCCTAACAAGTACTCCCTCCGTTTGGAAATACTTGTCGGAGAAATGGATAAAAATGGACGCATCTAGAACTAAAATACGTCTACGTACATCCATTTCCCCGACAAGTATTTACGGACGGAGGGAGTACAAAACCTAGCAAGTTTGGATTTCAAATCTCCAAGGTTAATTACCCATCTTTCTAGAACACCTGTATTCTCGCAACACTCACGCAATGCAATCTTTAATGAATTTGCAAAGCGTGAGCTGGCAAATTTGCTGTATTCACACCAGCGGAAATGGAAATTTGCTGACCTTCCGTTTCTATCCTTTGTCCCCCGCAAATAACCTCCAGCGTATATTGCGAATTAATAACAATAATCCCAGCGTATATCACATTTTGGCGAGTAATAAATCCCCCGTATTCAGTGACCAGCTAATGAATCCAAATCGTGTATAGCCACTGGACGCGGTGACGCCCCGAACGCATTAGAGAGGGGGAAGGCGCGGCCACGTGAACGCCATGGGTAATTTACCCTCGTTAACACCGATGGTTTTCCCTCGCATCATCACCAAGAAACGAGACAAAAATTAATCACTCCGCTCCCGCTTGAGCAAAGATAGCAACAAAAATCCTCCAGGAAAGGGGTGGAGGCGCTGACGATAAAAAGCCCACCGGATCGATCGAACAGTAGGAGCGTCGGAGCAATCGAGCCGCTTTTGTTTTCCATTTCTTTCTATCCCTGTGCGCGCGTGCGTTCTCGCGGCGGCGGCGGCGGCGGCGACCATGGTGGGCGGCGGCGATGTTGACAAGCACGCGGCGGCGGCGGCGCTGGCCCAGGACCTGCCCAGCTTCAATAGCTTCTTTGACCAGACGGTGGCTGCTTCTCCCTTCCCCCCCTCGTGACTGCGGCTGAGGGTTTGGTTAGATAGAGGGGCTAAACAAAGTTTTGTGTTTTTTTTTGTAGGGGTTGGAGGCGGCGGCGGCGGCGGCGGCGGGGGATGGGGAACTGGCGGCCGGGGCGGCGGCGGGGGAGGAGGAGTTGGAGGAGCTCGAGTGGCTGTCGAACAAGGACGCGTTCCCGTCGGTGGAGACCATGGCGGTGGAGGCGGTGGAGGAGGTGCCGGAGCCGGCGCCGGCGGCCCCGTCGGGGCGGCCGGCGGTGGGGCCGAGGACGAAGGGGCGTCGGCGCCGGGTGACGGCGCCTTGGAACCTGGCGCAGCCGCCCACGCTGCCGCCGCCGCTCCCGGCGGCGCGGCGGTGCACGCACTGCGCGTCGGAGGTGACCCCGCAGTGGCGGCAGGGGCCGCTGGGGCCCCGCTCGCTGTGCAACGCGTGCGGCGTGCGGTACAAGACGGGGCGGCTGCTCCCGGAGTACCGGCCGGCCAACAGCCCCACCTTCTCCCCGCTGCTGCACTCCAACTCCCACCGCCGCGTCATGCAGATTCGGCTCCGGAGCGAGAGCGAGGGCGAGGGCGACGGCGCCTCCCCCGCCGTCCGCGCCACCGCCAAGGCCCGCCGCGCCGAGCGCGCGGCGGCGCGCCTCGCCGCCAAGAAAGACGACGGCGCCGCCCCGGCCCCTGCCCCTGCCCCTGCCCAGGCGCCGCTGCCGTAGGGGCGAGCATCATCGATAGACAAGCCATGGAGCTGGTAGATTAAATTAGAGATCCTATCCGTGATTAGCGTCGTCGTCGGCTCCTTCATCCGTGATTTTCGTGTCGAATTTCCATTCTGTCATGTCATAGGGACTGGCCTTTAGGATTAGGGGTTTAAGAGCAGCCAGCAATCAATCTAGCAGCTCTTGGCACCCATGGGTCAGTCAGTCAGTCAGATTAGTCTCCTCCGGTCGTCAGTCGTCTTAGTCGAGTTCGTTGAGTCAAGCTAGCGGAAGCGAGAAACTTATTAGAAGAGCAGGCAGGCATCACCATCCCGTGCAACTTTGCTGCTGCCGCTGCTCATGGTGGCCGATACCTGATAAACCATTGCATATTTGCGTGTCTTGAAATGGAACACTCGCTTGTCATGTTCATCAGTTGATGTCATGTGTGTATGTTCTGCTGTCTGTTTGCCTTCAGCGTAGTATGATTTCGACAGCTCTACTTTCTTTTTCTTTCAGTATCCAAGTTACATGCCTGCAGGTCCGTACCATCCATGTGGGGGAGGAGATATGCGAAGTGGCGACTACTCGTGCTGGTAGCCGCGTGTCGGGGGCGTCGGCTCGGCCGTGTCCCCCCTTGGCCTTGCAATTCTTTTGTTTGTTTGTTTTTCCTGGCGTTTGATCGTGCCCGACCTCGCTCTGGTCGTCCTCCTGGCTGTGACTTTGGGCTCGATTCATGGCTCCGCGTGTGAAAGAAAGATAACGGCCGGGGGAACATCCTAGTATTGCTAGGGTGGGCAGGCTAGGATTGTGGTTGCAGGGCACGACGGCCGTCTGCGAGGAGCCAGTAGAGGGCTGAATCTTTACACGACTGCTGCGAGCAGGGGAGGACGGAGCACGTGGTGGTGCTGCTGCTTTGTGTAGCACTCGGTAGTAGGGGCACCGATTTTTCGGGTGCAACGAATTCGGGATTTTCTCTAGGCCAAAAAGGCTTTATGCTCGGCGTACATCCAAAGCGACATACCTCGTACTAGTAATATTTAGCATGGCACGGCGCGGATGCGTCCGGGGCGGCCAGATGGCGGCTCTCTGGCACGAAGGCGCGGGTGGCTGCAAATTCGCGGCCATGCAGGGCGTGCCGGCGTGGGGCGGCCGTGGTCAGCTTCTCGGTCAGATTTGGATTGGGGGTGGTGGGGCTCCTCCGCTGCTGCTCGGGGCGGTCGTCTGTCGGCGGCGGCCGGATCCCAGGCGGCGGCCTCGAAGGTGGCGGCGGTGAAGCTCAGGCTTCCCGCGGCGGCATGACGTGGTGCAGTCCCTATCCAAGGCGGATCTGCATCGGCGATCTCGTGGTTTGGTCACGGGTTGGTTCAGATCAGAGATGGTGATGAGCGTGCGGGATACATCCCGGCGGCTCTTGCGGTTTGGCGAGGTGGGGTGGGAGCCCTCCTCCAAAGCTCCATGGTGGCGATTCAGTAAATGGTGGTGCGCCAGGCTTCTACGGTGGCTTGTTGTCGCGGTTGGTCGCCGGATCTAGGAGGCTAGATCTGGGGCTTTGAAGGCGGTCGAGACAGTGCACAGGTTGTCGGGTGGATTTCTTGGAATGGATCTGGGTGAAAACTTGGTCTTCGGTCATTGGCCGGAGCCGATGATGACGATGCTCTTATCATCGTTTCCTTCATGAAGGCATCATCGAGATGAAGCTCCCAACCCTACTCAATACCTCCGGGGAAAACCCTAGATCAGTTGATCGAATGACGGCGGCATTCATGTGTCGTTACCCCCTTGGGGGCGGCATTCTTGGAGATGCACTCGGGCTCGAGGGACCAGCGGATGGCAGCTGCGGTGGAGCGGTGTTTCTTTCTACATATTCATGGCGGCGGTTCTCGACGGCATGGAGCAGTAGAGGCTTGGCGTCAGATGTGTGGCGAGGGACACGCGCAGGAGGTCGACGTTGTCTGGCGTCGTGGTGGCGTCGATGGCAGAGAGGCCGGACAAGGTCGATGCGTCAGTACATGCTTTGAGGATGGAACGAGAGAAGATGGAGGTGACGGCCCTTTGCAGCGTGTGCGTGTGGTACTCACTGAGAGTGCGCCGGACCGGAGTGTTAGCCAGTCCCGCCTATGTGGCCTGGATGGGGCATCCGGTGTTAGATGTTAGGCTTTCGTGCGATGTCTGTTTGGTATTTGGCCCGGACATTCGGCATGCCTTCATCAAGGGGATAGGAGTAGCGACAGGTGTCGTCTAGATGATGGCTTCGGGCTTACTGTTGTATTACTTTGTAAGGTCTTTGTGAACAATAAATAATATGGCCGCATGCATCATCCGGATGCAAAGGCCGGGGGAGATTCCTCCTTTTCTAAAAAAAAAGGCGGAAAGGCTTTTATGTTGGTTGTTCGATTGATACGGTGGTTGCAAACCATGGGCATTTTCTTATAGGATTCCTTTTTTTCTTATAGGATTTTTTTGTAGTACTACTAAGGTTTTTCCATAGGAATCCTACATGCTCCCCGTGCACACTCGAATGACCGTTCATTCATGTGGTACTGAACATGGCAGTGCCATTCTTGTCTTGAGTTTTTCATAGTCTTGTGTTATCGAAATCTTGCCAAGCAAAGAGGCCGCAAGAATGAACCACACACAACGCGGCGGACTCGCAAGAGACACGTAAAATGACCTAACAATCATACATCAATACGCACACGTGGAATGATCGAGCAATCACAAATTAACGGGCTAGTTCTTTTACGGTTTCGACAACCCGATGACTGCACTCTTACGTTTCGATCAAAGGTGTTTGTGAATTGTGATTGCATGTTGTTAGCAATGTTATGTGGGGCTTTTGTATGTTGTCTTCTTACAAACACGATTAGTTACGTCGGTCATCTTTGTGATCCCGAAAATTTGGCGGGTGACCTACAAGTAACGAATTAATGGTTACTATATCACAATTTTGACGGCAAGAAGTTTGTTCATTGAGAGCAATCCGCATACAACTCGGCAACCATGGAATAATGTGATCAATCCGCATAGATTTCGGAGAACATGGAATAGTGAGAGCAATCCGAGTAAAATTCAGAGACCAGTGAATATGAAGCTATGATGAACACAAAATGTTGAAGGGGTGTCCAAAGATGAAAAGATTATGGTTTCCTAAGTAGCAGATGAGCAACTAACACATGAGAAGCTTGCGCCAACATCAGGGTACCGTCTTTTCAACATGTGTTGCTCGTATAGACTATCAAGAGCAACAACCATGGAAACACTTTAAGCTTTACTGGCATGCTAGATTTCGATATCCACAAGTAAGGTTGCTGCGATGAGATGTTACTGAAACAAAATTTGAAGAACTTCCCTAAAGAACTACTTCTGCCCCCAATCATAATCCCATAGGTCCTTGTCGACCATGGATATAGATGACTAGGGCAACTGTTCAACGATCTGCAGCTCGCCATGGGCTTCAACAGATAATGCCAGATGCAATAATTATCACATATCATGGTTGGCGAAAAAGAATACATTGGGGATGTCTTCATCGAACACATATGAATGCCAGCATGCAAATGATTCTGAGAGAAGTAAATCATTCCACTTATCATGCACATGGAGATAGACCAACCTTCAATCCCTACCTTCTCAATATGAAAAGATTATCATGGTGGTCGACTGGACAGTTTGATCAAATGGTTAGTTTATCTGGAAAACAATTATTCCACTGCCCTTGCATAAACATATTCAAAAAAGAACTATAGGTGATTGTTCTTATATGATTCTAAGAGTAAAAAAACTACACATTATTGTCCTTGTAGGAGCCTTTAAGAACCATTCAATAAGTACTTACCAAATCGTATGTAACAAGTGTTGAACACGATTGCTAGCTTCCACCTTTCCTTTGTATTAAAATATAAGTTGTTGGGCTCCAATTGTAAGGGTTTGCAGTGGGCAACCTTTCCCTTAGTTGAGAACCAAGGTATCAATTCATACAAATAACACCTCTAGTCTCACTCAAGCAATCCTGCAAACACAAATTAAGAACCACCCCCTACTATTTTAGTGAGGTTGTCGAGTTTTGCTTTGCAATAAGTTATGAGTGTCTAATGTGGTTGGGACTATTTATGTATCTTCATAATAATTAATTGCGTAAAATAAAAGTGCACATGAACTAAAAATGTGTATTCTTATGGACAGAATTGGACCTGGGTTTATACTTTCAATAGTAGTCTCTCTGCAAACAACAGTGACACATAAATATAAGTATCTACATGTGTAGTGAGCAATCAAACAATTTGTGACAATGAATAGCATTTTTTATAATATTGCATGGGTAGTAAGTTCGTGAATTCATAAACCAAAATTTCATCTACATTTATGGCTAATGCTCCACTTAGTTGGTCGACGTCCATTGGCATCACAAGTGTTAAATAATAAAACAATGCATGTCATCAAGTAAGATAACATAATTTGGTAATCATATTTCCCTTGCCTCGCACTCATCATCGGGACAATGAATCAACTATCGTTTAATCCTTAGTTAGGTATATCCACATGAGCTTTTCTCTCTTAAGTCACTGAAGTATTTCATGAATATGGATCTACTCCATCGCCACTCCCTCTATTTTTTTGTATCTAAACTGACCAATGATTAGATTAAAAATCAAAGGGCAAATATACACCTATAACTCATCAAAACACAACATGTATTACATTATCATAAATTAAATAATTCATTACATAGCATAAAGATTCACCGCAGATTATACCAGATAGATCGACAATCATGTTAGGCAGCTCATCATTGTATTGAGCCATGGAAGAAAATATGCTACATAGATATTGCTATGAACCAGTAGTCTAGGGGATAGACTACTCACACCTCATCGTGGAGCATTGAAGATCAATGTTGGTGAAGAAGGCGAGCCAATCCGATAGAGTACGAGAACATGGCTCTAGATGGGATTTTTGCCTCAGATCATAAAGTCGCGACGGCGGAATATTGCATGATAATTCTGAGTTGAGATTTGGGGTATTTATGAGCCATGGGGTTAAAGGGGATAAACCCTAGGGGAGAGTCATGTGCCTATATTCTCGCACAGGTCATCTTCTATGGTAAACTTTCTCCCAAATTTTCTTGAATTTTTACGTAAAATGCATGTTTACTCCGAAAACACAAATACTAAGATGTAAACCACCCCTATAACACTTTGTGCGTAGGTTAGTCCAAAAATGCATATTTAACAAGATTATCCATGAAAAATAATAATTATAGATACCTCTAGGACGTATAAATGACCCTTTAGGTTGTACTACCTTGGCATATCGACAAAAAATTACCATATTTGTGAAAGGCGTGTACAACTACAAGGTCATCGAATATATGTTGTTCTCCCTCTATCCTAGATTTCACATAATTTCCAGCCCAAATACTAAGAAGTGTGGCCCCCACTTTTTAGTCCAATCCCATGTGCGAGAACCTTGCTTAGCATCGCCTATGCTAGCCTCGAGAGATAGCTTCGATAGACTCCTCCTCTTCCTAGTTGTGGGTCCACAAATCATTTTCTTCCTCCATCTCCTTGAATTCCTATCTTCGTTGGTCGATTTCTAACTTCCCGCACAACCGCCATCACCTTCTTCTATAGTGGCACAACCTTCCTCCTCTCCTCTCCCTCACCTCCTCAACCCACCATGCCTCTGACAAACTCGTTGCAATCTCCTGGATCTAACCATCAGATAGAAAAGGGTTGATGGTCAGGTCCTCGTTGCAGCGGAGAAGAGGAGTAGACGGCGGTGTCTTCCTCCTTGTCATCGTCCTTGCAAATACCATAGGAGGATCGCGAGCAGGAAGGAGGGGGCGGTGAGGTCATGGTGGTGGATTCAATCCGATTTTGATGAACATGGAGGAGGTGTGTTGGGTGTAGGAGAAAGGGCTAAAGCGAATAAATAATGAGAGGAGACTGACCACGTCCGTGAGGCTGCAATGAGGTTATTTTCTCGAGAGTCACTCATGTCTGCCAATAAACACTACGATATGGAGTTCTAACATGCAAGTAAATAAAGACCATGCGTGATTCAAATCTCTGGGCCACGATCGTGACTTCTTCTGCAATCTCCATCTTCCTGCCCTCAATCTCTTATCTTCGTCCATTCACTGAACTCAGGGTGACAAGGGGGGTCCTTATGACCCTGCCCATCCTTGGTGCACATGAGAAGGTTAGGGCAAGGAACAGCAGAGATGGTGAATTCTGCGACACCGAGAAAGCTAGGGAAGGGATGTAAAGGATGATGGAGAGGATGAACCTGCCAAACGGGGAGAGCACCAAGCTGGTTGTTGATGACACTGGAGGATGGAGGAGCTCCTATGTGAGAGGTGATAGGGAAGATTCTACATAGGAGGGTTTTGCACTTTAATACAATTGTAGAAGCTCTTCGTCTCGCTGGGGTAACCCGAGGGTACTAAATTGTAGCTTGATAGGTGATAATATGTTTTTTGCACATCTGGAAGGACAACATGACAACGATAGAATTTAGGAAGAAGGCCCCTCGATGGCAGGCAATCATGCAGGTGGTGTTTACAATTTTTTATGGTAGATCAAAGCCATTTGGTCTGAAGTTTAACATGATGCAGATTTGGGCTTGTATGATTAACTTGCCTTCCAATCTTAGTTGCCCATCATGTCCATACAAGACCATGAAGATGACGGGTAAAGTGATTAGGCTCAATATTGATGCAAAAGGTTTTGCTTGGGGTGAAGCATTGCAAGCAATAATTTCAATATATGTGAATGAACCCCTAATGAGATTGGTGCATTTGGAGTCGATGGGAACAAAGGAGGAGTTTTATGATATTCAATAAGAAAATCTCTTGTACTTTTGTTTCTCATGTTTATGGCCATCTCCTGTATGACGAGAACCTACGAATGCTTTTGAGGAAGAAAAGCTAAGGGAGTATGCCACAAAGCAATCAGAGAGGGCCCTATGGGGCTGGCAAAATCGATGAGGAGTAGGAAGATGATGAGGTTGAGAGGGGTGATGTCTACTACGCAACCTTCTTCTTGTAGACATTGCTGGGCCTCCAAGTGCAGAGGTTTGTAGGACAGTAGCAAATTTCCCTCAAGTGGATGACCTAAGGTTTATCAATATGTGGGAGGCGTAGGATGAAGATGGTCTCTCTCAAGCAACCCTGCAACCAAATAACAAAGAGTCTCTTGTGTCCCCAATACAATGGTAAATTGTATAGGTGCACTAGTTCGGCGAAGAGATGGTGATACAAGTGCGATATGGATGATAGATAAGAGTATTTGTAATCTGAAAATATAAAAACAGCAAGGTAACAAGCGATAAAAGTGAGCGTAAACGGTATTGCAATGCTAGGAAACAAGGCCTAGGGTTCATACTTTCACTAGTGCAAGTTCTCTCAACAATAATAACATAATTGGATCATATAACTATCCCTCAACATGCAACAAAGAGTCACTCCAAAGTCACTAATAGAGGAGAACAAACGAAGAGATTATGGTAGGGTACGAAACCACCTCAAAGTTATTCTTTCTGACCTATCTATTCAAGAGGCCGTAGTAAAATAAGATGAAGCTATTCTTTCCGTTCAATCTATCATAGAGTTCGTACTAGAATAACACCTTAAGATACAAATCAAACAAAACCCTAATGTCACCTAGATACTCCAATGTCACCTCAAGTATCCTTGGGTATGATTATACGATGTGCATCACACAATCTCAGATTCATCTATTCAAACCAACACAAAGTACTTCAAAGAGTGCCCCAAAGTTTCTACCGGAGAGTCAAGACGAAAACGTGTGCCAAACCCTATGCATAGGTTCATGGGCGGAAACCGCAAGTTGATCACCAAAACATACATCAAGTGAATCACGTGAATATCCCATTGTCACCACAGATAAGCATGGCAAGACATACATCATGTGTTCTCAAATCCTTAAAGACTCAATCCGATAAGATAACTTCAAAGGGAAAACTCAATCCATTACAAGAGAGTAGAGGGGGAGAAACATCATAAGATCCAACTATAATAGCAAAGCTCGCGATACATCAAGATCATGCCAAATCAAGAACACGAGAGAGAGAGAGAGAGAGAGAGAGAGAGAGAGAGAGATCAAACACATAGCTAGTGGTACATACCCTCAGCCCCGAGGGTGAACTACTCCCTCCTCATCATGGAGAGCGCTGGGATGATGAGATAGCCACCGGTGAGGGATCCCCCCTCCGGCAGGGTGCCGGAACAGGGTCCCGATTGATTTTTGGTGGCTACAGAGGCTTGCGGCGAAGGAACTCCCGATCTATTCTGCTCCCCGATGGTTTTAGGGTATATGGACATATATAGGCGAAATAAGTCAGTAAGGGGAGCCACGAGGGGCCCACGAGGGTGGAGGGCGCGCCCCCTGCCTCGTGCCTTCCTCGTTGCTTCCCTTACGTACACTCCAAGTCTTCTGGATTGCTTCCGTTCCAAAAATAACTCTCCTGAAGGTTTCATTCCGTTTGGACTCCATTTGATATTCCTTTTCTTCGAAACACTGAAACAAGGGAAAAAACAGGAACTGGCACCGGGCTCTGGGTTAATAAGTTAGTCCCAAAAATAATATAAAAGTGCATAGTTAAGCCCATTAAACATCCAAGATGGATAATATAATAGCATGAATACTTCATAAATTATAGATACGTTGGAGACATATCAGCATCCCCAAGCTTAATTCCTGCTCGTCCTTGAGTAGGTAAATGATAAAAGAAAGAATTTATGAAGTGTGAATGCTAGCAGGTGCACAAGTTTGATCAATGACAATTTCAATCACCTTTTCTAGCATCATTATATGTCATAACAGTAGCTCATATCATAAAACTTTGCATGATCAAGTAACAAACTATTCACATGTTAAAGTATAGATCATAAACTTTCTTGAAAACTAACAAACCGTGTTATTAGTCATCAAACAATTACAATTCATCTTATTTTCAGGAAGAGTCTATGTCAGAGCTTTGATTCAGCAAACTTCACATACTCAACTATCATTTAGTCTTCCATGATTGCTACCACTCAAAGCATATTTTTAGAACAAATAGTATTCGTCGAACACAGAGAAAGATAGGGGCTTAATGTTTCACCTCCCAACCATTTACCTCAAGGGTAATGTCAACAATAATAATTCATGCTCAAATATATTTGAATGGCCATATATGCTTAGATCTTTCCATCACATGATGCTTGCCAACTAAAGAGTGGGTTGGAATGAGAAGGAATACTACTGACTCTTGCATACAAGTAAAAGATAGGCCCTTTGAAGAGGGAAGCAGGGATTTGCAGAGGTGCCAGAGCTCGAAGCAAAAAAAAACAGAGATGAAAATAATTTTGAGAGGTATGCTTTCATTGTCAACATAACGACCAAGAGTTCCCAATATCTTCCATACTAGATACATTATAGGTGGTTCCCACGCAGAAAGGTAAAGTTTTTACTCCCTCTCCACCAACATTCACACTCCACGGCTTGTCCGAAACAATGGGTGCCGTCCAACTATCAACATTCCTGGGGGAGTTTTGTTTAAATTATTTGCGAATTTATTTTTGATCTTTTGATCATAGGACTGGGCATCCCAGTTACCAGCCATTTTCTCGTGAATGATGAGCGGAGTCCACTCATCGTGAGAATAACCCACCTAGCATGGAAGATACTGACAGCCCCTAGTCGCTACATGAGCGATTCGGGCATACAAAACAGATTATTATTTGAAAGTTTAGAGTTTGGCACATGCAAATTTACTAGGAACGACAGGTAAATACCGCATATAGGTAGATATGATGGACACTCATGGAAGAAACTTGGTTCAAGGAGTTTGGATGCACAAGAAGTATTCCCGCTTAGTACAAATATTTTGGCTAGCAAAGGATTCTAAAAAGCAAGCACCACATGTTAGAGGATCCATAACAATATAACTTCTATACAAATATACCCAAGCATAACTCATTAAGTTGTCTTCCTTGTCCAACTTCAACTAATTTTCTCAGGTTTGAAAATATTTAATGGGGCTCACAATCATAGAAGATGTCCAAGATAGTATATTTATATGTGAAATCTCTCTTCCTTCAATATTCTTTCATGAATTGTTCAAGTGACCAATACAATGTTTGCTAACCTTCAATAAGTTTACCACCTCTACTTCTTATATGTGAAGGCATTACTCCCCATGGGAAAGGCATATGAAACATATATAATTCAGATTTATGACATTCAAATCATTCAATTATTTACTCATAGGATATAAGTGAAGCACACGAGTAAATGACAAACTACTCCAAAAGATATAAGTGAAGATCAATGAGTAGTTAAATAATTATGTAGCTATGTGAAGACTCTCTCTCATTTAAGAATTTCAGATCTTGGTATTTTATTCAAACAGAAAGCAAAACAAAATAAAATGAAATTTCAAGGATAGCACTCATCATGTGAAGAAGCAAAAACTTAGGCTCAACCGATACTAACCGATAATTGTTGAAGAAGAAAGGTGGGATGCCTACCGGGGCATCCCCAAGCTTACATGCTTGAGACTTCTTGATATATTGTCTTGGGGTGCCTTGGGCATCCCCAAGCTTGAGCTTTTGTGTCTCCTTAATTCCTCTCATATCACGGTTTCCTAAATCTCGAAAGCTTCATCCACACCAAACTCAACAAGAACTCGTGAGATAAGTGAGTATAAACCAATGCAAAAACCTTATCATTTTCTACTGTAGAAAATCACTAAAATTATTATTCAACATTGCATACTAAATGCCTCTGCATATTTAATATTCCTATCCTCAAATAGAATCATTAAACAAGCTAACATATGCAAACAATGCAAACATAACAGCAATCTGCCTAAACAGGACAGTCTGTAAAGAATGCAGCAAGATCCATACTTCCCTAGTTCCAAAAATTATGAAAGAAAATTACCACTGTAGTAAATTTATCAGAGCTTATTATGCAAAAGGTTTCAACATTTTATCACATTCTGAATTTTCTAGGGAATTTTTGCAACATGGGTACACTTTCTGTTTTCAAACAGCAACATGTAGACTTGTAAATAGGCATAGTAAAGGCTATCAATGCCACTTTTATTGAAATAAAAGATGCAAAACATTGTTCTAAATAACAGCAAGCAAATCCTAACAAATTAAATTGACGCTCCAAGCAAAACACATATCATGTGGTGATTAAAAATATAGCTCCAAGTAAAGTTACCGATGAACGAAGACGAAAGAGGCATCCCCAAGCTTAGGCTCTTGTTTGTCCTTGAATATTGCCTTGGGGTGCCTTGGGCATCCCCAAGCTTAGGCTCTTGCCACTCCTTATTCCATAGCCCATCGAATCTTTACGGAAAACTTGAAAACTTCACAACACAAAACTCAACAGAAAATCTCATGAGCTTCGTTAGCAAAATAAAACAAACCACCACTTAAAGGTACTGTAATGAACTCATTATTTATTTATATTGGTGTTAAACCTACTGTATTACAACTTCTCTATGGTTCATAACCTCCGATACTAGCCATAGATTCATCAAAATAAGCAAACAACACATGAAAAACAGAATCTGTCAAAAACAGAACAATCTGTAGTAATCTGTATCAACGCATACTTATGGAACTCCAAAAATTCTGAAATAAATTGGTGGACCTGAGGAATTTGTCTAGTAATCATCTGCAACAAGAATCAACTAAATAGCACTCTCCAGTAAAAAGTTTTAGCTAATCTCGTGAGCGCTAAAGTTTCTGTTTTTTACAGCATGATTATAAAGACTTTACCCAAGTCTTCCCAAAGGTTCTACTTGGCACAAACACTAATTAAAACTTAAAAACACATCTAACCATAGTATATATAGAATATTTATTAATAAACAGAACCAAAAAGAAAGAACAAAAATAAAAATTGGGCTGCCTCCCAACAAGCGCTGACATTTAACGCCCCTAGCTAGGCATGATGATTTCAATGATGCTCACCTAAAAAGATAAGAATTGAAACATAAAGAGAGCATCATGAAGAATATGACTAGCACATTTAAGTCTAACCTATTCCTATGCATATGGATTTTGTGATCAAACAACTTATGGGGACAATAATCAACTAGCATAGGAAGGCAAAACGAGCATAACTTGAAAACTTTAAGCACATAGCTAGAGAGGAAACTTGATATTATTGCAATTCCTACAAGCATATATTCCTCCCTCATAATAATTTTCAGCAGCATCATGAATGAATTCAACAATATAACCAGCACCTAAAGCCTTATTTTCATGATCTACAAGCATAGAATTTTTATTACTCTCCACATAAGCAAATTTGTTCTCATGAATAATAGTGGGAGCAAACTCAACAAAATAACTATCATGTGATTGAAAATTAAGATCAAGATGACAAGTTTCATGGTTATCATTATTCTTTGAAGCATACGTGTCAGCACAATAATCATCATAGATAGGAGGCATGCTTTCATCATAGTAAATTTGCTCATCAAAGGTTGGGGGACAAAAAATATCATCTTCATCAAACATAGCTTCCCCAAGCTTGTGGCTTTGCATATCATTAGCATCATGGGTATTCAAATAATTCATACTAACAACATTGCAATCATGCTCATCATTCACATATTTTATGCCAAGCATTCTATGTAATTCTTATTCTAGTACTTGAGCACAATTTTCCTTCCCAACATTTTCAGGAAAGACATTAAAAAGATGAAGCATATGAGGCAACCTTAATTCCATTTTTTGTAGTTTTCTTTTATAGACTAAACTAGTGATAAAACAAGAAACTAAAAGATTCGATTGCAAGATCTAAAGATATACCTTCAAGCACTCACCTCCCCGGCAACGGCGCCAGAAAAGAGCTTAGTTGACAGGGTGTGAGTGTCGCTTACCTAGCCTCCCCGGCAACGGCGCCAGAAAAGAGCTTAGTTGACGGGGTGTGAGTGCCGCTTACCTAGCCTCCCCGGCAAAGGCGCCAGAAAAGAGCTTGATGTCTACTACGCAATCTTCTTCTTGTAGACGTTGTTGGGCCTCCAAGTGCAGAGGTTTGTAGGACAGTAGCAAATTTCCCTCAAGTGGATGACCTAAGGTTTATCAATCCTTGGGAGGCATAGGATGAAGATGGTCTCTCTCAAGCAACCCTGCAACCAAATAACAAAGAGTCTCTTGTGTCCCCAACACACCCAATACAATGGTAAATTGTATAGGTGCACTAGTTCGGCGAAGAGATGGTGATACAACTGCAATATGGATGATAGATAAGAGTATTTGTAATCTGAAAATATAAAAACAGCAAGGTAACAAGCGATAAAAGTGAGCGTAAACGGTATTGCAATGCTAGGAAACAAGGCCTAGGGTTCATACTTTCACTAGTGCAAGTTCTCTCAACAACAATAACATAATTGGATCATATAACTATCCCTCAACATGCAACAAAGAGTCACTCCAAAGTCACTAATAGAGGAGAACAAACGAAGAGATTATGGTAGAGTATGAAACCACCTCAAAGTTATTCTTTCTGATCTATCTATTCAAGAGTCCATAGTAAAATAACATGAAGCTATTCTTTCCATTCAATATATCATAGAGTTCATACTAGAATAACACCTTAAGATACAAATCAACCAAAACCCTAATGTCACCTAGATACTCCAATGTCACCTCAAGTATCCGTGGGTATGATTATACGATATGCATCACACAATCTCAGATTAATCTATTCAAACCAACACAAAGTACTTCAAAGAGTGCCCCAAAGTTTCTACCGGAGAGTCAAGACGAAAACGTGTGCCAACCCTATGCATAGGTTCATGGGCGGAACCCGCAAGTTGATCACCAAAACATACATCAAGTGAATCACGTGAATATCCCATTGTCACCACAGATAAGCACGGCAAGACATACATCAAGTGTTTTCAAATCCTTAAAGATTCAATCCGATAAGATAACTTCAAAGGGAAAACTCAATCCATTACAAGAGAGTAGAGGGGGAGAAACATCATAAGATCCAACTATAATAGAAAAGCTCGCGATACATCAAGATCGTTCCAAATCAAGAACACGAGAGAGAGAGAGATGAAACACATAGCTACTGGTACATACCCTCAGCCCCGAGGGTGAACTACTCCCTCCTCATCATGGAGAGCGCCGGGATGATGAAGATGCCCACCGGCAGGGGCGAAGCTAGCTATATGGCGTGGTTTGGCGAACGCCATACCTAAGTTGTCGTGCAAATACCTATATATACTAGTGTATTAGCCTGGCGTAATTTTCAGGTAGTGGGGCGTGCGCGTGCCTCCTATTGGGCTTGGTTACTGCCGATTGAATGACGGGCCGTGCCCATGGGCTGAAGGACACGACGATCGATCACATTTTCACGATCGCTGGCAGACACGACTCTACGAGACGAGAATACGAGTCGTTGCTCGCGAGACGAGGGACGCGGCGGCGCTTTAGAGGCTAGGCACAGCCAAGACGGACGCATGGTAGCGGGCAGCCGGCAATCAACCACCGGACACCGTGGGCGCGAAGGCGGCGAAAGGCTCGAGATCAGCAAGGCGGCGGCGCGACTCGGCGAGTCCGCAGGATTTGCGATGACGCCGCCAAGAAGAGGATTAAGTATGTAATGAAAGGTATAATTTAGTTGTACTTCTTCGGTTCTTCCCTTGATCGCATCATCTCAATTGTGTCATGTATGTACTCAGGTTACTTGCTTGAACATTTATTTAATTATTCTCTCGGTATTGCTCCAACCTCCAATTAGTTTCTCTTGTGTTCTCTTATACAGATTTAAAGAGTATTTTTGCCAAAGCCGGTGGCACTAGCACCTCGAGCCCAGCTCCAACTTTGGAAGTAGTCATTGAACAGCGAGAAGAGCCTCGCATCAAGAGAATGTGCGGATTGAAGTTTCAACATCTGTTCAAGAGGAAGAGAATGAAGGTGAAAATTATATTGAGAATGAAGCAATAGCTAGAGACGGGGAGAAGGCAAGTTCATTGAGGAGTTGCATCCGACCACATCCAGCTGATCCCGGCTTCAGATTCCAATTAATAATTTTCATCCCAACATTAGAGATGAAGTTAGATTGGCTTATGTGGCAAAGGGTCCAACTCGACCGGTCGGTCATACGCATTTAACGTGATCATTTTGATGTGGCCTTTTGTGAAGCATGGTATGAAAAAATCCTTGGTTGGAATATAGCGTGGAAAAGAATGCAGTCTATTGCTTTTATTGTTTTCTTTTTAGACAAGATCCGTGGATGAAAAATTTGGTCATACTACCTTCACCAAAGATGGCTACAAGACTTGGAAGAATGCATACAAGGCATTTCCTCTTCATGTTGGTGGCCCCGTGAGTATCCACAATCAATCAAGGACAGCATATGCAGATTTTAAAATCAAAGCTCAAGTCCAAGCGTAAGGTTACAGTCTATAACAAAGAATCATTAATCAAGTATGAGACCCGTTTGGAAACATCTTTGGGGATTGTAAGTTTTCTTGCATTGCAAGGTGAACCATTTCGTGGACACAATGAATCTGCCCTTTCCTTAAATAAGGGTAATTTTCTAGAGATGCTTGATTGGTACAAAGCAAGAAAGGAGGAAGTGAGAATTGCGTTTGATGAGCTATGCCCAGGAAATGCACAAATGATTTCTTCAACAATTCAAAAAGCACTTGCCAAAAGTTGTGCAGATGGGGTCCGAAGAGCAATAAAACAAGAGATGGGGGATAATCTTTATTCGGTTCTTATTGATGAATCTCGTGATATATCAGTAAAGGAACAAATGGCCTTGGTTGTGAGGTAAGCCATTGGTTACTTTATTATGTGTTCCATCTTTTGCCTGGTAATCGCCTTTTTCTAATTAACTAATTATTTCTTCTATGCCTTACAGGTATATGAGCAAGGGAGAAGTTATTAAAAGATTTTTGGGTATCAAGCATGTCAAGGAGACAACAGCAGAAGCACTAAAGAAAGCATTGGTTGAGGTTCTTGATAAGAATGGGCTACTTATTGTAAATTTACGAGGGCAAGGGTATGATGGAGCATCTAATATGAGGGGAGAATTCAATAGTGTTCAAAAACTTGTCCGAGATGAAAACCCATATGCTTTCTATATGCATTGTTTCGCCCATCGATTGCAGCTAGTAGTTGTTGCTGTCTCAAGATGTTGTTCTTCCATTGAGGATTTCTTTGAATATGTGGCCTTGATTGTGAACGCCGCTGGTTCGTCTTGCAAGAGGAAGGATATATTGCTTGATAAGCAACGCATAAATCTGTTGGCTAAGTTAGAGAGTGGAGAAATTTTCTCAGGAAGACGGAAAAACCAAGAAACATCATTGGCTAGACCAGGAGATACAAGATGGGGCTCTCATTATAAAACACTAGTTCAGTATAGAATCGATGTGGGATGCAGTTATACAAGTGTTAGCTATTGTGCATGAGGATGAGCGTAATCCATCTAGGGCAGGAGGTTTGGTGCGATAATGGAGTCTTTTAGCTTTGTGTTCATCATGAAATTGATGTTGCAAATCCTTCGCATTACAAATCAGTTGTCACTTCTCCTCCAACGGAAGGATCGAATATTGTTCAAGCCATGTCTTTGGTTACGAGATGTGAGGTCTTCCTTGGCCAACTTGAGGAACCATGGTTGGGAGCCACTCTTTGAAGATGTCAAGATCTTTTGTAATGTTAATGATATTCGGTTCCAAATATGGATGAAGCTGTACCGAGATTCGCCGATCAAGAAAAGGAGGAGAAATAATGTTACTCAAGAACATTTTTTTCGTGTTGATACCTTCTATGCAGCGATAGATGCTATCACCACAGAGCTGGATCATCGCTTTAATGACATGGCTTCAGAACTGCTATGTGGATTTGCTTGTCTTGACCCAAGAGACTCATTTTCCAAGTTTGATTTGGACAAAGTTGCTAAGCTTACAGACATCTATGATGCAGATTTCTCCAATGATGACCGTAAGCGTATGAAAACCGAGCTCCAGTTGTTCATCAACCACATGAGAAGACATGATGACTTTAGAGTTTGTTATGATCTTGCAAGCCTAGCCAAGAAAATGTTTGAACTTGAAAGAAATATTATGTTCCCTCTGGTTTATCGCCTTATTGAGTTGGGGTTGCTTCTACCGGTGGCAACGACATCGGTTGAAAGGGCCTTCTCAGCAATGAAGATCATCAAGACCGATGTCCAATGGTTGGCCTGATGACTTAATAGTGTGCTACATCGAGAGAGAGATATTTAAAGGACTTGATCTTGCTGAAATTAAGAAAGAATTTCAACGTGAAGGTAGAAGAATGCCATTGCCACATTCTATTTAATGAGAGTAAATCTTCATTATGGGTATGTATTCTTTCTAACTATCTTCACTTGCATAATGTTGTTTATATCATTATATCCTACTAGTTACTAATTCATGATTTATCTCTGGTGTTTATGTTTTATAGGTCATCTTTATGCGGTCTAGGTAATATAAATGGTTTTTTGGCACTCAATCATCCATGTAATCTTCATCGGTGAGGTATTTAGAGTGCCAATAGTTAAGTTTTGATTTCGGTTTTATTTGTTGAACACCAAGTAATATTTATCGAGTATTCTAGTGAGAACTTCCATAGTTGAATTATACATGGTTTTTTTGTTCAAACACTCTGCCACACCTAGAAATTATTCCTGCCTTCGCCACTGCCCACCGGTGAGGGATCCCCCCTCCGGCAGGGTGCCGGAAAAGGGTCCCGATTCATTTTTGGTGGCTATATAGGCTTGCGGAGGCGGAACTCCCGATCTATTCTGCTCCCTGATGGTTTTAGGGTATATGGACATATATAGGCGAAAGAAGTCGGTAAGGGGAGCCACGAGGGCCCCACAAGGGTGGAGGGCGCGCCCCCTACCTCGTGCCTTCCTCGTTGCTTCCCTTACGCACACTCCAAGTCTTCTGGATTGCTTCCGTTCCAAAAATAACTCTCCCGAAGGTTTCATTCCGTTTGGACTCCGTTTGATATTCCTTTTCTTCGAAACACTGAAACAAGGGAAAAAACAGGAACTGGCACTGGGCTCTGGGTTAATAAGTTAGTCCCAAAAATAATATAAAAGTGCATAGTAAAGCCCATTAAACATCCAAGATGGACAATATAATAGCATGAATACTTCATAAATTATAGATACGTTGGAGACGTATCAAGGGATAAGGAGGTGACATCTCTAGAAAAGTTGGGATACAATAAAGTCAGGGAGTGTACCAATTTAATGTATAGGGTGGTGGTGCTAATGGTAGTGGCTTTCTGGGGTACAGGGGCCCATACCGAGGACAAGGAAAAAATGACGTGTACCAGCGGGTGAATTGATGGAAATATGCCCTAGAGACAATAATAAAATGGTTATTATTATATTTCCTTAATCATGATAAAGGCTTATTATTCATGCTAGAATTGTATTGACCAGAAACTTAAATATATGTGTGGGTACATAAACAAATATTGTGTCTCTAGTGAGCCTCTACTAGACTAGCTCGTTGATCAAAAGATGGTTAAGGTTTCTTGACCATAGACATGAGTTGTCATTTGATAACGGGGTCACATCATTAGGAGAATGATCTGATGGATAAGACCCATCCGTTAGCTTAGCATATGATCGTTCAGTTTATTTCTACTACTTTCTTAATGTCAAATACATATTCCTTCTACCATGAGATCATGCAACTCCCGGATACAGGAGGAATACCTTATGTGCTATCAAATGTCACATTGTAACTGGATGACCATAAAGGTGCTCTGCAGGTATCTCCAAAGGTGTCTGTTGAGTTCGCATGGATCGAGACTGGGATTTGTCACCCCGTATGACGGAGAGGTATCTGTGGGCCCTCTCGGTAATACAACATCACAAGAAGCTTGCAAGCAAAGTGACTAAGGAGTTAGTTACGAGATGATGTATTACGGAACGAGTAAAGAGACATGCTAGTAATGAGATTGAACTAGGTATGGAGATACCGACGATCGAATCTCAGGCAAGTAACATCCGACAGACAAAGGGAATTACGTATGTTGTCATAAAGGTTTGACCGATAAAGATCTTTGTAGAATATGTAGGAACCAATATGGGCATCCAGGTCCCGTTATTGGTTATTGACCGGAGAGGCGTCTCGATCATGTCTACATCATTCTCGAACTCATAGGGTATGCACGCTTAACGTTCGTTGATGATATAGTATTATATGAGTTATGTGAGTTGGTGACCGAATGTTGTTCGGAGTCCCGGATGAGATCACGGACATGACGAGGAGCTCTGGAATGGTCCGAAGGTAAAGATTGATATATAGAACGATGCTATTGTTGGGGAACGTAGCATGCAATTTCAAAAAAATTCCTACGATCACGCAAGATCTATCTAGGAGATGCATAGCAACGAGAGGGGGAGAGTTTATCCACGTACCCTCGTAGACCGAAAGCGGAAGTGTTAAGTTAAGGCAGTTGATGTAGTCGAACGTCTTCACGATTCAACCGATCCAAGTACCGAACGTACGACACCTCCGTGTTCAGCACACATTCAGCTCGATGACGTCCCTTGAACTCTTGATCTAGTAGAGGGTCGAGGGAGAGTTCCGTCAGCACGACGGTGTGGCGACGGTGTTGGTGATGTGATCCACGCAGGGCTTCGCCTAAGCACTACGACGCTATGACCGGAGGCGTAAACCGTGGAGGGGGGCACCGCACACGGCTAAGAGAAATCTTGGTGTTCCTTTGGGGTGCCCCTTGCCCACCTATATAGAGCAGGAGAGGGAGGAGGCCGGCGGCCTAGAGGGGGCGCGCCAAGGGGGGGGTCCAACTAGGATTTCCAATCCTAGTTGGATTCCCTTTCCTATTCCAAGAGGGGAAAAGAGGGAAGGAGAGGGAGAGGGAGAGGAAAGAGGGGCCCGCCCCCCTCCTCCTTGTCCAATTCGGACTCCCTTGGGGGGGCGCCACCCTGCGGACTGCCCTCTCCTACTCCCTTATGGCCCATTAAGGCCCATAACTTCCCCGGGGAGTTCCAGTAACCCCTCGGTTCCCCGATAAATATCTGAAACGTCCCGAAACCATTCCGGTGTCCGAATACCTTCGTCCAATATATCAATCTTTACCTCTCGACCATTTCGAGACACCTCGTCATGTCTGTGATCTCATCTGGGACTCCAAACAAACTTCGTTCACCAAAACACATAACTCATAATACAAATCATCATCGAACGTTGAGCGTGCGGACCCTACGGGTTCGAGAACTATGTAGACTTGACCGAGACACATCTCCGGGCAATAACCAATAGCAGAACCTGGATGCTCATATTGGCTCCTACATATTCTACGAAGATATTTATCGGTCAAACCGCATAACAACATACGTTGTTCCCTTTGTCATCGGTATGTTACTTGCCCGAGATTCGATCGTCGGTATCATCATACCTAGTTCAATCTCGTTACCGGCAAGTCTCTTTACTCGTTCGGTAATGCATCATCCCTCAACTAACTCATTAGTCACATTGCTTGCAAGGCTTATAGTGATGTGCATTACCGAGAGGGCCCGGAGATACCTCTCCGATACACGGAGTGACAAATCCTAATCTCGATCTATGCCAACCCAACAAACACCTTCGGAGACACCTGTAGAGAATATTTATAATCACCCAGTTATGTTGTGACGTTTGATAGCACACAAGGTGTTCCTACGGTATTCGGGAGTTGCATAATCTCATGGTCAGAGGAACATGTATAAGTCATGAAGAAAGCAATAGAAATAAAACTAAACGACCATTAAGCTAAGCTAACGGATGGGTCTTGTCCATCACATCATTCTCTAATGATGTGATCCCAATCATCAAATGACAACACATGTCTATGGTCAGGAAACATAACCATCTTTGATCAATGAGCTAGTCAAGTAGAGGCATACTAGGGACACTCTGTTTTGCCTATGTATTCACACATGTACTAAGTCTCCGGTTAATAAATTCTAGCATGAATAATAAACATTTATCATGAAATATGGAAATATAAATAACAACTTTATTATTGCCTCTAGGGCATATTTCCTTCAGTCTCCCACTTGCACTAGAGTCAATAATCTAGATTACATAGTAATGATTCTAACACCCATGAAGTCTTGGTGCTGATCATGTTTTGCTCGTGGAAGAGGCTTAGTCAACGGGTCTGCAACATTCAGATCTGTATGTATTTTGCAAATCTCTATGTCTCCCTCCTTGACTTGATCACGGATGGAATTGAAGTGTCTCTAGATGTGTTTGGTTCTCTTGTGAAATCTGGATTCCTTCGCCAAGGCTATTGCTCCAGTATTGTCACAAAAGATTTTCATTGGACCCGATGCACTAGGTATTACACCTAGATCGGATATGAACTCCTTCATCCAGAATCCTTCATTTGCTGCTTCCGAAGCAGCTATGTAATCCGCTTCACACGTAGATCCCGCCACGATGCTCTGCTTGGAACTGCACCAACTTACAGCTCCACCATTCAATATAAATACGTATCCGGTTTGCAACTTAGGGTCATCCGGATCAGTGTCAAATCTTGCATCGACGTAACCATTTACGATGAGCTCTTTGTCACCTCCATAAACGAGAAATATATCCTTAGTCCTTTTCAGGTATTTCAGGATGTTCTTGATCGCTGTCCAGTGATCCACTCCTGGATTACTTTGGTACCTCCCTACTATACTTATTGCAAGGCACACATCAGGTCTGGTACACAACATTGCATACATGATAGAACCTATGGCTGAAGCATAGGGAATGACTTTCATTTTCTCTCTGTCTTCTGCAGTGGTCGGCCATTGAGTCTGACTCAACTTCACACCTTGTAACACAGGCAAGAACCCTTTCTTTGACTGATCCATTCTGAACTTCTTCTAAACTTTATCAAGGTATGTGCTTTGTGAAAGTCCAATTAAGCATCTTGATCTATCTCTATAGATATTGATGCCCAATATATAAGCTGCCTCACTGATGTCTTTCATTGAAAAATTCTTATTCAAGTATCCTTTTATGCTATCCAGAAATTCTGTATCATTTCCAATCAACAATATGTCATCCACATATAATATTATAAATGCTACAGAGCTCCCACTCACTTTCTTGTAAATACAGGCTTCTCCAAAAGTCTATGTAAAACCATATGCTTTGATCAGACTATCAAAGCATATATTCCAACTCCGAGAGGCTTGCACCAGTCCATAAATGGATCGCTGGAGCTTGCACACTTTGTTAGCACCTTTAGGATTCAACAAAACCTTCTGGTTGCATCATATACAACTCTTCTTTAAGATATTCATTAAGGAATGCAGTTTTGACATCCATTTGCCAAATTTCATAATCATAAAATGCAGCAATTGCTAACATGATTCGGACAGACTTAAGCATCGCTACGGGTGAGAAGGTCTCATCATAGTCAATTCCTTGAACTTGTCGAAATACTTTTGCAACAAGTCGAGCTTTGTAGACAGTAACATTACCGTCAGCGTTAGTCTTCTTCTTGAAGATCCATTTATTCTCTATGGCTTGCCGATCATCGGGCAAGTCAATCAAAAGTCCACACTTTGTTCTCATACATGGATCCCATCTTAGATTTCATGGCCTCAAGCTATTTCACGGAATCTGGGCTCATCATCGCTTCCTCATAGTTCGTAGGTTCGTCATGGTCTAGTAACATGACTTCCAGAACAAGATTACCATACCACTCTGGTGCGGAACGTACTCTGGTTGACCTACGAGGTTTGGTAGTAATTTAATCTGAAGTTTCATGATCATCATCATTAACTTCCTCACTAATTGGTGTAGGCATCACTGAACTGATTTCTGTGATGAACTACTTTCCAATTCAGGAGAAGGTACAATTACCTCATCAAGTTCTACTTTCCTCCCACTCACTTCTTTCAAGAGAAACTCCTTCTCTAGAAAGGATCCATTCTTAGCAACGAAAATCTTGCCTTCGGATCTGTGATAGAAGGTGTACCCAACAGTCTCCTTTGGGTATCCTATGAAGACGCATTTCTACGATTTGGGTTCGAGCTTATCAGGTTGAAACTTTTTCACATAAGCATCGCAGCCTCAAACTTTAAGAAACGACAGCTTAGGTTTCTTGCCAAACCACAGTTCATATGGTGTCATCTCAACGGATTTAGATGGTGCCCTATTTAACTTGAATGCAGCCGTCTCTAAAGCATAACCCCAAAATGATATTGGTAAATCGGTAAGAGACATCATAGATCGCACTGCTATGTCTTGAGTTTGCGTTGGTTTTCCCCGAAGAGGAGAGGATGATGCAGCAGAGTAGCGTAAGTATTTCCCTCAGTTTTTGAGAACCAAGGTATCAATCCTATTTTCATTATTTTCATATTTGGAATTTCTCAAATTATGAAAATAGGATCATTGGATTTATTTAATTATCTTCATAAAGTTTTTCCTATAAAAAAATTAAGAGGGAATAATATGACTTTCCCAACATTTAGGGAAAAAATGAAAATTTTATAAATAAATCAAATTTGGTTTTGAAAGATTTATTTTGCTTAGGCAAAAATGAGCATTTTAAAAAAATATGCATATTTGCCCGTTTTTAAAAGTTCATTTTGTTAGACTCATTTTAGGAGTCGGGAAAATTATTTTATTAAATTGAGTTCGTTTGGTATTTTTTTAATTCGTTTGGTTTTGTTTTAAAAAACTGCGCATACAGGCCAAGGCCAGTAGCCCCCAGCCCGCGCCCGGCCCACCTCCTCACCTCTCGACGCGCTGGAGGCGGCCGCCGCCGCGCCGCCCGCCCGCCCGGGAGTCCGCCTCCGCCCGACCTCGGCTTGCCCCTCCCCAAGCGCGCCCCCCCCCTCCTTAAATACCGCCGCCCCCCCTCTCTCACCCAGCCGCCTCCGCCCCGACCCGAGCCGCCGCCCGAGAAGCCGCCGCCGACCTCGCCGCCGTCGAGGAGCACCCGCCAGACCCTGGCCGTCGCCGGAGCACCTCGCCGCACCCGCCCCTCCCGCCTCTCCCGACCCCGCCGACCCGAGCCCCGGGCCGAGCCCGAGGAGCCCTTGGCGAAGACCACCGGAGGTAGCCGCCGCCCCCGCCCCGATCCGGTTTTCTTTAAGAAAACCCGATCCGGTTTTTTTTTTATGTTTGGTTTTTTTTTTAAAAACCTAGATGGTTTTTATTTTTTTCGGTTTTCTTATTTAACGAACGTTCACCGAACCGTTCTTTTCAATGGATGTGTTCGTTGGATTAGTTCTGTTAACGAACGTCCGTTATTTAATTCGTTCGTCATTTTCTTTTAATCGGATTTAATCCGTTATTTTTCTGATTCGATTTCCGATCCGATTTTCAAATCTGTTTTATTTCTTGCTCGTTTATCGGAATCGGGTGATTCAAGCGCTGGAGTTTAGATTCTGAAACCGCCGTTCGACTAACCTACTTACACAGAGTTTTTCTACTGTAAAATTTTGACCCAGTTTCAGATTGCTAAACCGAGTCGTTCTCTCTCGAGTTTCGACTTTCGATGTTTTATTTGATTCGATTCTCTTGCAACCAGGGTTCTTAAGTTGAACTATCTGGTTAGATCTTTTATTCGAGATTTCCCTGTGCATTAGATGAGTACTTATTGTATGCTTGTTGTTTGTCTGCGTTAGATCACCCGGAGTGCGCCGCTTGTTACTTCGAATCTCTAGGTCTCGCGGATCATCAGCAAGGCAAGTAACACTTGATCATACCTTTTCTACTACCCAGTTTTATTGCATTAGATCAAACCCTCAAACACTTGCATGTGTAGGATCTAATTAAATTGTGGGATGGGAAGTAGATTGAGGTAGTACCTATTTCATGTTTTACTTATGAAACCTTGGGAGTTACTTCTACGTTTGCTTATTATGCCATGCTATGCTAGTAGACGTGGATTGGGTGAGTGAATATCCATGACATATGTGAGATTGTTAATTAATGGTTTATCTAAGGTGGCAACCTAAACACACATCTGGGTGGATTGAGGCACCTGGTTTCTATCAGACTTGCTCTGTATTTCTTGGACCGCCACCCGGGCTCTAAGGGATCATAAGATTATTCAAACTGGAAACTTCCGTGTGCAGCCACAAGCCAATTATGGGCTCTGGCGTAGTTGACTAAGTTGTGCGAACTCTTACGGGTAGGCTAGCTGATGTAGGGGATGTAGGTTGGTACGGTCTACCCACATGTAAGGTGCTAGCGCTTCTAAAAGACTATGTCTCGGTCATCCGTTTCTCAAACACCTTGTAGTGCGAGAACCAAGCGGAGGCGATCGAGTCTTGTGGGGAGAAGTGCGCAAACCTCTGCAGAGTGTATAAACTAATCATGATTAGCCGTGTCCCCGGTTATGGACAGTTTTGAGTATCTGGTAATTGAATATCATGTGAATCTCAACATGTTACTACTAATAAATGTATTGGGTTTTGATGAGTACTTTTTAATTGGGATTGAGGATGCTGTCAACCATTCTCAATGTTTAACAACCACCATGATAGTTAAATAAAATTATTCCTTTGATGTAGGGAAAAACCAGCTTTATGCAAATGTAACCGTAGAGCCTTACCACCAGCCATATATGCATGTAGTATAGACTTATTCCTTCATTGCTCTTTATGTGTTACATTGCCAGCATATTCCATGTGCTGACCCGTTTTCGGGCTGCAACTTTCACGTTGCAGACTTTTCAGACGACGAGTAAGGTGTTAGGTCGTGGTTCTATACTCAGTGATGCCGATGGAGTTGATGGACTCGCTTATCTTCCAAGCCTTCCGCTGTTATTGTTAGATGGCCTTAAGCCATATTATTGTAATAAGTTCCCTTGTGGACAACGATGTAATAAGTGTGTGATTGCTACTCTGCTATAAATCCTTCAATCTTGTGTGGTGTCGACATTCGATCCAGGATGACACCGAGCACGAGACTTGATCCATTCGGTCTGGTCGCTCTGAGAGAATGGTATCGAGCACACTGACCGTATGAGACACGACCACTAAGTTAAAGCCATAGATCAATACTCTCTTCCCATTTTCTAACTCCTCATCTTTTCTACTCTCTTTAGGATGACGGACGCGAAGATCAAGTACACCCAACCGGATGAAGGCACACCTTTTGGATTTCACTTGAAGGAAGTTACCAAGTACTGAACATTGGACTACCAAGCTTCACGGGACTTTCAACGCCACTCTGCTCGAAGAGGATTTGGAAGATTCACGCTCACGTTCGGGAAGGACATTCGCCCCAATCACCAAGCCTATAGATAGTGTTTTGATTGCACCAACTTGGAGTCTGGGAAAGAGCATGGCAGCTCACATCACCATGGGATGCATTGGAGAAGTTTATCAAGAAGACCTCAAGGACACCATCTATCAGATTTGCGGACGCCTAGATGACAACTGGGACGTCGTCAGCACCAAGAAGGATAGATCCATTGCAGCGTTCATCTAGGAGTTAAATCAGCACATTCGACACCAGGAGAACCAAATGTGCAACGATATGTTGGAGTTGCAGAAGACAAAGGGAAGGATCATCGAACTGGAAGAAGAACTAAAGATTACACGCAAGGACTACATGGACGAGATCGTAGCTCTGGCAAGACACAATAACGATCTTAAGTATGAGATCGAAGAACTCAAGAAGAAGTTGGCACTCAGGAATGAAGACCAGTATGTCGAATACCCAAGCAACTACATCAACATCGACGACACCGATTCGGATCCAAGTGAACCCGACTTTGAAGGCGAAGCTGGAGCAGACATCATGGAGTCTTCCACCGGTTCAAATTAGTAGAAGCCCCCACATATTAGTAGTATTCCCTCCATGTAAACATTATAGTACACGCACTTTTGCGATAGTTAGATCGTTGTAAGCCCTTGTTTGATTGAATGAAGTGATTTTGTGTGCATTTGCTCATGTGCATTTGGGTAGTGATTCCCCTTAGACCTCATTCTATTCTAAATTTCTCTTCTTTTCTAAACCCATCAGATGCCTCCGAGACACGACCCCAGATTCGTTTTCCCGCCAGAGATCACCCAATTGATCCAGCAGCAGAATACCCTGATTCAAACATTGGTGCAGAACCAGGGCAACAACAACAACAACAACAACAACCCACCACCACCACCTGCGGATCACCTGAATCGTTTCCTTAGACTGAATCCGCCGGTGTATTCCAGTAGCACCGAGCCGATTGTAGCAGATGATTGGCTCCGCAAGATAGGAAGGGAGCTGACCACTGCAGGATGCACAGATGGTGAAAGAGTGAAGTTTGCAGCACATCAGCTTGAAGGACCCGCAGCGACATGGTGGGAGAATTTCACAGCCACTTTCCGGTGACAACATCACATGGGATCAATTTCAGCAAGCTTTTCAGACTTGCCCATGTTTCAGCAGGAGCTATGGCCATGAAGAAGCGTGAGTTTCGCAACTTACGCCAAGGAGGAAGGACTGTTGGCCAATCGTGGATGACTTTAGCAAATTAGCACGTTATGCCCCGGATAGCGTTGCTACCGATGCAGCTAAACAGGAGAAGTTTCTAGAAGGACTGAATGATGAGTTCAACATGCCGTTGATGGTAGCCAGTTTCAACAACTACCGGGAGTTGGTAGACCGAGCCCTCATGATTGAAGGAAAGCAGCAGACAAATTGAGAACCGCAAGAGGAAGTATGGGCAAGGGAAGTATAACTCTGGAGCCAATGAAACCTCGTTATACCCCTAAATCAGAATTCAGTTTCAGCATACCCATGGAGGAGGTAATTCGCATAACCATAATGGCACCAAGAATGGGAGCGGGAATGGAGGAAGCAACGGACAGAACCGCACCAACCCGTCAACACCATCCAAGGTAGACTGAGTCACATCACTTGCTTTAAGTGCCGCAAGGTGGGCATTATGCAAATGACTGCCGAAGGCGAATGGAAATGGCAATGGAAGCTCGGAAAGAAGCCCAACCCTTTCAACAGGGGAGGTGAACCACATTGATGTGGAGGAGGTTGAAGATCAGCCCGATGCAAGAATCGGTAAGTTTTTGGTTAAGTCATTTTCTGCAGTTGTTCTTTTCGATCTTGGTGCATCGCATTCATACATATCAAGGGATTTGTGGATAAGTACAAGTTACCGACCCAAGCCCTTAGGTCACCCATGCTAGTAACCTCACCGGAGCGAGTACATGGCTAGTAAATGGTGTGATCGATCGCCATTAAGGATTGGACACTATGTTTTCCCCTCGGACCTAATAGTTCTGGAATCCCAAGGATTGGATGTGATATTAGGTATGGATTGGTTATCAAAGTATGGAGGAAACATAGATTGCTCCACTAGATCAATTTTGCTCACCACACCAGAAGGAAGAAGGATTAAGTATGTATCATGGCACGAGCCGAGAAGAGCGCAAGTTAATTGCTTAACAGGAGTGGTGCGGGAAGAAGTACCGATGGTGAAGGATTATCTGATGTATTTCGGAAGAGTTGCCGTGAATGCCACGGATAGAGACATTGAGTTTTGATCGAGCTGTTGCGTGAACAGGCCCGATATCGAAGCGACCGTACAGGATGCCCGCAAAGGATTTGGCGGAAATCAAGAAGCAGATTAAGGAACTATTGGATAAAGGTTTTATACGCCCAAGTTCTTCACCTTGGGGATCACCCGTGTTGTTAGTGGAGAAGAAGGACGGATCTTTGAGAATGGTTGTTGATTATCGTGGATTGAATGAAGTAACAATCAAGAACAAGTACCCACTACCTATGATTAATGATCTGTTTGATCGCTTGCAAGGAGCCAAAGTGTTTTACAAGATCGACCTGCGATCAGGGTACCATCAGTTGAAGATTCGGGAGCAAGACATACCCAAGACAGCATTTACCACGAGATATGGATTGTACGAGTATACTGTTATGTCATTTGGACTGACTAACGCACCAGCCTATTTCATGAACCTGATGAACAAAGTGTTTATGGAGTTTTTGGATAAGTTTGTCGTGGTGTTCATTGATGACATTTTGATTTTCTCGAAGAATGAAGAGGAACACAAGGAACATTTGCGATTGGTTTTGGAGAAACTAAGGGAACACCAGTTGTATGCCAAATTCAGCAAATGTGAGTTTTGGTTAAGGGAAGTTGGATTTCTCGGACATGTTATATCCGGAGAAGGGATAGCAGTTGACCCCACAAAGGTTGAGACCGTAACCAAATGGGAAGCACCAACGACAGTTGGAGAGATTCGGAGTTTTCTTGGACTCGCAGGATACTACCGAAGATTCATTGAAAATTTCTCAAGGATTGCTAAGCCTATGACTGAATTGTTGAAAAAGGAAAACAAATTCATATGGACTGAGGACTGTGAGGCAAGTTTTCAGGAGTTGAAGAAAAGATTGGTTACCTCACCAGTTTTGATATTGCCAGATCAGACTAAGGATTATGAGGTGTATTGCGACGCTTCACGTCGAGGACTTGGAGCCGTACTCATGCAAGAAGGAAGAGTTGTTTCGTACGCTTCACGACAACTTAAGCCCCATGAGTTGAATTATGCCACTCATGATTTGGAGTTAGCAGCTGTTGTGCATGCCCTGAAGACGTGGAGACATTTTCTCATTGGAAATCATTGTGAAGTATATACGGATCACAAGAGTTTGAAGTACATCTTCACACAGAAGGAATTGAATCTCAGACAAAGGAGATGGTTAGAGCTTATCAAGGATTATGATATGAGATTGCATTATCACCCCGGAAAGGCTAATGTCGTGGTGGCGCATTGAGTCGTAAAAGCCACGTCAATACCCTAATGATGGGAGGAATACCCAATGAGTTAGCCGAGGACCTTTGAGAGCTATGTTTGGAAATAGTTCCGAGAGGCTATGTAGCAGCATTGGAGATTGATCGACATCGATGGACAAAATCGAGAAGCCCAAAAGGCGGATAAGGAAGTTGCCTCTATAAAGGAGAAAATGAGCAAAGGAAAAGCTAAAGGATTTCGTGAGGATGAGCACGATACCCTATGGTTTGAAGACCGTGTTTATGTGCCCAATGACCCGAGATCGGGAAGTTGATTTTACAAGAAGCCCATGATTCACCCTATTCGATTCACCCGGAAATACCAAGATGTATTTGGATTTGAAGAACACTTTCGGTGGACCGGAATGAAGAAGGATATTGCGGAGTATGTAGCAGTTTGCGGCGTATGTCGAAAGTAAAGGCGAGCATCGAAGCCAGCAGGATTGTTACAACCATTGCCGATACCGAATGGAAGTGGGATAAACTAGGCATGGATTTCATCACAGGTTTGCCAAAGACTCGTTCAGGTTATGACTCGATTTGGGTTATAGTCGATTGTTTAACAAAGGTAGCTCATTTCATTCGGTCAAGACTACCTATAGCAGTGCTAAGTTGGCAAAGATATACATGACCAGAATTGTGTGCTTACGGAGTTCGAGGAGCATCGATCGATAGAGGAACCCGGTTTACCTCGAAATTTTGGAACCGGTTACACGAGACATTAGGAACAGACTGGAATTGAGACAGCTTTCCACCCACAGACCGATGGATGACCGAGAGAGTCAATCAGATTTTGGAGGACATCTTTGAGAGCTTGTGCACTAGATTATGGATCTAGCTGGGATGATAATTTGACATATGCAAAATTTTCCTACAACAACAGTTACCAAACCAGCTTGAAGATGGCACCTTCGAGGCTCAGATGGAAGAAGGTGCAGGACACCGTTGTCATGGGACTAAACGGAGATCGTCGCTTGTTTGGACCAGATTTGATTAAGGAGTCTCGAACAGAAAGTTAAGTTGATTGAGACAGGCTCAAGGTAGCCCAGTCCGGACAAAAGAGCTATGCCGATTCAAAGCGCAGCGATTGAGTATGAGGTTGGAGACAGAGTATATCTCGAGTGTCCCGCTTGAGGAGTTAAGCGTTTTGGAGTTAAAGGAAAGTTAGCACCCGTTTAGTTGGACCGTATAAGATTTTGCAACGCATGGGAGAAGTTGCTTATAAGTTGGAATAGCCAGAAGGACTGTCAGGAGTTCATGATGTATTCCATGTTTCTCAGTTGAAGAAATGTCACCCCGAGATAGCAGAGGTACCGTTAAGAGACACAATGCCACTGGAAGCAATTCGGTTGAAGGATGACTTAACATATGAGGAAAAACGGTTAAGATTCTCGATTATGCCAGAGAGTTACCCGCATGACAAAGTTATCAAGTTTTGCAAAGTTCGGTGGAGCCACCACACCGAGGATGAAGCCACACAGGAAAGAGAGGAAGTTTTGCTCAAGGACCACCTCACCTATTTTCTAGCCAACCCGAATCTCGAGGGCGAGATTCATCTTAAGGGTAGGTTTGTAACATCCCAAATTTTCAATTTGGAATGTTATACATTAGGTCATCATGCATATCATATTTTCTCGCATTTTTCCGATCCTAGAAAATTTCACGCAACTCAAGGACCCTCGGAGAGAAGTTGGAAGTTTCATTATTTTCATATTTGGAATTTCTCAAATTATGAAAATAGGATCATTAGATTTATTTAATTATCTTCATAAAGTTTTTCCTATAAAAAATTAAGAGAGGAATAATATGACTTTCCCAACATTTAGGGAAAAATGAAAATTTTATAAATAAATCAAATTTGGTTTTGAAAGATTTATTTTGCTTAGGCAAAATGAGCATTTTAAAAAATATGCATATTTGCCCGTTTTAAAAGTTCATTTTGTTAGACTCATTTTAGGAGTCGGGAAAATTATTTTATTAAATTAGGAGTTCGTTTGGTATTTTTTTAATTCGTTTGGTTTTGTTTTTTTAAAAAAACTCTACTGGGCCAAGGCCCAGCCGGCCCAACCAGCCGCCCGGCCCACCTCCTCACCCCTCGCAAGACGCTGCAGGAGGCGCCCCGCCGCCGCCGCCCGCTGCCCGAGTCCGCCTCCGCCCGGCCTCGCTTGCCCTCCCCAAGCGCGCGCCCCCCCCTCCTTAAATACCGGCCCCCCCTCTCTCTCCTCACCCCGCCGCCTCCGCCCCGACCCGAGCCGCGCCGAGGAAGCCGCCGACCTCGCCCGCCGTCGCGGAGCACCCGCCGCACCCGCCGCCTCCCGACCCGCCGACCCCGCCGACCCGGAGCCCTTGAGCCCCAGCCCGCGAAGACCACCGGAGGTAGCCGCCGCCCGCCCGATCCGGTTTCTTTAAGAAAACCCGATCCGTTTTTTTTTATGTTGGTTTTTAAAAAAACCTAGATGGTTTTATTTTTTCGGTTTTCTTATTTAATGACGTTCACGAACCGTTCTTTTCAATGGATGTGTTCGTTGGATTAGTTCTGTTAACGAACGTCCGTTATTTAATTCGTTCGTCGTTTTCTTTTAATCGGATTTAATCCGTTATTTTTCTGATTCGATTTCCGATCCGATTTTCAAATCTGTTTTATTTCTTGCTCGTTTATCGGAATCAGGTGATTCAAGCGCCTGGAGTTTCGTTACGAAACCGCCGTTCCGACTAACCTACTTACACAGAGTTTTTCTACTGTAAAATTTTGACCCAGTTTCAGATTGCTAAACCGAGTCGTTCTCTCTCGAGTTTCGAATTTCGATGTTTTATTTGATTCGATTCTCTTGCAACCAGGGTTCTTAAGTTGAACTATCTGGTTAGATATTTTATTCGAGATTTCCCTGTGCATTAGATGAGTACTTATTGTATGCTTGTTGTTTGTCTGCGTTAGATCACCCGAGTGCGCCGCTTGTTACTTGAATCTCTAGGTCTCATGGATCATCGACAAGGCAAGTAACACTTGATCATACATTTTCTACTACCCAGTTTTATTGCATTAGATCAAACCCTCAAACACTTGCATGTGTAGGATCTAATTAAATTGTGGGATGGGAAGTAGATTGAGGTAGTACCTATTACTGTTTTACTTATGAAACCTTGGGAGTTACTTCTCGTTTGCTTATTATGCCATGCTATGCTAGTAGGCGTGGATTGGGTGAGTGAATATCCATGACATATGTGAGATTGTTAATTAATGGTTTATCTAAGGTGGCAACCTAAACACACATCTGGGTGGATTGAGGCACCTGGTTTCTATCAGACTTGCTGTATTTCTTGGACCGCCACCCAGGCTCTAAGGGATCATAAGATTATTCAAGCTGGAAACTTCCGTGTGCAGCCACAAGCCAATTATGGGCTCTGGCGTAGTTGACTAAGTTGTGCGAACTCTTACGGGTAGGCTAGCTGATGTAGGGGATGTAGGTTGGTACGGTCTACCCACATGTAAGGTGCTAGCGCTTCGAAAGACTATGTCTCGGTCATCCGTTTCTCAAACACCTTGTAGTCACGAGAACCAAGCGGAGGCGATCGAGTCTTGTGGGGAAAAGTCGCAAACCTCTGCAGAGTGTATAAACTAATCATGATTAGCCGTGTCCCGGTTATGGACAGTTTGAGTATCCGTAATTGAATATCATGTGAATCTCAACATGTTACTACTAATAAATGTATTGGGTTTTGATGAGTACTTTTTAATTGGGATTGAGGATGTCAACCATTCTCAATGTTTAACAACCACCATGATAGTTAAATAAAATTATTCCTTTGATGTAGGGAAAAACCAGCTTTATGCAAATGTAACCGTGAGAGCCTTACCACCAGCCATATATGCATGTAGTATAGACTTATTCCTTCATTGCTCTTTATGTGTTACATTGCCAAGCATATTCCATGTCTTGACCGTTTTGTGCTGCAACTTTCACGTTGCGGACTTTTCGAACGACAGTAAGGTGTTAGGTCGTGGTTCTATACTCGATGATGCCGATGGAGTTGATGGACTCGCTTATCTTCCAAGCCTTCCGCTGTTATTGTTAGATGGCCTTAAGCCATATTATTGTAATAAGTTCCTTGTGGACAACGATGTAATAAGTGTGTGATTGCTACTCTGCTATAAATCCTTGAAATCTTGTGTGGTGTCGGCATTATCGATCCGAGGATGACATCGAGCACAGAGACTTGATCCATTCGGGTCTGGTCGCTACATAGATAATCTTGATCATAACCCACAATTCATCGGTCTCAACAAACACACCGCAAAAAGAAGATTACATCGAATAGATCTCCACGAGAGAGGGGGAGAACATTGTATTGAGATCCAAAAAGAGAGAAGAAGCCATCTAGCTACTAACTATGGACCCGAAGGTCTGAAGTAAACTACTCACACTTCATCCGAGAGGCTATGATGATGATGTAGAAGCCCTCCGTGGTGGATTCCCCTTCGGTGAACTCGGAACAGGCCCCAAGATGGGATCTCGTGGATCTGAGAAAGTTGCGGCGGTGGAATTAGGTTTTGGATCCGTGTCGATCTGTTGGAAGTGCGAGGTATATATAGGAGGAAGGAGTACGTCGGTGGAGCTTCGGGGGGCCCACGAGGCAGGGGACGCGCCCTAAGGGGGGCGCCCTCCACCCTCGTGGCCGCCTCCCTCCTTTCTTGACCGTTGGTCCAAGTCTCCTGGATCTTATCTGATGAGAAAATCACGTTCCCGAAGATTTCATTCCGTTTGGACTCCGTTTGATATTCCGTTTCTTTGTAACACTGAAATAGGCAAAAAACAGCAAATCTAGGCTGGGCCTCTGGTTAATAGGTTAGTCCCAAAAGTAATATAAAAGTGGAAAATAAAGCCCAATATGGTCCAAAACAATAGATAATATAGCATGGAGCAATAAAAATTATAGATATGTTGGAGACGTATCAGGCATCCCCAAGCTTAATTCCTGCTCGTCCTCGAGTAGGTAAATGATAAAAAGAGAATTTTTGATGCGGAGTGCTACTTGGCATAATTTCAATGTAACTCTTCTTAATTGTGGTATGTGATAACCCACAAGTATAGGGGATCGCAACAGTTTTCGAGGGTAGAGTATTCAACCCAAATTTGTTGATTCGACACAAGGGGAGCCAAAGAATATTCTCAAGTATTAGCAGCTGAGTTGTCAATTCAACCACACCTGGAAACTTAGTATCTGCAGCAAAGTGTTTAGTAGCACAGTAATATGATAGTGGTGGTAACGGTAACAAAAGTAAAGACAGTAAAAGTAATGTTTTTGGTATTTTGTAGTGATTGTAACAATAACAACGGAAAAGTAAATAAGCAAAGACCAATATATGGAAAACTCGTAGGCACCGGATTAGCGATGGATAATTATGCCGGATGTGGTTCGTCATGTAATGATCATAACATAGGGTGACAGAACTAGCTCCAATTCATCAATGTAATGTAGGCATGTATTCGAATATAGTCATACGTGCTTATGGAAAAAACTTGCATGACATCTTTTGTCCTACCCTCCCGTGGCAGCGGGGTCCTAATGGAAACTAAGGGATATTAAGGCCTCCTTTTAATAGAGAACCGGAACAAAGCATTAGCACATAGTGAATACATGAACTCCTCAAACTATGGTCATCACCGGGAGTGGTCCCAATTATTGTCACTTCGGGGTTGCCGGATCATAACACATAGTAGGTGACTATAGACTTGCAAGATAGGATCAAGAACTCACATATATTCATGAAAACATAATGGGTTCAGATCTGAATTCATGGCACTCAGGCCCTAGTGACAAGCATTAAGCATAGCAAAGTCATAGCAACATCAATCTCAGAACATAGTGGATACTAGGGATCAAACCCTAACAAAACTAACTCGATTACATGACAAATCTCATCCAACCCATCACCGTCCAGCAAGCCTACGATGGAATTACTCACGCACGGCGGTGAGCATCATGAAATTGGTGATGGAGGATGGTTGATGATGACGCCGGCGACGAATCCCCCTCTCCGGAGCCTCGAACGGACTCCAGATCAGCCCTCCCGAGAGAGATTAGGGCTTGGCGGCGGCTCCGTATCGTAAAACGCGATGATTTTTTCTCCCTGGTTTTTTTCTCCCCGAAAGCCAATATATGGAGTTGGAGTTGGCGTCGGAGGGTCTCCAGGGGGCCCACGAGGTAGGGGGCGCGCCCAAGAGGGGGGGCACGCCCCCACCCTCGTGGACAGGGTGTGGGCCCCCTGGTCTTCATCTTTGGCGAGGATTTTTTTATTATTTATTCTAAGATATTCCGTGGAGTTTCAGGTCATTCGGAGAACTTTTGTTTTCTGCATATAAAACAACATCATGGCAATTCTGCTGAAAACAGCGTCAGTCCGGGTTAGTTCCATTCAAATCATACAAGTTAGAGTCCAAAACAAGGGCAAAAGTGTTTGGAAAAGTAGATACGACGGAGACGTATCAACTCCCCCAAGCTTAAACCCTTGCTTGTCCTCAAGCAATTCCGTTGACAAACTGAAAGACAAAAAGAAAAACTTTTACAAACTCGGTTTGCTCTTGTTATTGTACCTATGTCAAGCCAGCATTCAGGTTTTCAACAAAGATCATAACTAACCACATTTGCAATAATTCTCAGCTCTCATGTTTACTCATATCAATAACATAATCAGCTAGCAAGCCATAATAATAAATCTCGAATGACAACACTTTCTCAAAATAATCATAATATGATATAACAAGATGGTATCTCGCTAGCCCTTTCTGAGAACACAAAACATAAATGCAGAGCACCTTCAAAGATTAAGGACTGACTAGACATTGTAATTCATGGTAAAAGAGATCCAATCATAGTCATACCCGATATAAATTAACAGTAATGAATGCAAATGACAGCTGTGCTCTCCAGCTAGTGCTTTTAGTAAGAGGGTGATGACTCAACATAAAAGTAAATAGATAGGCCCTTCGTAGAGGGAAGCATGGATTTGTAGAGGTGCCAGAGCTCGGTTTTGAAATAGAGATAAATTATATTTTGAGCGGCATACTTTCATTGTCAACATAACAACTAAGAGATGACGATATCTTCCATGCTAAACAAATTATAGGCGGTTCCCAAACAGAATGCTAAAGTTTATACTCCCCCTCCTCCACAAGCATCAATCCATGGCTTGCTCGAAACAACGAGTGCCTCCAACATTCAACAGGTCCCAGGGAGAGTTTTGTTTGCAATTATTTTGATTTAGTTTGCATAAAGCATGGGACTGGGCATCCTGGTGACCAGCCATTTTCTCATGAGTGAGGAGCGGAGTCCACTCCTCTTGAGAATAACCCGCCTAACACGGAAGATAAGGGCAGCCCTAGTTGATATATGAGCTATTCGAGCATGCAAAACAGAATGATTATTTGAAGGTTTAGAGTTTGGTACATACAAATTTACTTGGAACGGCAGGTAGATACCGCATATAGGAAGGTATGGTGGACTCATATGGAATAACTTTGGGGTTTAAGGGATTGGATGCACAAGCAGTATTCCTGCTTAGTACAAGTGAAGGCTAGCAAAAGACTGGGAAGCGACCAACTAGAGAGCGACAACAGTCATGAACATGCATTAAAATTAATAAACATTGAATACAAGCATGAGTAGGATATAATCCACCATGAACATAAATATCGTTAAGGCTATGTTGATTTGTTTCAACTACATGCGTGAACATGTGCCAAGTCAAGTCACTTAAATCATTCAAAGGAGGATACCACCCCATCATACTACATCACAACCATTTTAATAGCATGTTGCACATAAGGTAAACCATTATAACTCAAAGCTAATCAAGCATGGCACGAGCAACTATGATCTCTAATTGTCATTGCAAACATGTTTATTCATAATAAGCTGAATCAAGAACGATGAACTCATCATATTTACAAAAACAAGAGAGGTCGAGTTCATACCAGCTTTTCCCATCTCAATCAGTCCATCATATATCATCATAATTGCCTTTTACTTGCACGAGCGAACGGTGTGAATAATAATAAGAGTGCACGTGCATTGGACTAAGCCGGAATCTGCGAGCATTCAGTAAACAAGAGAAGACAAGGCAATATGGGCTCTTGGTTAAATCAACAATGATGCATATAAGAGACACTTCAACAATTTAATCATGTCTTCTCCTACTGACCCCCAAAGAAAAGAAAAGAAATAAAAACTATTTACATGGGAAAGCTCCCAACAAGCAAAAGAAGAACGGGAAATATTTTTGCGGTTTCTTTTTAATTACTACAGCAAAGAAATAAACTACTACTAATTTTTTTTGGTTTTTCTTAAGGTTTATTAAACACACAAGAAGAAAGCAGGAAAAAGAAAATAAACTAGCATGGATATTACAGTGAAAGAGTATGAGCACCGACATCTAGCAATGAGTGTGTGTGAACATAAATGTAATGTCGGTGAGAAATACGTACTCCCCCAAGCTTAGGCTTTTGGCCTAAGCTGGTCTATTGCCAGGGATAGCCTGGCGGATACCCGTAGGTGTAGCTGGGGTCATTTGCGATGATGCAGCGGCTATCGCCTCGAAGCTGCAGCGTGGCGTCGAGCCGCCTCCACTCTTCTCTCGTACTCATCTGCCTCCTCTCTGGTAATAACATATCTTCCTTTTGTCTGAGAATCAAAGAAGGCAGGAGCAGGAAGAGTAATATGGACAATATGACGTTTGTTAAAGATTAGTCAATACTGGAGAGGTGGTTCAGTCCTCTCAACAAACTGGTGGGAAACCATAGAATCAAAATCTAAATAAGTAGGGGGTAACTCCATATCGCCCTCACGAATGTCTATCTCAAGAAATTTAGCTAAGCGGGTTGCATAAATTCCTCCAAAGAAATCTCCGTTATGTCTATTATGATGCAACCTACGAGCTACAACGGCTCCCATATGATAAGATTGGTCTCCTAACACAGCACTTCTGAGAATGCTGAGATCAGGAGCACACATGTGACATGCTTCATCCTTAGCATTTATGCATCTACCTATGAAGAGAGAAAAATAATGTATAGCAGGAAAGTGAATGCTCTCTATAGTGACTTGTGTTATATCTCTAGATTTCCCCACAGTTATTCTAGCAAGAAAGTCTCTATATTCAGATTTAGGGGGATCCCTGGCACTACCCCAAGCTGGAAGTTTGCAAGCAAAAGTGAAATCCTCTAAGTCCATGGTATAAGATTTGTCATAAAGGTCAAACATGACTGAAGGAGAATTACGCGAAGATGAAAACTCAAACCTCCTCACAAATGAACTTGTGAGATCATGATACTGGGGGCATTTGTCAGCTTCAAAGTCCTCAAGACCGGCATTACGCAAATATGCGCTAAATTCTTCTTTGATTCCCGCTTGATTCATAAAATTTTCCGAAGGCCATTCACAGGGCCTCACAGGAGCGTCTCTTGGTGGTTCCTCGTCAGCATCACGCATTGCAAGCCTGGGACCTTGCTTCCTTGAAGAACCACCTTGGAACATCTTCCTAAACATATTGTTTCCTCTGAAAAATTTCTGAAATTTTTAGTAACTTCAAATAAAAGTGAACCAACTTCAATAAAATTGATAGCAACTACTCCTACAAGTGCCTAGAGCCTACATCAAGCATTAGAACTACTTGGAACCATATAAATTTGACATGCAAGCTCAAGAACATGGTCACCAATGCAGCACAAATTTGCAAAGAATAAAGCACTAGAACAAAACTAATTGGACCAATGGAGGAGTCACATACCAAGGACAATCTCCCCAAGCAGTTTTGCGAGAGGTGCTTTGAGCAAGGAGATCGAAAATCACAGCAACAGGGGCTGGAACTCGTGCTTGAGTTGGTTTTCGTGTTTGTGTGAGGCAGAGGAAGAAGATGGGTGCAGGATAAGTGGAGGAGGGCCACCATGGGCCCACGGGCGGGGGCGCCAAGGGGGTAGGGCGCGCCCTCCACCCTCGTGGCAGGTGGCAGCTCCCCACGGTAATTTTGCTGATAAATCCTCAAATATTCCCGAAAAAATCATATTAAATTGGCATGGCATTCCGAGGACTTTTATTTTCGGGATATTTTTATATTGCACGGATAAGCCAGGAAACAGATAGAAAAATACTATTTTACTTTATTTCTACTAAATAACAGAAAATATAAAAAAAAGTACAGAAGGTTGTGCTTCTAGTTTCATCCATCTCATGCTCATCAAAAGGAATCCACTAACAAGGTTGATCAGGTCTTGTTAACAAACTCATTCCGATTAACATGGAACCGGAGAAATTTCGATTAACACTAGGTTACCTCAATGGGGATATGCACATCCCCTATAATAAGTATATCATATTTCTTCTTGACAGTAGGGAGAGGAAATTCAAAACCTCCAAATATAATCGATGGAATTTTTCCAATAGAGTTGATACTATAAACTTGAGGTTGTTTCCTCGGAAAGTGTACAGTGTGCTCATTACCATTAACATGAAAAGTGACATTGCCTTTGTTGCAATCAATAACAGCCCCTGCAGTATTAAGAAAAGGTCTTCCAAGAATAATAGACATACTATCATCCTCGGGAATATCAAAAATAACAAAGTCCGTTAAAATAGCAACGTTTGCAACCACAACAGGCACATCCTCACAAATACCGACGGGTATAGCAGTTGATTTATCAGCCATTTGCAAAGATATTTCATTAGGTGTCAACTTATTCAAGTCAAGTCTACGATATAAAGAGAGAGGCATAACACTAACACCGGCTCCAAGATCACATAAAGCAGTTTTAACATAATTTCTCTTAATGGAGCATGGTATAGTAGGTACTCCTGGATCTCCAAGTTTCTTTGGTATTCCACCCTTAAAAGTATAATTAGTAAGCATGATGGAAATTTCAGCTTCCGGTATCTTTCTTTTATTTGTAATAATATCTTTCATATACTTAGCGTAAGGATTTGTTTTGAGCACATCAGTCAATCGCATACGCAAAAAGATAGGTCTAATCATTTCAGCAAAGCGCTCAAAATCCTCATCATCCTTTTTCTTGGATGGTTTCGGAGGAAAAGGCATGGGTTTCTGAACCCATGGTTCTCTTTCTTTACCGTGCTTCCTAGCAACAAAATATCTCTTATCATAATGTTGATTCTTTGATTGTGGGTTATCAAGATCAACAGCAGGTTCAACTTCTACATCATTATCATTACTTGGTTGAGCATCATCATGAACATCATCATTAACATTTCCACTAGGTTCATGTTCATTAACAGATTGTGTTTCAGCATCAGACATAGAGATATCATTTGGATTCTCAGGTGGTTCAGCAATAGGTTCACTAGAAGTTTGCAAGGTCCTATCATTTTTCTTTTTCTTCCTTTTAGAAGAACTAGGTACATCAATATTATTTCTCTGAGAATCTTGCTCGATTCTCTTAGGGTGGACTTCAGGATACAGAGGTTCCTGAGTCATTCTACCAGTTCTAGTAGCCACTCTAACAGCATAATCAATTTTCTTACTATTCATTTCATCAAGCACTTCTTTTTGAGCTTTAAGTACTTGTTCTACTTGAGTGGTAACCATAGAAGCATGTTTGCTAACAAGTTTAAGTTCACCTCTAATATTAGCCATATAATCACCCAAGCGTTTAATCATATAAGCATCTTGTTTTAATTGTCTACCAAAATAAGCATTAAAGTCATCTTGCTTAAACATAAAGTTATCAAACTCATCCAAGCACTGACTAGCAATTTTAGTAGGAGGGACTTCAGCTTTATCATATCTATAGAGAGAATTTACCTTTACTAAGCGTGTCGGGATATCGGGATCGGAGGTTCTTGATGAATAAAGAATTGAGATCATATACTTCTTCAACAAAGTGTAAATTAAGACCGTGTATTTCTTCAATAGGAGGTAAATTCTTAACATCTTCAGCTTCAATACCTTTTTCTTTCATAGATTTCTTTGCCTCTTGCATATTTTCAGGACTGAGAAATAGAACACCTCTCTTCTTCGGAGTTGGTTTAGGAATAGGCTCAGTAATTGGCTCTAGAGCTGGCTCAGGAGGTGCCCAATTATTTTCATTTGTCAACATATTATTCAATGGAATTTCAGCTTCATCCGGTGTTCTTTCCCTGAAAAGAGAACCAGCACAACTATCCAGGTAATCTCTGGAAGCATCGGTTAGTCCATTATAAAAGATATCAAGTATTTCAGGTTTCTTAAGAGGATGATTAGGCAAAGCATTAAGTAACTTGAGAAGCCTCCCCCAAGCTTGTGGGAGACTCTCTTCTTTAATTTGCACGAAGTTGTATATTTCCCTCAAAGCAGCTTGTTTCTTATGAGCAGGGAAATATTTAGCAGAGAAGTAATAAATCATATCCTGGGGACTACGCACACAACCAGGATCAAGAGAATTAAACCATATCTTAGCATCACCCTTTAATGAGAATGGAAATATTTTGAGTATATAAAAGTAACGCGATCTCTCATCATTAGTAAACATGGCAGCTATATCATTTAACTTAGTAAGATGTGCCACAACAGTTTCAGATTCATAGCCATAAAACGGATCAGATTCAACCAAAGTAATTATATCTGGATCAACAGAAAATTCATAATAATCCTTATCGGGAACATAGATAGGTGAAGTAGCAAAAGCAGGGTCAGGTTTCATTCTGTCTCTAAGAGATTCTTTGTTCCATTTAACTAGCAGCCTCTTAAGTTCATATCTATCTTTACAAGCAAAAAATAGCTGCGGAAGATTCCATATCAAAAAGATAACCCTCAGGAATAACAGGCATATTTTCATCATCATATTCAGATTCAATAATTTCTCTTTCTCTAGACCTAGAAATTTGCTCATCAAGAAATTCACCAAGGGGCACAGTAGTATCAAGCATAGAAGTAGTTTCATCATAAGTATCATGCATAGCAGAAGTGGAATCATCAATAACATGCGACATATCGGAACGAATAGCAGAAGCAGGTTTAGGTGTTGCAAGCTTACTCATAACAGAAGGTGAATCAAGTGCAGAGCTAGATGGCAGTTCCTTACCTCCCCTCGTAGTTGAGGGATAAATTTTTGTCTTAGCGTCTTTCAAATTCTTCATAGTGTCCAGCAGATATAAATCCCAAGTGACCCAAAGAATAGAGCTATGCTCCCCGGCAATGGAGCCAGAAAAAGGTCTTGATAACCCACAAGTATAGGGGATCACAACAGTTTTCGAGGGTAGAGTATTCAACCCAAATTTGTTGATTCGACACAAGGGGAGCCAAAGAATATTCTCAAGTATTAGCAGCTGAGTTGTCAATTCAACCACACCTGGAAACTTAGTATCTGCAGCAAAGTGTTTAGTAGCACAGTAATATGATAGTGGTGGTAACGGTAAACAAAGTAAAGACGGTAAAAGTAATGTTTTTGGTATTTTGTAGCGATTGTAACAACGGAAAAGTAAATAAGCGAAGACCAGTATATGGAAAACTCGTAGGCACCGGATTAGCGATGGATAATTATGCCGGATGCGGTTCGTCATGTAACAGTCATAACATAGGGTGACACAGAACTAGCTCCAATTCATCAATGTAATGTAGGCATGTATTCCGAATATAGTCATACGTGCTTATGGAAAAGAACTTGCATGACATCTTTTGTCCTACCCTCCCGTGGCAGAGGGGTCCTAATGGAAACTAAGGGATATTAAGGCCTCCGTTTAATAGAGAACCGGAACAAAGCATTAGCACATAGTGAATACATGAACTCCTCAAACTATGGTCATCGCCGGGAGTGGTCCCGATTATTGTCACTTCGGGGTTGCCGGATCATAACACATAGTAGGTGACTATAGACTTGCAAGATAGGATCAAGAACTCACATATATTCATGAAAACATAATAGGTTCATATCTGATTTCATGGAATTCGCGCCCTAATGACAAGCATTAAGCATAGCAAAGTCATAGCAACATCAATCTCAGAACATAGTGGATACTAGGGATCAAACCCTAACAAAACTAACTCGATTACATGATAAATCTCATCCAACCCATCACCGTCCAGCAAGCCTACGATGGAATTACTCACGCACGGCGGTGAGCATCATGAAATTGGTGATGGAGGATGGTTGATGATGACGACGGCGACGAATCCCCCTCTCCGGAGCCCCGAACGGACTCCAGATCAGCCCTCCCGAGAGAGATTAGGGCTTGGCGGTGGCTCCATATCGTAAAACGCGATGATTTCTTCTCCCTGGTTTTTTTCTCCCTGAAAGCCAATATATGGAGTTGGAGTTGGCGTCGGAGGGTCTCGAGGCGCGACGAGGTGAGGCGCGCCCGGGAGGCGCCCACCCTCGTGGACAGGGTGTGGGGCCCCTGGTCTTCATCTTTGGCGAGGATTTTTTTATTATTTATTATAAGATATTCCGTGGAGTTTCAGGTCATTCCGAAAACTTTTGTTTTCTGCACATAAAACAACATCATGGCAATTCTGCTGACAACAACGTCAGTCCGGGTTAGTTCCATTCAAATCATACAAGTTAGAGTCCAAAACAAGGGCAAAAGTGTTTGGAAAAGTAGATACGACGGAGACGTATCAGTATGAATATTCAGATTCGAAAGATTCAAGACAAAGGTTTAATATTGACATAAAAATAATAATACTTCAAGCATACTAACAAAGCAATTATGTCTTCTCAAAATAACATGGCCAAAGAAAGTTATCCCTACAAAATCATATAGTCTGGCTATGCTCTATCTTCACCACACAAAGTATTTAAATCATGCACAACCCCGATGACAAGCCAAGCAATTTTTTCAGACTTTTGACATTCTCGAAACTTTTTAAATCTTCGCGCAATACATGAGCATGAGCCATGGATATAGTACTATATGTGGAATAGAATGGTGGTTGTGGAGAAGACAAAAAGAGGGAAGATAGTCTCACATCAACTAGGCGTATCAACGGGCTATGCAGATGCCCATCAATAGATATCAATGTGTGTGAGTAGGGATTGCCATGCAACGGATGCACTAGAGCTATAAGTATATGAAAGCTCAACAGAAGAAACTAAGTGGGTGTGCATCCAACTCGCTTGCTCACGAAGACCTAGGGCAATTTGGGGAAGCCCATCATTGGAATATACAAGCCAAGTTCTATAATGAAAAATTCCCACTAGTATATGAAAGTGACGAAATGAGAGACTCTCTATTATGAAGATCATGGTGCTACTTTGAAGCACAAGTGTGGTAAAAGGATAGTAACATTGTCCCTTCTCTCTTTTTCTCTCATTTTTTATTTGGGCCTTTTCTCTTTTTTTATGGCCTCTTTTCTTTTCTATTTTTTTTCGTCTGGAGTCTCACCTCGACTTATGGGGGAATCATAGTCTCCATTATCCTTTCCTCACTTGGGAAAATGCTCTAAAAATGATGATCATCACACTTTTATTTTTCTTACAACTCAACAATTACAACTCGATACTTAGAACAAAATATGACTCTATGTGAATGCCTCCGACGGTGTACCGGGATATGCAATGATTCATAAGTGACTTGTATGAAAGAATTATGAACGGTGGCTTTGCCACAAATACGATGTCAACTACATGATCATGCTAAGCAATATGACAATGATGGAGCATGTCATAATAAACGGAACGGTGGAAAGTTGCATGGCAATATATCTCGGAATGGCTATGGAAATGCCATGATAGGTAGGTATGGTGTCTGTTTTGAGGAAGGTTTATCGTGGGTGTATGATACCGACGAAAAGTGCGCGGTATTAGAGAGGCTAGCAATGGTGGAAGGGTGAGAAAAGTGCGTATAATCCATGGACTCAACATTAGTCATAAAGAACTCATATACTTATCGCAAAAATCTACAAGTTATCAAAGCAAAGTATTACACACATGCTCCTAGGGGGATAGATTGATAGGAAAATACCATCACTCGTCCCCGACCGCCACTCATAAGGAAGACAATCAATAAATAAATCATGCTCCGACTTCATCACATAACGGTTCACCATACGTGCATGCTACGGGAATCACAAACTTTAACACAAGTACTTCTCAAATTCACAACTATTCAACTAGCATGACTCTAATATTACTACCTTCATATCTTAAAACAATTATCAAGGATCAAACTTTTCTTAGTATTCAACGCACTCAAAAGAAAGTTTTACAAATCTTGAATACCGAGCATATTATTATTTTTAAGCAAATTACCATGCTATTTGAGACTCTCAAAATAATCTACGTGAAGCATGAGAGATCAAAGGTTTCTATAAAACAAATCCACCACCGTGCTCTAAAAGATATAAGTGAAGCACTAGAGCAAAACTATAAAGCTCAAAAGATATAAGTGAAGCACATAGAGTATTCGATCAAATTCCTATTCATGTATGGCTCTCTCAAAAGGTGTGTACAGCAAGGATGATTGTGATAAACTAAAAATCAAAGACTCAAATCATACAAGACGCTCCAAGCAAAACACATATTATGTGGTGAATAAAAATATAGCTCCAAGTAAAGTTACCGATGGTAGTGGACGAAAGAGGGGATGCCTTCCGGGGGCATCCCCAAGCTTTGACCTTTTGGTGTCCTTGGATTATCTTGGGGGTGCCATGGTCATCCCCAAGCTTAGGCTCTTGCCACTCCTTGTTCCATAATCCATCAAAAATATTTCACTCAAAACTTGAAAACTTCACAACACAAAACTCAATAGAAATCTCGTGAGCTCCGTTAGCGAAAGAAAACAAAATACCACTTAAAGGTACTGTAATGAACTAATTATTTATTTATATTGGTGTTAAACCTACTGTATTCCAACTTCTCTATGGATTATAAATTATTTTACTAGCCATAGATTCATCAAAATAAGCAAACAACACACGAAAAACAGAATCTGTCAAAAACAGAACAGTCTGCAGTAATATGTAACTAACGCAAACTTCTGGAACTCCAAAAATTCAGACAAAAAAGGATGACCTAAGCAATTTGTTTATTGATCAGCATAAATTGGAATAACTATTTCATCACGTTCTGTTGATTTTTAACAATTGTTTTCGTGAACAGAAAGTTTCTGGAAATTACAGCAAGATCAAATAACTATCATCCAAGAAGATCCTATAGGTTTAACTTGGCACAAACACTAATTAAAACATAAAACCACATCTAAACAGAAGGTAGATGGATTATTTATTCCTAAACAGAAACAAAAACAAAAACTAAAAATAAAATTGGGTTGCCTCTCAACAAGCGCTATCGTTTAACGCCCCTAGCTAGGCATTGATAATTTTAATGATGCTCACATGAAAGACAAGAATTGAAGCGCAAAGAGAGCATCATAAAACACATGACAAACACATCTAAGTCTAACATACTTCCTATGCATAGGCATATTATAAGCAAAGAAAATTGCAAGGAAAGCTAAAACTAGCATATGCAAGGAAGAAGAAAGTGACGATAGCAATCTAACATGAAGAGAGGTAATTTAGTAACATGAAAATTTCTACAACCATATTTTCCCCTCTCATAATAATTACATGTAAGATCATAAGCAAATTCAAAAATATAGCTATCACATAACATATTCTCAACATGATCCACATGCATGCAAAGTTGACACTCTTCCAAAATAGTGGGATTAACATTAACTAAAGTCATGACCTCTCCAAACCCACTTTTATCAAAAACTTCATAAGATTGAACATTATGAAAATATGTGGGATCTAAAGTTGACACTCTTCCAAACCCACTTTCAATATTATTGCAAACACTATTATCAATCTCATAATCGTCATGGGGCTTAAATAAATTTTTAAGATCATAAGAAGAATCACCCCAATCATGATCGTTGCAACAAGTAGTAGACATAGCAAAACTAGCATCCCCAAGCTTAGGGTTTTGCATATTATTAGCACAATTGACGTCAAGAGAATTTATAGTAAAATCATTGAAATCATGCTTTTCATCTAGGGAACTATCAAGCATGGGTGCAATAGCAACAATCTCATTTTTAACATAAGGAACTATAGCAAATTCGTCTTCATAAATATTGGCATCATGGCCACAAGAATAGCAAGCATCATGTTCATCAAGGGATATTTCAACCAAATCATCGGAATCATCATTATCTATAGATTCATGCATATCATTATTTTCTTCCAAAGCAACGGTCATTCTTTCAATAAATTCTTGGACCTAGACATTATGAGCAAGGTTTTCATTGCAATATTTAAGTATGACGGAATTTTCAGATTTGTTGAGAGTAAAATCATACTTTTCAATCAAAGAAGCAACTTCATGAGCACCCTTAAAAACGACAAATTCTTCAATTTCTTCTATATCATAGTAACTATAAACACCCTTTGCATAAGAAGATAAGATTTCATTATCATTGAACTCACATAGGTAGGGAAGGTGTTTTTTAGGGTTCTTAGAGCAACAGGTAAAATCACACATTCCACAAAGATTCCAAGCATAGCATAGCAAACTATTTATATGATACCATAAGAGCTTCCCCTTTTTAGACAAATGATGATGCACAAAATGAGCATGCTCATCTAAAGATTTCCCATCAACTAGGCTAGTTGGGGTTTCAGCACGAGCGCATAAGGATCGAAGATGATCCAAATAGAACACTTTAAGTGGATCCATATCAATAGATTTTCAGCAAGCGAAGATGCAAGCATATAGAAGGCACAAGGAAACACAAACAAAGATACATACAAGAAGAAGGCGAACGAAAAAGAGAGGGCGAATAAAACGGCAAGGGTGAAGTGGGGGAGAGGAAAACGAGAGGCAAATGGCAAATAATGTAATGCGAGAGATAAGGGATTGTGATGGGTACTTGGTATGTTGACTTTTGCTTAGACTCCCTGGCAACGGCGCTAGAAATCCTTCTTGCTACGTCTTGAGCTTGCGTTGGTTTTCCCCGAAGAGGAGAGGATGATGCAGCAGAGTAGCATAAGTATTTCCCTCGGTTTTTGAGAACCAAGGTATCAATCCAGTAGGAGGCTATGCGCGAGTCCCTCGTACCTGCACAAAGCAAATAACTCCTCGCAACCAACGCGATAAGGGGTTGTCAATCCCTTCACGGTCACTTACGAGAGTGAGATCTGATAGAGATGATAGATAATATTTTTTGTATAAAGATGCAAAGTGAAATAAAAGGTAGAGTAAAAAAGCAAAGCAATAATAAAGCGTAGGAAGATTAATATGATGAGAATGGACCCGGGGGCCATAGATTTCACTAGTGGCTTCTCTCAAGAGCATAAGTATTTTACGGTGGGTGAACGAATTACTGTTGAGCAATTGACATAATTGAGCATAATTATGAGAGTATCTAGGTATGATCATGTATATAGGCATCACGTCCGAGACAAGTAGACCGACTCCTGCCTGCATCTACTACTATTACTCCACTCATCGACCGCTATCCAGCATGCATCTAGAGTATTAAGTTAATGAAAACAGAGTAACGCTTAAGCAATATGACATGATGTAGAGGGATAAATTCATGCAATATGATAAAAACCCCACCTTGTTATCCTCGATGGCAACAATACAATACGTGCCTTGCTGCCCCTCATCCTTTGGGAAAGGACACGCAAGATTGAACCCAAAGCTAAGCACTTCTCCCATTGCAAGAACTACCAATCTAGTTGGCCAAACCAAACGGATAATTCAAAGAGACTTGCAAAGATAACCAATCATATATAAAATAATTCAGAGAAGATTCAAATATTGCTCATAGATAATCTTGATCATAAACCCACAATTCATCAATCTCAACAAACACACCGCAAAAAGAAGATTACATCGAATAGATCTCCACGAGAGAGGGGGAGAACATTGTATTGAGATCCAAAAAGAGAGAAGAAGCCATCTAGCTACTAACTATGGACCCGAAGGTCTGAACTAAACTACTCACACTTCATCGGAGAGGCTATGATGATGATGTAGAAGCCCTCCGTGGTGGATTCCCCTTCCGGTGGAGCTCCGGAACAGGCCCCAAGATGGGATCTCGTGGATACAGAAAGATGCGGCGGTGGAATTAGGTTTTTGGCTCCGTATCTGATCTGTTGGGGGTACGTAGGTATATATAGGAGGAAGGAGTACATCGGTGGAGCTTCGGGGGGCCCACGAGGCAGGGGGGCGCGCCCTCCACCCTCGTGTCCGCCTCCCTCCTTTCTTGACCGAGGGTCCAAGTCTCCTGGATCTTATCTGATGAGAAAATCACGTTCCGGAAGATTTCATTCTGTTTGGACTCCGTTTGATATTCCGTTTCTTCGAAACACTGAAATAGGCAAAAAATAGCAAATCTGGGTTGGGCCTCCGGTTAATAGGTTAGTCCCAAAAGTAATATAAAAGTGGAAAATAAAGCCCAACATGGTCCAAAACAATAGATAATATAGCATGGAGCAATCAAAAATTATAGATACGTTGGAGACGTATCACGCACCATATCTAATAAAGTACGGTTACGACATTCGGACACACCATTATGCTGTGGTGTTCCAGGTGACGTGAGTTGCGAAACTATTCCACATTGTTTCAAATGAAGACCAAACTCATAACTCAAATATTCACCTCCACGATCAGATCATAGAAATTTTATTTTCTTGTTACAATGATTTTACACTTCACTATGAAATTCTTTGAACTTTTCAAATGTTTCAGACTTATGTTTCATCAAGTAGATATACCCATATCTACCCAAATCATCTGTGAAGGTTAGAAAATAACGATACCCGCCGTGAGCCTCAACACTCATTGGACCGCATACATCAGTATGTATTATTTCCAATAAGTCAGTTGCTCGCTCCATTGTTCCATAGAACGGAGTCTTAGTCATCTTGCCCATGAGGCATGGTTCGCAAGCATCAAGTGATTCATAATCAAGTGATTCCAAAAGCTCATCTGCATGGAGTTTCTTCATGCGCTTTACACCAATATGACCTAAACGGCAGTGCCACAAATAAGTTGCACAATCCTTATTAACTTTGCATCTTTTGGCTTCAATATTATGAATATGTGTATCACTACAATCGAGATTCAATAAAAATAAACCACCCATCAAGGGTGCATGACCATAAAAGATATTACTCATATAAATAGAACAACCATTATTCTCTGATTTAAATGAATAACCATCTCGCATTAAACAAGATTCAGATATAATGTTCATGCTCAACGGTGGCACCAAATAACAATTATTCAGGTCTAAAACTAATCTCGAAGGTAGATGTAGAGGTAGCGTGCCGACGGCGATCACATCGACTTTGGAACCGTTTCCCACGCGCATTGTCACCTCGTCCTTAGCCAATCTTCGCTTAATCCGTAGCCCCTGTTTCGAGTTGCAAATATGAGCAACAGAACCAGTATCAAATACCCAGGCGCTACTATGAGCATTAGTAATGTACACATCAATAACATGTATATCAAATATACCTTTCGCTTTGCCATCCTTCTTATCCGCCAAATACTTGGGGCAGTTCCGCTTCTAGTGACCAGTCCCTTTGCAGTAGAAGCACTCTTTTTTAGGCTTAGGTCCAGACTTGGGTTTCTTCCCGGGAGTAGAAACTTGCTTGCTATTCTTCTTGAAGTTCCCCTTCTTCCCTTTGCCCTTTTTTTGAAACTAGTGGTCTTGTTAACCATCAACACTTGATGCTCCTTCTTGATTTCTACCTTCGCAGCCTTTAGCATCGCGAAGAGCTCGGGAATTGTATTTTTTCCATCCCTTGCATATTATAGTTCATCACGAAGACTTTATAGCTTGGTGGCAGTGATTGAAGAACTCTGTCAATGACACTATCATCAAGAAGATTAACTCCCAGCTGAGTCAAGTGGTTGGTACCCAGACACTCTGAGTATGTGTTCACTGCAGAACTATTGTCCTCCATCTTGCAGCTATAGAACTTGTTGGAGACTTCATATCTCTCAACTCGGGCATTTGCTTGAAATATTAACTTCAACTCCTGGAACATCTCATATGCTCCATGATGTTCAAAATGTCTTTGAAGTCCCGATTCTAAGCCGTAAAGCATGGCACGCTGAACTATCGAGTAGTCATCAGCTTTGCTCTTCCAGGCATTCATAACGTCCGGAGTTGCTCCTGCAGCGGGTCTTGCACCTAGTGGTGCTTCCAGGATGTAATTCTTCTGTGCAGCAATGATGATAATCCTCAAGTTACGGACCCAGTCCGTGTAATTGCTACCATTGTCTTTCAACTTAGCTTTCTCTAGGAACACATTAAAATTCAAGGGAACGGTAGCACGGGCCATTGATCTACAACAACATAGATATGAAAAAACTATCAGGACTAAGTTCATGATAAATTAAAGTTCAATTAATCATATTACTAAAGAACTCCCACTTAGATAGACATCTCTCTAGTCATCTAAATGATCATGTGGTCCATATCGAATAAACCATGTCCGATCATCACGTGAGATGGAGTAGTTTAAAACGGTGAACATCTCTATGTTGATCATATCTACTATATGATTCACGTTCGACCTTTCGGTCTCAGTGTTCCGTGGCCATATCTGCATATGCTAGGCTCGTCAAGTTTAACCCGAGTATTCTGTGCGTGCAAAACTGGCTTGCACCAGTTGTATGTGAACGTAGAGCTTATCACACCCGATCATCACGTGGTGTCTCAGCACGACGAACTATAGCAACGGTGCATACTCAGGGAGAACACTTATACCTTGAAATTTAGTGAGGGATCATCTTATAATGCTACCACCGTACTAAGCAAAATAAAATGCATAAAAGATAAACATCACATGCAATCAAAATATGTGACATGATATGGCCATCATATCTTGTGCCTTTGATCTCCATCTCCAAAGCACCGTCATGATCTCCATCGTCACCGGCTTGACACCTTGATCTCCATCGTAGCGTCATTGCCGTCTCGCCAACTATTGCTTCTACGACTATCGCTACCGCATAGTAATAAAGTAAAGCAATTACATGGCGATTGCATTTCATACAATAAAGCGACAACCATAAGGCTCCTACCAGTTGCCGATAACTTTTACAAAACATGAGCATCTCATACAACAATTTATATCTCATCACGTCTTGACCATATCACATCACAACATGCCCTGCAAAAAAAGTTAGACGTCCTCTACTTTGTTGTTGCAAGTTTTAAGTGGCTGCTACGGGCTTCTAGCAAGAACCGTTCTTACCTACGCATCAAAACCACAATGATTTTTCATCAAGTGTGTTGTTTTAACCTTCAACATGGACCGGCCGTAGTCAAACTCGATTCAACTAAAGTTGGGGAAACAGACACCCGCCAGCCACCTGTGTGCGAAGCACGTCGGTAGAACCAGTCTCATGAACACGGTCATGTAATGTCTGTCCGGGACGCTTCATCCAACAATACCACCGAATCAAAGTAAGACGTTGGTGGTAAGCAGTATGACTATTATCGCCCACAACTCTTTGTGTTCTACTCGTGCATATAGTCTACGCATAGACCTGGCTCTGATGCCACTGTTGGGGAACGTAGCATGCAATTTCAAAAAAATTCCTACGGTCACGCAAGATCTATCTAGGAGATGCATAGCAACGAGAGGGGGAGAGTGTGTCCACGTACCCTCGTAGACCGAAAGTGGAAGCGTTGTGTTAACGCGGTTGATGTAGTCGAACATCTTCACGATCCAACCGATCCAAGTACCGAACATACGACACCTCCGTGTTCAGCACACGTTCAGCTCGATGACGTCCCTCAAACTCTTGATCCAATAGAGGGCCGATGGAGAGTTCCTTTAGCACGACGGCGTGGCGACGGTGTTGGTGATGTGATCGCGCAGGGCTTCGCCTAAGCACTATGACGTATGACCGGAGGCGTAAACTATGGAGGGGGGCACCGCACACGGCTAAGAGAAATCTTGGTGTTCCTTTGGGGTGCCCCTTGCCCACGTATATAAGGAGGAGAGGGAGGAGGCCGGCGGCCTAGAGGGGGCGCGCCAAGGGGGAGTCCAACTAGGATTCCCAATCCTAGTTGGATTCCCTTTCCTATTCTAAGAGGAGAAAAGAGGGAAGGAGAGGGAGAGGAAAGAGGGGGTCGCGCCCCCTCCCCCTTGTCCAATTAGGACTCCGTCGGGGGGGCGCCACCCTACGGACTGCCCTCTCCTACTCCCTTATGGCCCATTAAGGCCCATAACTTCCCCGGGGGGTTCCTTCCCTGATAAATATCTGAAACGTCCCGAAACCATTCCGGTGTCCGAATACCTTCGCCCAATATATCAATCTTTACCTCTCGACCATTTCGAGACACATCGTCATGTCCGTGATCTCATCTGGGACTCCTAACAAACTTTGTTCACCAAAACACATAGCTCATAATACAAATCGTCATCGAACGTTAAGCGTGCATACACTACGGGTTCGAGAACTATGTAGACATGACATAGACACATCTCCGGTCAATAACCAATAGCGGAACCTGGATGGTCATATTGGCTGCTACATATTGTACGAAGATCTTTATCGGTCAAAAACCGCATAACGACATACGTTGTTCCCTTTGTCATCGGTATGTTACTTGCCCGAGATTCGATCGTCGGTATCATTATACCTAGTTCAATCTCGTTAGCGGCAAGTTTCTTTACTCGTTCTGTAATGCATCATCCCGCAACTAACTCATTAGTCACATTGCTTGCAAGGCTTATAGTGATGTGCATTACCGAGAGGGCCCAGAGATACCTCTTCGATACACGGACTGACAAATCCTAATCTTGATCTATGCCAACCCAACAAACACCTTCGGAGACACCTGTAGAGCATCTTTATAATCACCCAGTTACGTTGTGACGTTTGATAGCACAAAAGGTGTTCCTCCGGTATTCGGGAGTTGCATAATCTCATAGTCAGAGGAACATGTATAAGTCATGAAGAAAGCAATATCAATAAAACTAAACGATCATTATGCTAAGCTAACGGATGGGTCTTGTCCATCACATCATTCTCTAATGATGTGATCCCATTCATCAAATGACAACACATGTCTATGGTCAGGAAACATAACCATCTTTGATCAATGAGCTAGTCAAGTAGAGGCATACTAGGGACACTCTGTTTTGTCTATGTATTCACACATGTACTAAGTTTTTGGATAATACAATTCTAGCATGAATTATAAACATTTATCATGAAATAAGGAAATATAAATAACAACTTTATTATTGCCTCTAGGGCATATTTCCTTCAGCTATTTGGTCACCGGAAAGGTTTCACAATGTACTGGGTAATCATCGGATCACTTGAAGGGGTTCCTGGAGGCCCCGGGAGGTTAATGGGCCATATGGGACAAATGAGGGGAGCACACCAGCCCACAAGGGGCTGGCGCACCCCTCCTCTGGCCGTAGGCCTTGGGGAGAAAAGGAAGGAGGGGGGTCGGCCTCCTCTTGCCTTCCCTCTCCTCCCCTTCCCTTCCCCCGAGAGCAAATAAGGAAGAGGTGCACCATAGGGCAGGCGCCCAAGGGGACGGGTGGCCACCCTTGGGGCGCACCCTAGCTGCCTCCCCTCCCCCACCTATAAAAATATATATATGAGAGGGAGGCGACGCCATAGACCTACGAAAATCCCCAAGCCGTGTGTGGTGCCCCTCTCCCCGGTTTCATCCTCCGTCAAGTTTTTCCGCAATGTATGGCGAAGCCCTGCGGGAACAAGTTCACCACCACCGTTATCACGCCGTCGTGCTACCGGAACTCATCTACTACTTCTCCTTTCTTACTGGATCGAGAAGGCGAGGACGTCATCAAGCTGAACGTGTGCTGAACGCGGAGGTGTCGTACGTTCGGTACTTGATCGGTTGGATCGTGAAGGTGTACGACTACATCAACCGTGTTGATAAAAACCTCCGCTTAACGGTCTACGAGGGTACATAGACATACTCTCCCTTCTCATAGCTATGCATCTCCCTGGATAGATCTTGCGTGTGCGTAGAAATTTTTTTGTTTTCCATGCAACGTTCCCCAACATGAATATGGAAGGGAAGAATGGGCATGGTCAAGCTGGAGGAAGTAATATTTTGATGTTGGTTGATCAGGAAACTTCGAACAAAAATATGAAGAAAGAAGGGGAGTATTAAAAATACTTGAATCAATGTAGTAGGGACTCAAAGAAGAAGAGGGAATATAGAGAGAATGTAGATATGGATTTGGCGGTGGTAGCGGAGTAGTCCCATCAACACTTATGAGTTGCTTAGCATGGAACTATTTTGGGCTAGGGAACTTGAAGGTAGTTCGTGAGCTTTCATGTTGGTTCGTGTGTGTGACGGAGGTTGAGGGGAAGAGAGTCCAGCCTATCACGAGGTGTGGATTTACTAGTTGTATGTCCATAAGAGGTGAAGGCTTAAGTGGTGATTTAGCTTTGTTTTGGTGAAAGGAGGTTGATGTAATGATTAATAATGTCTAAGATCATCATATTGATCCTAATATACAATATGTCGGGGTTGATATGAAGACCTGACATTTTACTATCTTTTATGCCAAGGCTCGGAGTGAGCGGTCCCTAAGACGGGGTATGTTGAAGTGGCCCAGAGGACAAGAGCGACCTCCCATGGTTATGTGGGGGTGATTTTAATGAGATCCTAGGTAATTCAGAGTATTTTGGTAGTAATGAGAGATCGAATTGGCAAATGGGAGGTTTCAAAGAGGTTGTTGATTTTTCTAACTTTCATGATGTTGGCTACCATTGCATTCCCTTCACATGGAATAGGCAAGATGGCATAGCTAATGTCAAGTTTTGGTTAGATCGTTTTCTGGTAGTTCTGGAGTTTATGAATTTCTCGGCAACCATTGGTAAAGATATGCCATCTCGGAGGTCGGATTCTTGCATGTTAGCGGCCAAATTTTCTCGGCCATCAGAATAGTATGGCGATAATGTTCCTAGGAGGTTCATGCATGAGTAAGCTTGCCAATGAGAGGAATCATATAATGATGATGATGTGTTACAAGGATGAAAAGTTGGTTGCGGGTGTGACGGAATCATTGGATTGAATGATGCTTTCCTTGATACACAAGTTCACTTAGCTGACTGGAAAACACTTAAATTTGGTGATGTTGGGAGGAGGATTAAAAAGGCGAGAAGAGAGTTTGAGTGGGAGCGTGCCAACTTTATGTACCGTGTTGTGTCTCCAAGGGAGAGAGAATTGCTGAGGCAACTAAACATTTTCTTGCACAAAGAGGAAGTCATGGCCTGCTAGTGGTACAAGTGGAGTGGTTATGCGTGGGAGATCACAATACGAAGTTTCTTCATGCACGCGCAACTATGAGACACAACCAAAACAGAATAATTATGTTCAAGAATGTGGTTGGGGTGGTGTTCGAGATTAAGCAACAAGTTCGTGCCGAGGTGCATAACTTCTATACTGGCTTGTATACAGCTCTAGAGGAGACGTCAATGTAGTTCTGCATAATGTGTCTGCAAATATTACTCAAGAAATGAATGAGTTCCTGACCGGGCTATTTATGACGCTAGAAGTCAAACAAGCATTGTTCATTATTAGTCTGTCCAAGGCGTCGGGAATTGATGGCTTCAACGCTGGTTTCAACGTAAATGGCCATTGTTCAAGGATTATGTGACTGTGACAGTTCTCAATTTTATTCATGGGGACACATGTTGGAGATGGTTACATGACAACTTTCTTAATTCCAAAGGTCAAAAACCCTAGGAACATTACTCAATTTAGGTGGATTTCATTATGAAATGTGATTTATAAGTTATGCTCTAAAGTTCTTTGATATTCGTCTAGGTGAAATCCTTGATGAGATTATAGCAGAAGAGAGATTGTTTTTTGCTCTGAAGGCCAATATCGATAATGTTTTAAATACTTGTGAATGCATCCATTCTATAGTAAGGAAGAAAGGCAATCAAGGCTGGTGTGCAGCAAGAATAGACATGATGGTGTCTGGCCGCATTGGGTGGTTTACCTTCAGGGCATCATGTAGTAACTTGGCTTTGCAGGACGGGTGGGACTCATTTGTAATGAGGTGCGTATCCTGTTGGGGATATAACTATTTGTGTAAGCCGCCCAGGTGGGGCCGGGTTATGCAAAGAGAGACTCATCAGAAGAAGCCCAAGACCAAGCATGAAGATGGCGGTTCAACAAAGGGTCTAAGGCCCATAGTGATAAACCGCCATGATGGCATGACTTGTATTATAAGGTAGAATTAACTAGTCACCGAGCCGGACACTGTCTATAAGCCGGCCAGGACTCTGTAGGCCGCAGGGCGTCAACCCGTGTATATAAGGGGACGACCCGCTAGCGGCTTAGGGCAAGAAACAACTCATCGAGAGCCGGGCATAGCATATCTCGCTCCCTGGTCATCGAAACATCAAGCAATACCAACCCAACTAGACGTAGGCTTTCCTTCACCGCAAGGGGCCGAACTAGTATAAAACCTCTCGTGTCCTTTGTCCTGATTAACCCCTTAAGCTTCCTAGCTGCGATGGCTCCACGACTAAGTCCTTGCAAGAGGACATCTGTCGTGACAATTCCACGACAGTTGGCGCCCACCGTGGGGCCAGCGCATGGTGGATTTGAGTTCTTGAAGGGCAGCTTCGAAGGGCTCAAGGGATACGCAGTGGGCCGGATGACCAAGAGTCGTCGCGGCAAGATCTACATCGACAACGAAGGCTGGGGCCCCGGCGCCGACTCAATTGAGTACGGGTATCGGGTCCCCTTCGGCGGAATCCACGTCTTCATCGGCCGGATTGGTGAGCCGGGCCCTGAGCCGGACAACTGCACCGACCTCGTCGAGACGGCTCAGCGTGCGAGACCTGCCCGAGCTCAACCTGTCATGAAGCGTGCCTTCGTGGGCTACGTCCATGGAGAAGAACTTTCTGAAGGATCTAAAGATGGTGGTGAGACGGCTGTCCCCTCGGATGATGATTCGTCCGCTGGTTCAACAGATTCATTATATCAAGTACAAGATGGCGTGCTTGGGGGCTGTTCCGATGGCTCTAGTATTCTGGACCCCTATGAGCCGCCAAGCTGGGAAGGAGTCTTCATGGCTGGGACTCAACCCGGCCAAAACTCTACGGCTGCTACGGCAATAACGTCCGAGTCAGGAGCGGCCGGGGCAGGACGACCTGTGCGCCCGTCGGCTCAGATACTGATGGATCTCATGGATAAGCTTACGGCCCTGTTAACCGCCACGGTTATTCCTGCAAATCAAGATGAGCATAACGCAGAGGTGGCACAGGTGTGTGAAGAGATAGCTCGAGCCAAGGAGGCCTTGGAAGCTGAGGACACCAGGTTAGCTATAGAACGGGCGGCTTAGATGCACGGGCGCAGCGGCTCCAGTCAGAGGCTTTCCAGTTAATATGAGCCTGAACGCATCTAATGAGGTAATGAGAAGGAGGCACCAGAAAACTCAATCCCGTTTGCCTCCGGTTTACGACCCTCGGAACCTTTTCGCTACACCCGGTGCCGGCCCTAGCAACCCGCCCGAGGCAAATCAGTTCACAACAGCCGGAGCGGGAGGACCGGCTCAGCTTCGAGAGATGGCACCTCCTCATGGGAGTATGGCCCCACCCCGCTATGTACCAGTACCATCGGTTCACTTTTCCAACCCCATGGAGAACCTAATCGCAGCATCGGCGCGTTTGGTGGCTCTCCCAGTGGACGGTGATGATCCGACAGCGGTGGAGACCCGAAGGATCAGAGAACTTATTCAGACGGCCCTGGCGCAGCAAGAGACCTATTCTTACAGCCGGGACAAGATTCATTCAACTCCTCCGCCTTGGCTAGCACCGCCTCATCAAAACCGGAGTCCGAGTTACAGCAGGCACATGGATCAGACCTATTCCAACTCCGAGAGGCTTGCACCAGACCATAAATTGATCGCTGGAGCTTGCACACTTTGTTAGCACCTTTTGGATCAACAAAACCTTCTGGTTGCATCATATACAACTCTTCTTCTAGAAATCCATTCAAGAATGCAGTTTTTACATCCATTTGCCAAATTTCATAATCATAAAATGCAGCAATTGCTAACATGATTCGGACAGACTTAAGCATCGCTACGGGTGAGAAAGTCTCATCGTAGTCAACCTTTTGAACTTGTCGAAAACCTTTCGCAACAAGTCGAGCTTTATAGACAGTTACATTACCATCAGCGTCAGTCTTCTTCTTAAAGATCCATTTATTCTCAATGGCTTGCCGATCATCGGGCAAGTCAACCAAAGTCCATACTTTGTTCTCATACATGGATCCCATCTCAGATTTCATGGCTTCCACCATTTTGCGAATCTGGGCTCACCATCACTTCTTCATAGTTTGTAGGTTCGCCATGGTCAAGTAACATGACTTCCGAATAGGATTACCGTACCACTCAGTGCGGATCTTACTCTGGTTGACCCACGAAGTTCAAGAGAAACTTGATCTGAAGTTTCATGATCAATATCATTAGTTTCCTCACTAATTGGTGTAGTTGTCACAGAACCGGTTCTTGTGATGAACTACTTTCAATAAGGGAGCAGATCTGATTATCACATCAAGTTCTACTTTCCTCCCACTCACTTCTTTCGAGAGAAACTCTTTTCTAGAAAGGATCCGAATTTAGCAACGAAAATCTTGCCTTGGATCTGTGATAGAAGGTGTACCCAATGATCTCTTTTGGGTATCCTATGAAGACACATTTCTCGATTTGGGTTCGAGCTTATCTGGTTGAAGTTTCTTCACATAAGCATCGCAGCCCCAAACTTTAAAACGACAACTTTGGTTTCTTGCCAAACCACAGTTCATGAGGTGTCGTCTCAACGGATTTTGATGGTGCCCTATTTAACGTGAATGCGGCCGTCTCTAAAGCATAACCCCAAAGCGATAGCGGTAAATCAGTAAGAGACATCATAGATCGCACCATATCTAGTAAATACGATTCGACGTTCGGACACACCATTTCGTTGTGGTGTTCGGGTGGCGTGAGTTGCTAAACTATTCGCATTGTTTCAAATGTAAACCAAACTCGTAACTCAAATATTCTCCTCCACGATCAGATCGTAGAAACTTTATTTTCTTGTTACGATGATTTTCCACTTCACTCTGAAATTCTTTGAACTTTTCAAATGTTTCAGATTTGTGTTTCATTAAGTAGATATACCCATATCTGCTCAAATCATCTGTGAAGGTGAGAAAATAACGATACCCTTGGCGTGCCTCAACATTCATTGGACCACAAACATCAGTATGTATGATTTCCAACAAATCAGTTGCTCGCTCCATAGTTCCGGAGAACGGCGTTTTAGTCATCTTGCCCATGAGGCACGGTTCGCAAGTACCAAGTGATTCATAATCAAGTGATTCCAAAAGCCCATCAGTATGGAGTTTCTTCATGCGTTTTACTCCTATATGACCCAAACGGCAGTGCCACAAATAAGTCACATTATCATTATCAACTCTGCATCTTTTGGTTTCAACACTATGAATATGTGTATTACTACTATCGAGATTCAATAAAAATAGACCACTCTTCAAGGGTGCATGACCATAAAAGATATTATTCATATAAATAGAACAACCATTATTCTCTGACTTAAATGAATAACCGTCTCGCATCAAACAAGATCCAGATATAATGTTCATGCTTAACGCTGGCACCAAATAACAATTATTTAGGTCTAAAATTAATCCCGATGGTAGATGTAGAGGTAGCGTGCCGACCGTGATCACATCGACTTTGGAACCATTTCCCACGCGCATCGTCACCTCGTCCTTAGCCAATCTTCGCTTAATCCGTAGTTCTGTTTGAGTTGCAAATATTAGCAAGAACTAGTATCAAATACCCAGGTACTACTGCGAGCATTAGTAAGGTACACATCAATAACATGTATATCACATATACCTTTGTTCACTTTGCCATCCTTCTTATCCGCCAAATACTTGAGGCAGTTCCGCTACCAGTGACCAGTTTGCTTGCAGTAGAAACACTCAGTTTCAGGCTTAGGTCCAGACTTGGGTTTCTTCTCTCGAGCAACAACTTTCTTGCTGTTCTTTTTGAAGTTCCCCTTCTTCTTCCCTTTGCCCTTTTTCTTGAAACTAGTGGTCTTGTTGACCATCAACACTTGATGTTCTTTCTTGATTTCTACCTCCGCAACTTTTAGCATTGCGAAGAGCTCGGGAATTGTCTTGGTCATCCCTTGCATATTATAGTTCATCACGAAGCTCTTGTAGCTTGGTGGCAGTGATTGGAGAATTCTGTCAATGACACTATCATCCGGAAGATTAACTCCCAGTTGAATCAAGTGATTATTATACCCAGACATTTTGAGTATATGTTCCTTGTGAACTATTCTCCTCCATCTTGCAGCTATAGAACTTATTGGAGACTTCATATCTCTCAATCCGGGCATTTGCTTGAAATATTAACTTCAACTCTTGGAACATCTCATATGCTCCATGACGTTCAAAACGTCGTTGAAGACCGGTTCTAAGCCGTAAAGCATGGCACATCGAACTATAGAGTAGTCATCAGCTTTGCTCGCCAGACGTTCACAACTTCGGCGTTGCTCTGCTGACAAGCACGGCACCCAGCGGTGCTTCCAGGGCGTAATTCTTACGTGCAGCAATGAGGATAATCCTCAAAGTTACGGACCCAGTCCGTGTAATTGCTACCATCATCTTTCAACTTTGCTTTCTCAAGGAACGCATTAAAATTCAACGGAACAACAAGACGAGCCATCTATCTACAGTAAACATAGACAAGCAAAATACTATCGGTACTAAGTTCATGATAAATTTAAGTTCAATTAATCATATTACTAAAGAACTCCCACTTAGATAGACATCTCTCAGTTATCTAAGTGATTACGTGATCCAAATCAACTAAACCATGTCCGATCATCACGTGAGATGGAGTAGTTTCAATGGTGAACATCACTATGTTGATCATATCTACTATATGATTCACGTTCGACCTTCGGTCTCCGTGCTCGAGGCCATATCTGTTATATGCTAGGCTCGTCAAGTTTAACCTAAGTATTCGCGTGCATGCAACTGTTTTGCACCGTTGTATTTGAGCGTAGAGCCTATCACACCCGATCATCACGTGGTGTCTCAAAGACGAAGAACTTTCATAGCGGTGCATACTCGGGAGAACACTTCTTGATAATTTTAGTGAGAGATCATCTTATAATGCTACCGTCAATCAAAGCAAGATAAGATGCATAAAGGATAAACATCACATGCAATCAATATAAGTGATATGATATGGCCATCATCATCTTGTGCTTGTGATCTCCATCTCGAAGCACCGTCATGATCACCATTGTCACCGCGCGACACCTTGATCTCCATCGTAGCATCGTTGTCGTCTTGCCAACTATTGCTTCTCGACTATCGCTCTTGCTTAGTGATAAAGTAAAGCAATTACATGGCTTTTGCATTTCATACAATAAGCGACAACCATATGGCTCCTGCCGATTGCCGATAACCGGTTACAAAACATGATCATCTCATACAATAAATATAGCATCACGTCTTGACCATATCACATCACAACATGCCCTGCAAAAACAAGTTAGGCGTCCTCTACTTTGTTGTTGCAAGTTTTACGTGGCTGCTACGGGCTGAGCAAGAACCGTTCTTACCTACGCATCAAAACCACAACGATAGTTTGTCAAGTTGGTGTTGTTTTAACCTTCGCAAGGACCGGGCGTAGCCACACTCAGTTCAACTAAAGTGAGAGAAAGCAGACACCGCGGTCACCTTTAAGCAACGAGTGCTCAAGCGGTGAAACCAGTCTCGCGTAAGCGTCTGGCGTAATGTCGGTCCGGCCGCTTCATCTCACAATACCGCTGAACCAAAGTATGACATGCTGGTAAGCAGTATGACTTATATCGCCCACAACTCACTTGTGTTCTACTCGTGCATATGACATCAACGCATAAAACCAGGCTCGGATGCCCTTTGTTGGGGAACGTAGTAATTTCAAAAAATTCCTACGCACACGCAAGATCATGGTGATGGCATAACAACGAGAGGGGAGAGTGTATGTCCACGTACCCTCGTAGACCGAAAGCGGAAGCGTTATAACAACGCGGTTGATGTAGTCGACGTCTTCATGATCCGACCGATCCAAGTACCGAGCATACGGCACCTCCGAGTTCAGCACACGTTCAGCTCGATAACGATCCCCGGGCTCCGATCCAGCAAAGCGTCGGGGATGAGTTCCGTCAGCACGACGGCGTGGTGATGATGATGATGCTCCACCGACGCAGGGCTTCGCCTAAGCTCCACGACGATATGACTCTACGGTAGCGAGGCTTCGCCTAAGCTCATGACGATATGACCGAAGTGGAATATGGTGGAGAGGGCACCGCACACGGCTAAGGAACGATCCGTAGATCAACTTGTGTGTCATGGGGTGCCCCCCTGCCCCCGTATATAAAGGAGCAAAGGGGGTGCGGCCAGCCCTAGGAGGAGGCGCGCCGGAGGAGTCCTACTCCCACCGGGAGTAGGACTCCCCCCTTCCTAGTTGGATTAGGACTTGGGGGAGGGAGAGAGAAGGGGCGCGCCCCCTCTCCTTGTCCTATTCGGACTAGGGGGGGAGGGGGCGCGCGGCCTGCCCTGGCCGGCCCTCCTCTTCTCCCTTATGGCCCATTAAGGCCCAACATCCCCCGGGAGGGTTCCGGTAACCCCCCGGTTTTCGGTAAAATCCGATTTCACCCGGAACTATTCCGAAGTCCAAACATAGGCTTCCAATATATCAATCTTTATGTCTCGACCATTTCGAGACTCCTCGTCATGTCCGTGATCACATCCGGGACTCCGAACAAACTTCGGTACATCAAAACTTATAAACTCATAATAAACTGTCATCGTAACGTTAAGCGTGCGGACCCTACGGGTTCGAGAACTATGTAGACATGACCTAGAACTATTCTCGGTCAATAACCAATAGCGGAACCTAGATGCCCATATTGGTTCCTACATATTCTTCGAAGATCTTTATCGGTCAAACCGCATAACGACATACGTTGTTCCCTTTGTCATCGGTATGTTACTTACCCGAGATTCGATCGTCGGTATCCAATACCTAGTTCAATCTCGTTACCGGCAAGTCTCTTTACTCGTTCCGTAATACATCATATCACAACTAACTTATTAGTTGCAATGCTTGCAAGGCTTATGTGATGTGTATTACCGAGAAGGCCTAGAGATACCTCTCCGACAATCGGAGTGACAAAACCTAATCTCAAAATCGCCAACCCAACATGTACCTTTGGAGACACCTGTAGTACTCCTTTATAATCACCTAGTTAGGTTGTGACGTTTGGTAGCACCCAAAGTGTTCCTCCGGTAAACGGGAGTTGCATAATCTCATAGTTACAGGAACATGTATAGGTCATGAAGAAAGCAATAGCAATATACTAAACGATCAAGTGCTAAGCTAACGGAATGGGTCATGTCAATCACATCATTCTCCTAATGATGTGATCCCATTAATCAAATAACAACACATGTCTATGGTTAGGAAACATAACCATCTTTGATTAATGAGCTAGTCAAGTAGAGGCATACTAGTGACTATATGTTTGTCTATGTACTCACACATGTATCATGTTTCCGGTTGATACAATTCTAGCATGAATAATAAACATTTATCATGATATAAGGAAATAAATAATAACTTTATTATTGCCTCTAGGGCATATTTCCTTCAGTTGTGACCCGGTGTACAGCTGCTCCACCAGAGAGTAAACCGCCTTCAGCTTGATCAACATGTTCTGCTTAAGGTTTGTGCTCCTGGGGCCTGCGTTTATAAACATAAGGTGAGCCGGAGATGACAATTAAAATAGTCATCAAAGGAAGGATTGCGATATTCAAGGTTATATATAGTAACTTACCGAAGATTGCTGAGACCATTTGAGATATCTGGCGCTTTAAGCCGGACAGCTCGGCTGTTGCTTCTACAAGAGACGTTTCTGTTGTCTCGGCCCGGGTCACCAGTGAGGCCTTCTCATCAGCCCGGATTTTCTTCTCTGCGTCAAAATTCTTCTTCAACTTCTCTTGTTTAGAGATGCTAAATGCAAATTTGGAGTTGGCCTTTTGAATTTGAATTTCTTGAGCTGCCAGGCGATTCTTCAGGTCAGCAATCTCCGACTCAAATTGACTTGTGGTGGCCTGCGTTGATGCCGAGTTATAGCTAAAATTATGGTAAGATATCATTAAGTCCCAAGCACTTTGCAAGCAAAGGTACTTGACACTTGGGGGCTAATGTATGCTGAAGAAATTTAAGGTACAATGCCGGTTCATGAGAAATTAAGTCCCAAGCACTTTGCAAGCAAAGATACTTGACACTTGGGGGCTAATGTGTATTGCAAATTCAAGGTATCATGTTACAACCGGGTTAAATATTTTCATATAAACCGGACAAGGCAGTGCTAAGAAAGTTTCTAAGTCTACAACATATTCATTCATAAGTAATAGACTTAGGGGTTGATACAGTAAGTATGATTAAGGAAAGTAGCATAAGTTGTACCTCATATTTTTGCTGTATTTGCTTCACCATATTAATTTCCAAGTCACGGCTGCTATGTACTTGATTGATATAGCCAGAAACTATATCTCCAATGCTCAAATTAGTATAATCTGCAATGTCTAATTTGGCCTTTCGGTGCTCCAAAAGCTCTTCTTTCCAGAACACTTGGCAAGGACGGTGGGCTGACTTAGCTCGACAAACTGAGTCTTGGTAATTTCAACCTCCGGATCAATTGTCTTGACCGGGCTAGGAGTTTCCGGCTTATCAGAGCCGCCAAAAGTTTCTTCAGCGGGCGGATCAGAGGATGGTGCTGGAATTTCATAAGCCGGTTCAGGCGGCGGCTGATGGGTGGAACTGTCAGGAGCAGCTGTTCCAAGTTCCGGTTCAGTCACGACCGGGTCTTGGGATGGCTTATTCTTCTTTTCCCTCTTCTGGGCTTCACTTGCGCTGTGGACAAAGCGTAAGGGTGAGTACAAAACATGAGTAAGGTAAAGGACAAGGTAAATAAGTTTATATTACCGGGGCAGTCTTGAAAGCCGGCATATTAGATTGCATAGATTCGCGGAGGAAGGAGAGGTATCGATAATTGGAGTCGGATGGATTGAGAGGTTGGCGAATTAAGCCCGCCAAAGGGTAAGCGAGCGTAAATCGGAGATAACCTCAGCCCGACGCTTCCTGGTTACGTCAGGTAAGCCGGAGGAGAGCTCTATATCCTTGCTGGTCCGGGTCTGCCTCCGGCTTTCAAATTTCTGTTGCTTCAAAAGAAATTGAGGATCTTGGTAAGCCAAAGGATGTGAAAATCTTACTTTCCGGGTTACTCTTCGAATTTTCTGACGCGGCAGGGGCTCGGAGTCGGAGGAGATTATAGTTACCTCTTCCTCGACGGCTTGGCCGTTCCCCGTGTCTTCCTGAAAAGGTTTAAATATCAGTAAAGTAATGATAAAGAGTCAAGGGAGCTAAAAGTTACCTCTTCTTCATCATCATCGGTATCGTCAAGTTTCAACAGGTCTGAAGCGCTTGGCTTCCTCTTCCTTGAAGTTCCAGTCTTGGCGGCTTTCCTTTCGGCTCTTTTTGCCGCTCTGGCTTGTTTTGCCGCCTCATGGTTATACTTGACCTTCCAGAAGTTATCATCGGCCTGTAAAGAATGATAAGGGGTTATGAATAAAAGTAAGGTAAAACACTGTAAGGAGTAATTATTGAGGTTGATGGCTTACTGCAGGGGCCGGGTTCTTCTTGCAGAAAGGAAGTAAGCCGAAGGTGTTACTGGTCACCGTGCCTTCTTTCAGCAACGTCTGAGTCATAGCCTCTACCACATCATCTGGTAAGTCGTCGGGGCTATGACGCAGTGGGTCATCCTTCTCGCCAGAGTAAGTGCACATTAAGCCGGGGCGGCGGCTTAACGGAATTACTCGCCAAGCGACCCAGACTCGAACCAGTTCAACACCATCCAAGCCATTTCCTAAAAGAGCTTTGATTTTGCTAATGGTAGGAGCAAGTGGCTGACGTTCAACAGCAGTCACTTTATCTCGCAGTGGGTGGTTGGATTCAAGGCGCAAGGCGCGGAAGCCGGGCAGAGGATTTTCGTCAGCCAGAGAAGTATCTTGACAGTAGAACCACGTCTGATTCCAATCCTTTGGATGACTCGGCAGTTCAGCATAAGGAAAAAGGCAGTCTCTCCATCGTTGAATCGAGATGCCACCAAGTTCCAGACTGGGCCCGTTGGCGCGTTCATTCTGCCGGTTTAAGTAAAACAATTCTCTGAATAAAAGTAAGCTGGGTTCTTCCCCAAGGTACACCTCGCAGAAGACTTGGAAGTTGAAAATATTTGACACGGAATTGGGTCCGATGTCTTGAGGTCTGAGGTCGAAGAAATGTAAAACATCCCTGAAGAATTTTGAACCGGGTGGAGCAAAGCCCCGGTTCATATGATCAGTAAACACAATCACCTCCCCCTCCTTGGGTTGAGGCTTCTCCTCTGACGGGTTAGGAGCACGATAAGACATGACCTCTTTCTTGGGCAGATGGCCGGATTTCACAAAGTCAGACAAAGTGCTTTACATGTGATGGATTTGACCCGATTGCAGGTCACGGGAGCTTTGGGAGCCTTGGGTGCCATTGAGTAAATTGAAGCCTATGAAAAAAAATAAGAAGTTCCGGTTCAAATTTAACCCGGAGGAAAGCATTTTAAAGTTTATTCAGATGGCGGCTTAAGAAGGGGCCTAATGACATATGGGTGACTATGCAGTAATATTTAAACTGTTAAAGGTATCAAAGGCACTTCAATTTTTTTAAGTCGCCGGAACAAGCGAGGTTGACAACCGGTGTTGTCTTAAACCGGCCGTATGGGCTACCATGGCTAAACAGAGTCAACAGATGCAGTTTTTGGCTAAGTGTGGAACAAACAGGTTTCACAATTTTCCGAAATTATTTTGGATCAAACGGTTGTTCTGAAAAGAAAAATTTCTAGACCTAAAACAGTGCATAGAAGCTCATACACTCGAAGAGGGCTTCCGAACAAGGGAAATGAGATCTGTTTCTATGCAAGTTAAGCACAAACAATCACCACAACAGTTCTACGTTATTCTTACGATCTAACATGGCATTGGAGGTAAAAACTATCGAGGGTTTGCAGCAGGCGGCGATGAACACCGACGAACTCAAAAAAGTTCTAATGTAGGTCTAAGAAAGGGAAGGAGAGGAACTCACGGATGTGGACGAGCTGTGGAGATTCGCCGTCGATTTCTGGTCAGAGTCAGGTTGATGAAGCGGCCTGAGTCGATGAAGGCGGGGAGTTCGACGGCGGCGGCGGCGGAGCTCGAGCGACAGAGAGGCAGCAAGAGGAAGAAGACGACTGAAAGAGGGGAGAATGGAAGACCTAGGTCGTGCCTATTTATAAGGGAAGGCCGACTGAGACGGCGCGAGAAACGACGAGACCAAACATCATTATCCAGCAGCCCCGACGCCTCGGTTTTCGGAAGGGTCAATAAAGGCAAAGATCCGTTGGAGGATACGATAGAGTAAAATATGAATTTAATTGAAGATGACGTCACGGCGGGTTAACACGGATCCAGAAGATGACGTCACGACGGGTTATGACCTTCTCGCAGGACTAAAGACAGAAGGACTGGTTGTCAAGGTATTTTAAGATTGACATGAACCGGTTCAAATCAATCTGGGGCCTAATGTTGGGGATATAACTATTTGTGTAAGCCGCCCAGGAGGGGCCGGGTTATGCAAAGAGAGACTCATCAGAAGAATCCCAAGACCAAGCATGAAGATGGCAGTGCAACAAAGGGTCTAAGGCCCATATGCGACTTAAGGCCCATAGTGATAAATCGCCATGGTGGCATGACTTGTATTATAAGGTAGAATTAACTAGTCACCGAGCCGGACACTGTCTATAAGCCGGCCAGGACTCTGTAGGCCGCGGGGTGTCAACCCTTGTATATAAGGGGACGGCCCGCTGGCGGCTTAGGGCAAGAAACAACTCATCGAGAGCTGGGCATAGCGTATCTCGCTCCCTGGTCATCGAGACATCAAGCAATACCAACCCAACTAGATGTAGGCTTTCCTTCACCGCAAGGGGCCGAACTAGTATAAAACCTCTCGTGTCCTTTGTCCCGATTAACCCCTTAAGCTTCCTAGTTGCGATGGCTCCACGACTAAGTCCTTGCAAGAGTACATCTAACGTGACAATTCCACGACATATCCTATGCGAGCTTTCAGGTAAAGGTTAATGGGCAACTACCGCCGTCATTCTGCCCATCTAGAGGTATCCGACAATGGGACCCCATCTCCCGGTATTTTATTTTTATTGTGTGGGGAAGGGTTCTGGTGCATGTTGAAAAATTATGATGGTGGATGGGTTAACAAAGGAATTCGACCTCAGTCCAGTGCTCCCTGGATTTCACATTTCCCCTTTGCCGACGATTGCTTAATCTTTAAGAAAGTGGATTCCCGCAGTGCCAACCGTCTGAATGAGACACTACAGACTTATTGCCTTAATTCTGGCCAAAGTGCAAATAAATTCAAAAACACTATTTTTTTCAGCCCTAACAGTGGTGCTTCTATTAGAAGGGGAATGAGACATGCCTTGCAGTTTAGAAAAAAAAACTTTATTAGGAAAATATCTTGGCCTCCCGACCACCTTAGGAAGGATTACTGAAAACAACTTATACATATAGTCAAAAGGTCCAGGTCTAATGTGCAACGATGATGTAAAAATACTCTCAGGTGTGGCTAAGGTGGTTCACTTGAAAACATTGATTCAAGTGTTACCGACCTACTCTATGAGCTATTTCAAGCTCATTAAGGGGTTGTGCAAGAAGGTTAGGACAATCATGTGCAGTATTGTTGGGTTGGATCACTTGATAAATGGGGAATGCATTGGCATTTTTGGGACAAGATGTCCCTAATGAAATTCAAAGGAGGAATAGGATTCTGGGATCCTGACGTCTTTAATGATGCCATGTTGGGTAAGCAGGCGTGGCGACTGTTGGTGAAGCCGGAGAGCTTGTGTGCGAGGGTCCTTAGGGGATGACATTTTCGTGATAGAAACTTTCTGCAGGCCGGGTGCCCAGAAAGTGCATCGCTAGCCTGGCGAGCTATTGTAAAAGGGAAGGAGGATCTTAAAATTGATTAGGCGAATTGGTAGTGAGAGAACCACAAAATTCTGACATGACCAATGTATACAGTGTACATCATCTATGCGGGTGATGTGCAGATTGTCGGATAACCTGGTCCAACTAGTTGTCGATCTTGTTGATGAGTAGATTGGAAATTGGGGATTTCGAACTTCTTCGACAATAGTTCATCCCTCCCGGCGTTGAGGCCATTTTGAACATGCCCATGCCAAGAAATGCAACTGATGATATATGAGCATGGGCCCAAAAACAGGATGGGAGGTTTTCTGTACATGCTGCGCTTTAATGGAAAAGAATATTCATGCAGTGATGCACCTACCAGCTCGTTTGGGAATGCAGAAGTTTGAAAGGCCTTATGGAAACTTTGGATTCAACCCAAAATATAAATATTTTGGTGAGTAATTAAGAATATGCTACCAGCCGTTTCGGAGTTGAAGGGAGGGCACATCATATAGATTGCCTTTTTAACCCATGTGCGGAAATGAAAATGAGTCTTTATTCCATGCACCAGGCACATGTGATCATGTGAAACTCTTCTGGGAGGCAACTAGGGGATTTTTCCATGATAAGATGCCAACTTTGCATCCAGGTACGCAGGCAAAGGATCTCCTTGACATTTATTCTGGAGAAGAAGATGAGTGCAATCACTATCTCTGTTATGTTGGCAATATGCATAGCAGGAATAAGTATGCTCGTGAAGAGGTAAGTACCATCCTATAAAATCCATGCATCTAGCTCACAACCTCTTGTCGTCACTAGAGGTTCTTGAACACGAGGTTGTTGTTCGTCCCGTGGAAAGATTCAAGAGGCATGATCATGGTTGAATCAAAATCAATTTCGATGGGGGTTCTTAGAGACCATGAAGGTAATTTGGTTCACTGCAGATGCACCAAGCACACGACGATTTCTGATCCTTTTGTGATCGAGGTCCTGGCATGCCGGGATGTTGCTCAAATGACAGTGAACCGGGTTTCAGTTCGTGATTCTTGAGTACGGTAACTAGGATATTGTGAATATGTGAAAGGAAATTGTTAAAAGATCTGGCTTCCATGTTTTTAGAGAGATTCACTGATTTCAGTTTTTTTTGCTAGGAGGAGTGCAAAAGGTGTGTTGTGCATAGGAGCCGCTTAAGTGACAAGTCGATTCCCGCTCTTGTGATGTAAATCTTGATTTTCTGATTGGTCTTTTACAATAGGATTTGATCCCACCAAACAATGAACAAAGTGCTCAAAGGGTGGTTTAGAAAAAGATAATAGGAGCATGAGATCTTTATCGAACGGTTACCAATATCAAATGTGGAAGAACTTCCCCGTAAAACAATATATATCAAGCAAAAAAGATGATGGAGTACCAACTACTAAATTATGGTAAATGTTAAAACTTTGACGTCGGATTTTTAGCGTTTGCCGGCGATCCAGATTTGTTATGCGAAAACAGATAAATTTACCATATTGTTGTGTAAAATTTGTCATGTTCTAAAGTGAAATTGCCATGTAGTGCAAAAAATTCAGATATTTTTTCATGTTGCATAGTAATAACCACGTATTTGATTGGGATCCGATCGTATCTAAAGGCGGATGTTTATTGGGGCTGTAAAATTATGGTCACTCCTGAAATGAAAACAAATAATGGATTCATGAACTCAAGAGTACTCCTAGAACACACGAAATCGGACCAACTCGATCAGATCGGGTGCACCAAACGCGAGGGAGACCACGCCGTCCGCGGTCCGCCTAACTCGCAAAGCTTTCCTCTTTCCACGCCGCCCCGATCCTTCCGCTCCGCCCAGCCTCCGCCCCCCATGCATTCCCCCGCGCCGGCCGCGGGCGCCGCCTCCGTCCTCCCCAAGGACTCCCGCCCGCTCCCCTGCCTCCTCCTCGTCTCCCTCCTGCTCCTCCTCCTGCTCCACTTCCTCTCCTCCTCCTCCCCTTCTACGCCCGCGCCCCCGGACGCGCCCCACCGCACCCCGCTCCCGGCCGGCGCCGCCTCCGCCGGCCCAGCCCCGCCCGCGCTCGCATTCCTCCTCACCGGCTCCGCGGGCGACGCCGACCGCCTCCACCGCCTGCTCCTCGCCACCTACCACCCCCGCAACCTCTACCTCCTCCTCCTCGACCGGGCCGCCCCCGCGTCCGACCGCGTACGGCTCGCCCGGGAGGTGCGCGCTGGCCCCGGCCGCGCCGGCAACGTCCACGTCGTGGGCGACCCCGGGTTCGCTAACCCGCGCGGTGCTTCCGCGCTCGCCGCCGCTCTGCACGGCGCCTCTCTGCTGCTGCAGCTCGGCCAGGGCTGGGAGTGGTTCGTGCACCTCGACGCTGGGGACTACCCGCTCGTCGCCCCCGACGGTGACTCCTCTCTCCACACCTACTTTATGTTGTACACCGTAACACAGATCTAGGCATTTACTACTTGTTAGTACAGAACTGTGAATCTAGTTGCCCTTTTCCTGTTCTCAGGGATCGTTCATGTGTGTGTGATAGTGTGAGATGAGTGTTTAATGTAGATAGATCTCTCTTAATTGAATGGGCATAAAATATATAAACCAAGCCACTAGTAGGCATTAGCTACATAAACTTCAATGCATTACAGATCGAATGAACTAATTAAGTGTTTGAAGAATCATATTGTCATGGTGGTAAATCTTCTTGTTTAACTTTGGCAACTACATTGTCATGGTAGAATCATATTGATGCTTGTTGTATCCTATGTCATGTCGCCCAGAAAAGAAAACTGCAACCATACCTGTGTGTATGTGGAGCATAGGCAACTTGGTCTTTTGTATTCACTCTTTAATGTGTCGAAAGAAGGAATGCAAAATGGAAATGAATTAATATTTTGGCAACATAAACATCTTTCCATCATGCTACTTTACTTCTGCTTTCCCGCCCTAGAACGTTACCTTTCAGGATGGTTTGGAAATTATTCGGGCGAGTAGGCATAGGTGGATGAAAATAGCGATATAATCTGGTTCCAGAAAATAATTGCTACTCCCTCTGTAAACTAATATAACCAGTGACTGTCTAAAACATCTTATATTAGTTTACAGGGTAGTGTCTCTTATGCTTTGTATTAGACCTAGACAGAGGACTGGTTTTCTTGTAACCTATAGCTTAGGAAGTAGAACACAAAATAAATCCATGCCTCGTGTTCAGCCTTAAGAGTTTTTACGGTATTTCACAGGCATTGGCTTTGTTAGTTGAAGTTGAAACAGTGCAACTTGCTATATTATTTCTAAAAGAGTCTTGCTATTGCTTATAGTGTTTCTACTTTCTTGGTTATAAAATTGTAGAACAGAATGGTAGATAGCGTTCATGTATTGCCATTTCATTAATCCTAAGTGGGAACTAATAACAGCTAATCAGCTATTAGGTGAAGCTTAATCTGTACTCTGTAAATCTTTAACTCTTCTAAGCTGATTTGACTTCAAATTCTTGGCAGATCTCCTACATGTCTTATCATATCTACCAAGGGATATAAACTTCATTCAGCATACCAGTTATATTGGCTGGAAGGAGTAAGGATATGTCATAATTCTGAATTGTCGCTTTGTTCATTCGGATTTGGGAGTTCAAGATATTGGCATTGTATGTCTGTGCAGGTCAAGACATATAAGACCAATTGTTGTTGATCCTGGTCTATACCTCTCATCAAGGACTGACATTTTTTATGCCACTCAAAAGCGTGAACTGCCAAGTGCATACAAATTATTTACTGGTGAGGTGCTAATGCATTTCTATATTTGTCAGTAGATACTCCCGTTATGTTTGAGAAAATCTGGAATCATATATTATATGCTATGATGCTAATGGTGTCACAATACACATTTGAGTATATAGGTGGAAATTCTTAATCATCTATTCGTTTAGTTTATTTCGTTGACCTGGCCGTTGGTTAATGGTTATTCATGCATGGCATTATATTATCAAGCATGCTCTCATAGTCTGTCATACTTATCTTTGCTCTACTACTGTACTACCTGAATCAATACCGCATGAAAATGTTATTGCTAGATCTCTAGATTCATGGTACTTTCTTTTAGAAGGCATTTAGTATGTTTGGGTTGTAATTGCTTTGTCTGATGCATATGTGCACACCATCACTTTATGATAAGATCTCATCAGATTAAACTGTTGTTTCTAGGGTATGCCTATTCATGGTAATATTCATGCAGGTTGTGCAAACTAGTATATGTCGAACAACATATATTTGAAAACCCCAAGCTCCATTTTAAATCTCTGGAGGTCTTATAAGAATTACTTGAATGAAGGTTTTGTTTTGAACATCCTGATAGAAACTGATGTTGTTTAGTGACAATAAATGCACTAGAAACATGATATTCAGTGTCAATGTATATGATAATAAGTGCATAGTAATTGGCAGAATAAAGGAAGGAAAAGAATGGGTGCGGAGCACTTGTAGAAAGCATAGATGCATGCAAACTAAGTTAAACCTTAGACCATACAGTAGATTCTTGTGTTAAATTTTCAGGTATATTTCTATGCAACTTTACCCTTGTGTGTGAACACTATAGAACTAAATTGAGGGTGAGTATAATAGATATGTAAAAGGAGGACACTATTGTCATACAGGGTAGGGCTAACCCTAACCCCAATCTCATGTAGCTTTTCCTGTCGCTGAAAGAGCTCTGCACGTTTATACTGTTTTACTCGACAAATTTGTATTCTTAAATGTCTAACAGTTCACTTCCTTTTTGCGACTTTCAACTTCACTTCATTAAATTCCTTGTATGCATCTTAAGTTGTCGTTTTCTTTTACCTAACTAGCCAAATACCCGCGTACCCGTAATTGTGCAGTTAGATATTACAGTAATATAACTGTGATGCGTATGGTTGTTGTATTTCTTATACAACTGTAACGGTTCTAATATATACACTAATCTGCACGTATATGATGATGGAAGCTCCTTTTAACCTTGTTGGAGTATATTTTTTCGTTGGTTATAATGGTTAAAATATACCTGTATTTAATTATAATGTTGTCTCTTTGCAGGTTCTTCGTCTGTCATCCTTTCTCGGGCATTTACCGAGTATTGTATCGTCGGAACAAATAATCTACCGAGAACTATGCTGATGTACTACACTAACATGCCATTGCCACACAAGAAGTATTTCCAGACAGTCCTCTGCAATTCCCCCAAGTTCAACAGGACCGTTGTTAACCATGACCTGCACTACTGGGCATCGGATGGAACGTCCAAAAACGATCCCCGTCTGCTGACCCTGACTGACGCGGAAAACATGACCGCGAGCAGTGCAGCTTTCGGGACTAGATTCGCCAAGGATGACCCTGTGCTCGACCACATCGACGAGGAGATTCTACACCGCCTGCCTGGAGAGCCGGCTCCAGGAGGATGGTGCATAGGTGCTGGGGCGACAATCCCTGTTCTGTTTGGGTAGCACGGATGTTCTTAGACCGGGCCTGCGGCTATGAAACTTGCCAAGTTCCTCGCGCAAAGGCTATCCTATCCAGCTTTTTATTCTCAGCAGTGTGTATGGGACTGATGAGTTGCTGTAAATTGTATCACCACAAAACCACGGGTTCAGTTATCTTTGTGTACCCTGTGCTGTGTTTCTACGGGTCTTATAAGAATTACTTGAATGAAGGTTTTGTTTTGAACATCCTGATAGAAACTGATGTTGTTTAGTGACAATAAATGCACTAGAAACATGATATTCAGTGTCAATGTATATGATAATAAGTGCATAGTAATTGGCAGAATAAAGGAAGGAAAAGAATGGGTGCGGAGCACTTGTAGAAAGCATAGATGCATGCAAACTAAGTTAAACCTTAGACCATACAGTAGATTCTTGTGTTAAATTTTCAGGTATATTTCTATGCAACTTTACCCTTGTGTGTGAACACTATAGAACTAAATTGAGGGTGAGTATAATAGATATGTAAAAGGAGGACACTATTGTCATACAGGGTAGGGCTAACCTAACCCCAATCTCATGTAGCTTTTCCTGTCGCTGAAAGAGCTCTGCACGTTTATACTGTTTTACTCGACAAATTTGTATTCTTAAATGTCTAACAGTTCACTTCCTTTTTGCGACTTTCAACTTCACTTCATTAAATTCCTTGTATGCATCTTAAGTTGTCGTTTTCTTTTACCTAACTAGCCAAATACCCGCGTACCCGTAATTGTGCAGTTAGATATTACAGTAATATAACTGTGATGCGTATGGTTGTTGTATTTCTTATACAGCTGTAACGGTTCTAATATATACACTAATCTGCACGTATATGATGATGGAAGCTCCTTTTAACCTTTTGGAGTATATTTTTTCGTTGGTTATAATGGTTAAAATATACCTGTATTTAATTATAATGTTGTCTCTTTGCAGGTTCTTCGTCTGTCATCCTTTCTCGGGCATTTACCGAGTATTGTATCGTCGGAACAAATAATCTACCGAGAACTATGCTGATGTACTACACTAACATGCCATTGCCACACAAGAAGTATTTCCAGACAAAAAACGATCCCCGTCTGCTGACCCTGACTGACGCGGAAAACATGACCGCGAGCAGTGCAGCTTTCGGGACTAGATTCGCCAAGGATGACCCTGTGCTCGACCACATCGACGAGGAGATTCTACACCGCCTGCCTGGAGAGCCGGCTCCAGGAGGATGGTGCATAGGTGCTGGGGACGACAATCCCTGTTCTGTTTCGGGTAGCACGGATGTTCTTAGACCCGGGCCTGCGGCTATGAAACTTGCCAAGTTCCTCGCGCAAAGGCTATCCTATCCAGCTTTTTATTCTCAGCAGTGTGTATGGGACTGATGAGTTGCTGTAAATTGTATCACCACGAAACCACGGGTTCAGTTATCTTTGTGTACCCTGTGCTGTGTTTCTACGGGTCTTATAAGAATTACTTGAATGAAGGTTTTGTTTTGAACATCCTGATAGAAACTGATGTTGTTTAGTGACAATAAATGCACTAGAAACATGATATTCAGTGTCAATGTATATGCTAATAAGTGCATAGTAATTGGCAGAATAAAGGAAGGAAAAGAATGGGTGCGGAGCACTTGTAGAAAGCATAGATGCATGCAAACTAAGTTAAACCTTAGACCATACAGTAGATTCTTGTGTTAAATTTTCAGGTATATTTCTATGCAACTTTACCCTTGTGTGTGAACACTATAGAACTAAATTGAGGTGAGTATAATAGATATGTAAAAGGAGGACACTATTGTCATACAGGGTAGGGCTAACCCTAACCCCAATCTCATGTAGCTTTTCCTGTCGCTGAAAGAGCTCTGCACGTTTATACTGTTTTACTCGACAAATTTGTATTCTTAAATGTCTAACAGTTCACTTCCTTTTTGCGACTTTCAACTTCACTTCATTAAATTCCTTGTATGCATCTTAAGTTGTCGTTTTCTTTTACCTAACTAGCCAAATACCCGTGTACCCGTAATTGTGCAGTTAGATATTACAGTAATATAACTGTGATGCGTATGGTTGTTGTATTTCTTATACAACTGTAACGGTTCTAATATATACACTAATCTGCACGTATATGATGATGGAAGCTCCTTTTAACCTTGTTGGAGTATATTTTTTTGTTGGTTATAATGGTTAAAATATACCTGTATTTAATTATAATGTTGTCTCTTTGCAGGTTCTTCGTCTGTCATCCTCTCTCGGGCATTTACCGAGTATTGTATCGTCGGAACAAATAATCTACCGAGAACTATGCTGATGTACTACACTAACATGCCATTGCCACACAAGAAGTATTTCCAGACAGTCCTCTGCAATTCCCCCAAGTTCAACAAGACCGTTGTTAACCATGACCTGCACTACTGGGCATCGGATGGAACGTCCAAAAACGATCCCCGTCTGCTGACCCTGACTGACGCGGAAAACATGACCGTGAGCAGTGCAGCTTTCGGGACTAGATTCGCCAAGGATGACCCTGTGCTCGACCACATCGACGAGGAGATTCTACACCGCCTGCCTGGAGAGCCGGCTCCAGGAGGATGGTGCATAGGTGCTGGGGACGACAATCCCTGTTCTGTTTCGGGTAGCACGGATGTTCTTAGACCCGGGCCTGCGGCTATGAAACTTGCCAAGTTCCTCGCGCAAAGGCTATCCTATCCAGCTTTTTATTCTCAGCAGTGTGTATGGGACTGATGAGTTGCTGTAAATTGTATCACCACGAAACCACGGGTTCAGTTATCTTTGTGTACCCTGTGCTGTGTTTTTTCTTATGACGTCTTATAGTGCCGCTCCTGATATGATGTCCTGTGCAATTATACATTCTTGTCGTAAGAGCATGTCCTGCAAATGGGTGCAGAGCGAGGAAGAAGACCACACTGCTTCGGGATCAGCATGCCACGTGGAAATGGAACAGAATTTCAGAAGTCATTGTTACACGCTCTGACCAAAAGGATGCCCAACCAACTTATCTGATTTTGTCTCCCAGCTTAATCATAAAAACGGAAGCCAAACAAGCTCAATAGGTTGCTGATCGGGGCGCGGTTTTTCTTTTTGACTACAAGGAGGGAGAACCAAGTCAAATAATGATATTGAGCTGTGTGGTAACCATGTTTTCCTTCCCCTTCATGGATTTAGGGTTAGGGTGTAGAACTGTAGATTCATGAGGTGCAACCGTCTACTCGACTGCCAGTTGCGACCTAAACCTAAAAGCACGAATGAATTCAAAACTACACATAATAAACTAACAATTCACTGCTATGGCTAGATGCGCCTTCATATTGGATAGAAAGTGATTTGATGAGGCAGTAACAAATAAGCAACAAATTAGGAACTTCCAAACCGCCATAGCTAGTTGTAAACCTCCTTGAGTGAAGTGGTAGATTGATGAAGAATCATTATACTCCTATGCCTTGTTGACACTTACCGTTTCCTCCTCATCTAAACTACCACACTGCACATTATGTCCAATTATGGTACATACCTGATGGAACAAGATTGGGCCAGTTTTACTAAGATGTTTGAAAGCGGAAAAATAATTACAAGGTAACTATTAGAAAGAAAGTGATTTGATGAGGCAGTAACATTTGAAGCAATTACTTTTCCTTTCTTATTCATCTTATTTGTTTGATATGAAGGCATAGTTTGGACAGCAGCCATGTAGGACTCCGACACCCCTGGGCCACTCAAATCCTACTCCCGGCCCCATTCTCTTGCACTCCGCCCCTTCCCCCCCTTGCTTTGCATCCACGCCCTCATCCTCTATTGATGCCACTGCACCTCTTCGACCGCCACACAGGCATTGCCGGACGTTCGCAACCACCACCCACGCATCCGTTCGCCTTGTACTATGGCGTCGTCCACCCAGGATCCGTCTGCAGCCAGGTACACTCCGCTCCCTGTTGACGACGTCGATGACGGCCACCACGCCCAACAGGTGTCCTGTCAAATGTCATTAAGCTTATTTCGAACTTCATGTTGTTTTTTTAGAGTATGAAGGATGGCGGAGTACTCGAGCATAAAGGATGAGCTGTTGTGCAACGCATGGTTGGCCGTATCCACAGATTTCGTAGGCAGGAGAAAAAGGTTGCCTTTGACTTTTGATAATATTATTAATATATGCAATGTATGATATAAAATTATATCATTACAAACTCCTTTCACATACAAATTTGAAGTTATGCTTTGCATAACATGCATGTCATATATTATTGCTTTAACCCATGGTCAAAGGCAACCTCAAGAAATGTATTAGGCCCTATATATCTGAATGGAGGGAGAACATCTATACACCATCCATCGTTGCTTCGAGATTTTTGCCATCTGTGACAAAATTTGCTTTGTTTTGTAGTGTCATGCAATGTTTTATGGGTCATTTTGCTCATTTCAATACACTTCGAAACATCATGATACATCTTGAAACACGAGAAGAACACAATGAAACATCATGTATAACAGTTTCAAACCAAGATTTAGTTTTTAAAAATAATTAGAAAATGTGGCATCAATATCAAAGCGACGACACACGATGAATGCATGCACGGGGTATATCATACACACTAGATCGGCAACGCGCCTTGGCGCGAGGGTGCCGGTCCAACCGATATGGCCAAGCAATGGAAGATCAAACCACATGATGCCTTAGTAGGCCAGATTTACATGTAACAGGACAATAGTTTATGGAGAGGAATAAACATTCCAGAAATGTAACATCATCAAGTTCAACAGAGTCATAAGATTATAAAAACTAACCCGCCCCAGAAGTAAGGCAACATCAAATTGTCATGAGATTACAAAAGCTAATTAGCTGACATTAAGTTCAGTAATACGAGCAGGAACATAAGCAAGCAAAAGCCAACACAGTGGAAGTGGACACGATAAAATTACAAAGCCAATTAGATATTTCCAACAACGTAGGATCCTGAATGTGAGAATTCCCAAATGTGAAAAATTTCGATGCAGCATAGTACGGTGAAAGGTTCAGACGCATGGTTTATATGAATGGTGGTGTGTGGAACTGAATAGAACATTTCATCAAGCAAATTATTTTTACCTGCTATTCCATGCATATAAAAACAAACATCAATGACATCACACTACAATTGAGAAGTGCAGATAATCACTACAACAGAGAACTAACATAACAAACATATCTGAATGTGCCAACCAAAACAAGTAGCCCAGATGGACATAGCAAGCATGAATTGCATTCAGGAGCACCTGGCCAACATTCAGAAGCACATAATGAAGCCCTAAAGCATGGGCACAAGAACCACAGAATCCCATACCAAAAAGCTAACAACAAACACAACCCATCAGAGGGCACTTTGATTAACAGAACTGTAATACATTAGGCATAGAATCTCAATTCTTTTCCTAACCAACCATGTGAATCATCCAATCCTTAAGACAGACGAACAAGCAAGGATCAATCAAAATAAACCAAAAGTTTCACAACAAAAATACTGTGAACTTGATATAAATATATATAATGCTCCCAGGCCCCATAAACATCCCCATATGTAGAAATCAAGTGAAAACAAGTCAGAAACAACAAATGAGCAAACGTGTGGGGCACAATTATTGCAATTTGCAGGCCAAGGTAAACAAACTTATATGGATAGATAGTTTCTGAATCTTGGAGACGGCCTACCAATTTATTAAAAGGGGTGAAAATTTACGGTGTTCACAAAAATAAGTAGTTGTGTTGTGCACCCAGTTTACATTGACAGAATCAAGTGCGGAAAGGATGACCTTTTCCCCCAACAAAAAAGGTAAAGCCAAAAACCTCGCATAAGTTGCAAAATCAAGAGCTACAAAGGAATCGCTACCTCCTGTAGTTTTAGCCATACTCGTCAATAATTTTTTAGCAAAGCAATTTATTCTCTATAGGAATATTTAATCCATGTGAGCAAAGAATCTAGCGAGACTCGTCAAAATATGCAATCCATGTGTGCAAGGACTCACATGCTGGTAAATGCAGTAATAGTATACTACTCATTGGAGGCCATTATTGGTAGCGGCCTAGTACATAAAAAATAATATAAACCATCTCTGAACTGACACGGCTCACCTGGAAAGCACCAAAAATAACCGACAAATGGGTTTTAAAAAACTTCTAATGAGTTTAAAAGATAGGAGAACTACAATGAAAATATTATCAAACATTTTTAGTATGCAACCATCTCCGAACCCAACTAAGGAAAACTGGAAGGAACATGAGAGGGGCGTAGTGTGCCTGGTCGAGCGTTCGTGTTCCAAAAGGAGAGATGCCTTGTTGAATACAGATAGATTTGCAAAAAAACATAACTGAAAAGAGTACAATTCTGTGTCTAGCAACGACCTACAACTAATGTGAACAGTCAATTACATAATTTCTTAGAAGGCAGAGAAAGCATAATCCTTCAGATATAGACCTTCACGTATAGACATATACACAATTAAAAGAAAAACTGGCAGTCGACTATAAATAGAGAATTGGTTTATTTTTATAGAAATGGTGGGCAGGGTAGACCTAAAAACAAGTGACCAAACTTTAACATGAAGCAACATCACACAGAAGTAAGTTTCACCAAATGCATTGTAATCTATATCTGAGATAAGACAAAAATCCAGAAAAATTAGAGTGCATATGTAGTAGTGCAGTAGTACATGGTGTCTATCTTAGTGCACAATTTTTTTGTGAGTCAAAGGGGATCAGAGTAGAAATGTTCCAGCTAAATGTCTCATGTACAAACAATATTATCTGTATATCGATATGGTCATGGTTATGAGTAGTTTCAAAGAATAAATGCTAATCCTATGAGCAAGCTGAGCATAATAAATTAAGTGTTAACTATTTGAAAATATATCGATAGAAGTAGCTTGTCCTGCAGGACAAAACATGCCATCAGTCATTTCTATACTAACGAGTGCGCTGAAATATATCCATGGTTGGTCAGCCTTGTTGAGAACCTTGTCAGCCTTGTAATGCAAATACTAATTATGCAATTCAGAAGTAAACTGAGTATCAAAGCTAGACATTTGTAGCTGATACCATAGCTCTCAAATTCAACAAAAAGTGGCTTGATATGCATTGCAGTTTCTGAAAGACAAAGTAAAAAAGCACATCAATCATTAGTAGATTTTGCCAAAATGAAACCTAGCTTGATATGCATGCAGTTTGTGAAACACAAAGTAAAGAGCACATTAAAAATTAGTCTTGAGATCATGTAACCATCATGCAGACCAAGCCGGTGGCCAGCAACTTCGGATCCTAATTCCAGAAATATCTTGTCAGCAAAGAAACACACACAACCATCATATTAATAGGGCACCAACAGAATCTCCTATATCATCTGCATATTAAAAGGAATAAGCATAACGTACATATGAAACCCGTGGTTTTATTTTACACACTTGACAAAGAAAATGCAAGAGTAAGCATATATACGCAAACGATCCATCCATGTTCTTATCATACCATCTGCTACAAGAAATCAAGGAGTTCTTGCCTCTGAACTTTGCTAGCTACTCTGTTACATTTTGTCCTAGAACTTGTAATATTTTGGCTGACAGACTTGCAGCCTTTGGGGCACGGCTGGAGCAAATACCCATGTTATTTGGCTGGGTAAGGCTTGAGCGTTCGTGCATGACCTTGTAGCCAGCAATCTGGGAACTGTTATTGGTTAATGGAAGGACCCTTTCCACCTAAAAATACTCACCCCTGAGTTCTGATCTGATTACATTCTTTTAGGTTCTTCTGCATATTTGCAGACTGTCTGCTCTAGTGCACTCATCCGAGAAGGAAATGGCCGACCGGTCTGGTGGAGTGCTACCCAGGAGTAACCTGAATTTTTTAAACAGACAGTTGCTCTTTCAGAAAGTTTACAAAAATAAAATACACAATTATTAACATGTCTTGCCGTCTAATCATGCTATAACAATAACCATATGTAACAGGCGTCTGATTTCAGTTAGCTTCATAATAAGTCCAGTTCCGAGCACTACAAAATAAACCTAGGCCCTGTTTGTTTCATAAGTCCTAGGACTTTTTTAAGTCGCAACTTATAAGTCATAAGTCCCTACCTGTTTGTTTACAGGGACTTATAAGTCCCGAGTCCCTACCTGTTTGTTTACAGGGACTTATAAGTCCATGTTGCACCACTGCAACGAGGCTCAGGAGAGGGCCTGTCCGGCGATTGGAGGCACCGTTGCAACGAATCGAGGCAGAACGAACCGAGGCGGGGAGGCGACGGGGCGAGAGGCGGGGCGGCGAACGGGCGGCGAACCGAGGCGGGCGGCGACGGGCGAGAGGCGGGCGGCGAACCAAGGCGGGCGGCGACGAGGCGGCGACGGGCGAGAGGCGGGCGGCGACGGGCGGGCGAACCGAGGCGGGCGGCGACGGGCGAGAGGCGGGCGATACGGGCGGGAGGCGGGCGGCGACGGGCGGGCGAACCGAGGCAGGCGGCGACGGGCGAGAGGGCGGGGCGACGGGCGGGCGACGGGGTGTGGGGAACGAGCTGGAGCGAATAAGTCCCAATAAGCTCCTCCCTAAGAGTCTTATTTGATAAGTCCCAAATCACCACAATAAGCCCCAATAAGTCCCTTGTGTTTGGTTTAGGTGGGACTTATAAGGACTTTTTTAAGTCCCTAAACCAATAAGTCCCTGGAAACAAACACCCCCCTAGTCCTAGATGAACATATCATCGAACGTATACAGAGTTAAACATCACAATGGGGTTATTTCAAAATACCTTTTCATCCACCCAGGTGCTTCTGTGTTAACACTGTCAGTAGTTTGCGCAGGCCCAGTGGGTGATGTCTCTTGCCGCTGTCTCTCGCCACAGTTCGGCCTACCAGCGCCACAACCGTCAACTTACTGCCCTTGTCCAGAGAAAACATTCCGGTCATCTTGACATCTCAGATTCACTCCATCTGGCATTAAAAACACAAGAGGCACCTAATCTGGGTGTTCCAGACTGTCGGCGAACTCCTACGGAGAGGAAACCTGTAAAAACCAGCCAATGATGGATGGACAGTCATCAAATCGGCTTCCTTATCCCGGATTGCCCACAAATCAGAAAAACAAGGAGACCAGTAGATATTTGCGGAAGACAGAACCACTTACCGTTGGACAGCATCTGGCAGGAGCTCAAGGCCACCATCTTCCATCTGCAGAATACTAAAGTTACATAATCAAAAAAACAAGGAGACCAGTATAGAAATCAGAACTGCAGAATACTAAAGTTACATAATCAAAACAGTACAGAAAAAACTGCACAAAGATGACCACAAACTCTTTATTTACAAGGGGAAAAATATCATTCATTATTCCAACCCATAAACTTAAGGTCAATCCAGTTTAGGAAGTGGTAATGTCTCCTACCTATTAATTCTTAGGTTTAAATTTGATCTGAAATAAGTAGCACATACAGGCCTAAGTACTGCGGATTCAAAATCACATGTTGTATTTTATCTCTTACTAAGCTTATGACCTGAATTAAACATGTGGTCAGATCCATTGCAAGATAAATGAGCAAACTGTGGACTGAGAATGAGAGGGGGGGAGATACAAACCTGTAGGTCAAGAAGGTTTCATTGAGGTCTAGCACAACCAGAGGGAGAGAACTGCCAAAATCCGTATGATTGTTTGCCAAAATAAGAAAGGATGAGACAATTAGCACTAAGGTCAGGCTATACAGTAAAATAAAAAAGGTGGAGACTCGGTCAGAGGAGGCCATCAGGCGCGGGTGCAGAGGCGAGGGCGTCCATGGCTGCTATCCACACGGGGGAGAGAGAGATGTGAGAGAGAGAAGGAAGAAAAGGGGCGCCGTCCCCCGGCGGCTCACAGGCTCGTCCTTGCTCCCACATCGCGGCACGGGAGATGGAAGGAGCAGCGGTGTGAGAGAGAGAAAGGCTGCGGCCACTTGACGCGGGCCTCGACAAGCGGGAAGGAGAAGGGCCAGGGCGGGGCGGATGGGTGACGGGTCCGGGGCGTACCTCTTGGGCGAGCCACGCTGGTAACGCTGCGGCCACTTGGCGCGGGCCTCGTCGGCAGGGATGGGGGCTGGCCGAGGAACTCGGGCTCCTTGTCACCGGCGGCCACGTTCCTGGCCTTCTTGGTCGCCTGCGCTATGCGCCTCTTGGCCGCCGCCACCGCCGCCGCGTGCCCCAACTCCTTCTGCTGCTCCCCGGAGGTAGCCATCTCGTCCTCCTCCTCGCACCGGGCTACTCCACGCACACCTCGTCCTTCGCCACCGGCTTCTCCTCCGCCTTTGCCTTCTTCTCTGTCGGCGCCTTGGTGGTCTTCTGTTGCTTCTTGCCCGCCGCTGCCTTGGGCGTCGATCTCGGCGACGGCGGCGAGACGAGGAGGATGGTTGAGGCGGGATGGGGAGGATGGTTGGCGGCGACGGCGGCGCGGGCTGGGAGAAGGCCGGACCACGGTGGCTCCTCCACATCCTCTGTGGGAGAAGAGGAGACGTGTTGGAGGGGGGAGGGGGAGAACGCGGGTGCGGGAGCCGCCGCAGCCGCCGTCATCGCCGTCGCTGGATTGGGGATCGGCGGTGAGTGGGAGTGAGGGAGGGAGGCGGCTGCGGGAGGAGGGGATGAGGAACGAGCGAGGGAGGAGGCGGCTAGGTCTTAACCACGGGAGTTTCCTTCCTTTTTATATCCTTGTAGGAAATGACTAAAATGCCCTTGGTGGGCTCTGAGAATAACACACGGTGGCAGCCCGATTTAGACACCGTTCCGATCTACAGTTCCTCTTTTTGATCCGACGGCTGTTGTTATCGACGAGGCAGATCTAGCCTGTAGGTCAAGAAGGTTTCATTGAGGTCTAGCACAACCAGAGGGAGAGAACTGCCAAAATCCGTATGATTGTTTGCCAAAATAAGAAAGGATGAGACAATTAGCACTAAGGTCAGGCTATACAGTAAAATAAAAAAGGTGGAGACTCGGTCAGAGGAGGCCATCAGGCGCGGGTGCAGAGGCGAGGGCGTCCATGGCTGCTATCCACACGGGGGAGAGAGAGAGATGTGAGAGAGAGAAGGAAGAAAAGGGGCGCCGACGAGGCAGATCGCACGGCCGAGAACGCATCAAAAACCAGATCTGACGGCCGGGAATCGCTAAACTCCAAGGAGGCTAGGTTCCTCCCACTATGTATCTTAGGTGATATACCTCACATCTCTTCTTCACTGCATTGATAGCCGTCTGGCCAAGATTATGTCATCCCTCACATCGTTCTTTTGCACTTGCGCAAAGATCGCTCCCTAGTTCATTTCACGTTCGGCTCACTCAAGATGGCCGAGTTGATGGCTCTCCGTTGCCGCTCCTCTTTTCCCCTGTTCCTTGCAGCCAGTTGATTGTATTCCTTGACGCGACGGCCGCTGGCTGACCCTCCACAACTCCACCATGACATCTACAACCTCGCACTTCCTCACTGTGTGTGGGTGTATCCTTCCATGCAACATCGCCTTCTTCGGCAAGTGATGACGGCAACACAGAATGTCTTGAGCTCTTGGGTGAAAAACCATGCCCGATCTTCATTGGTTGGCCTCGGCAATGACGATGTTTATGCTCCACACCCTCATCGCTTTCAAGATTCCTCAAACGTGCTCTTTGGTGTCGAGGTGTGCGCTCTGCTTTGGGCAATTTGGCTTTGTCGTAATGACTATGGTTTTTACAGGACCAAAGTCCCAAACTTTTTGTATTTCATTTACATGGCTACATGATGGATCAGATGGAGAATCTGAATGATATATCTGAGACAAGGCTCAAGGTAAGAACCCTTGCTCAGATGGTGGACGCGGAATCTCAATAAAGATGAGTATTTTGTTCTCAATTCCGTTTGAATAGGCATTTGTTTTCAAGAAGATCCTTAGCCCCTTCTAGATGTTGGACGGGGAATCTCAATAAAGATGCTCAATTCCGAATGAATTGGCATATGTTCTATTTTAAGAAGATCCACAAGTGAGGCACTAATCTCATATTCTTTGGGGGGGGGGGGGGTGGATTTTTTCTATTATCAAATCACCACTAGTCATATATGCCCGCGTTTGCCAGTTGTGGCCAATTTTATTCAGACTTGCTAGTTGCTACCTTCGTACTGCCTTTTGGTAAAAACCAAACAAAACTTTTGTATGCATCTCAAATGATATAGTGGTCAGGGGTATTATCGGATTACGGGTTCTGACAAACCCTTGAGGTTCGAACACTGGGGTGCGCACGAAGATCTCTCTTCCCCTAGCTCACACTCTCAACGATCTCAAGGCCTAGCTCGCCGAACCCAAAGAACAATAGACACAAGAGTTTATACTGGTTCGGGCCACCGTTGTGGTGTAATACCCTACTCCAGTGTGGTGTGGTAGATTGCCTTGTAGGCTGAGGATGAACAAGTACAAGGGATGAACCACCTCATGTGGAGAGGTGTTCTTGAGCTCGGTGAGCTTGTGTGGTTGAGGATGATCTGAATGATCTCCCCCTGCTAGGGTGGTGGCTAGTCCTATTTATAGAGGCCTTCACTACAAAAAAAAGACACATCCGTGACATTTTGGGCCGAACGAATTTTTTTCCTGTCATACATATGACACTTCTATGACGATAATTGTGACAAAACCGGTATCATCATAGATGTGGTGGGCTCCTATTTCTATGACAAAAATCATGACAGAAAATGGGCTTTTCGTCTGGCGGGCGGAGATGCACTGCATGACATTCTTTGGGCCGTCCATGATTGAAAAACCGTGGTAGAAGCGAGGGGAGGAAAATTTTGGGAGTTCGGTTACGGTGGGAGGTCGGCGGAGCGATCGCGCTTTCTCTCGTGACGTCTGTGGCGTGTGTGCGGCGTTGGCTCTAATCGAAGCCGAAGCGAGGCGTTGGGCTCTAATCGAACCCGGAAAGGACAGCTGCGCACTTGCGTTCATGAACCCAAGCGATCGATCGATGGTCATTAATCGAACCCGATGGGCGATTCGCCGCTCTGCCGCTAATCAAGCCGATCGATCCGCCTCAGGATGAACAAAGTGGCGTTGCGGGGGGTTGGATGAGCGATGGCGGTGGCGTTGCCTCGGATGAACAGGAACCCGTGGTGTGGAGGGTGGATGAGCGATGAGCGGTGGAGGGTGGCCGTGGTGGGGTGGTTGAACAGGACCCGTGGTGTGGAGGGCTGGATGAACAATAGAGCGATGGAGGGGTGCCGTGGAGGGTGGTTGAGCGATGGCGGTGGAGTAGCGCGGTGGAGGCTGGATGAGCAGGAGCCCGTGAAGGGTGGAGGAGGTCGTGGTAGCCCGTGGAGGCCGGAGGAGGTCGACGGTGGAGATGAAACAGTATCTGTGGAGTCCGTTTTGCGACGCCACACCCTCCCCCCGTTTCGACGTAGTAGCGCTCCAACACAAGTCTGTTTCGTCCGTTTTGCGATACGCCACACCCTCCCGATCAACGGGACCCCGTTTGACCGTAGGAGGTCCGTTTAAATCCGTTTTGCGGTTCGCCACACCCTTAGATCAACGGGACCCCGTTTCTACCGTAGGAGGTCCGTTTACATCGGCGTTAAGGAACGGGGTCCCCAGACTTACTGTCTGCGGCTGCGGCGTGGCTCGAAGGAGGCCCAAGACGGCCCATCTTCATCAACGCAAGCTCAAGACCCTCGCGAGGGGCAAGCCTCATGAGGCGGACGACAAGGAGCTTCCTCACCACGGCCTCGTCAGTGGCTCATGAGGAGGCGGAGAGTTCAAGCGAGGTACCTCGCGAGGTGCCCATGGCATAAGCCATGACGACCAAGGGCGCGATCGGCGCGACCCTGCAATGTCCTCCTTTCCTCTTTGGTGCAAAGGGAGCGGCCTTGAGCGAGAGTATCAAGCAAAGGCATCCATTTGATGCAACAAGACCAAGACCAGCCCAACGGCCGAAGGGAGTCATCGTGGAGCCCAAGCAAAGCGTCATCACCAGAGCCTTTGGCGGCGAGGACCAACTTTAGTCGGGATAAGTGTACCCATTGTTCCCCTTCAAAATGGCCAATTGTTGGCGCCCTTCCGCTCAATATTTGGGAAGAGACCGGGGCCTTCGCCTATAAATAGGAGTAGCCACCCCAGGCGAAGGGGAGACCGAATCCTCATCAAGAAACCAGTAGCTAGAGCGATGAACCCCACCTAGAAGTTCATCGCACCCGCCAAACAGACCCTCACGAGGCTGTTCTTCCTTGTATTGTTCCTCATCAGCCCAAGAGGCAATCGACCACACCACACACTTTGGGTAGGGTATTACACCACAATGGTGGCTCGAACGATATAAATCTCGTGTCTCTTGTGCCGTTCCGTTTAGTAGTTTAGGTCCCAGCGATTGGCGAGGTGCGAGGCGGTGGAGGTTGGATCTCGGCGCGCACCCGGTGTTCGAACCTCAAGGGTCCGGAACCGAAATCCTACATTTGGCTCAACGGTAGGTGCGGGAATCCACCTTCGCCACCTCGTGTTCCGCCGCATCGTCATCACCATGTCCGCGACCAAGCGGGCAACCCAGATCCTTAGGCGGCGTGGCCCGCCCACAGAGCCGCTTCGCCTCGGGCGACCCGTGCCCAGGCAGCTAGCGGTCCGCAGCTGCTGCATGGCGGGCGGCGTGGGCGAGCTTCGACGGCTCTCACGCTGCTGGCAGCGCTGGTCGGCAAAGAAGGGCCTCAATCATGCCGCGACCACGTCACGTACACACCGGGAGCGAAGCGAACTTCGAGGCCGCGCTCACGGCGCCCGAGAGCTGCGATGCGAGATCTTTGGAGAGCGGCTGCGACGTCTTCTTTGAAGCGAGTGATGAGCTCCTAAACCGCCGCCTCGAGGCTCACCCTTCGCACCAGCTTCCATCTCGGGCCCAGGCGCCCAGCTGGGCTCCACGCGTGCCGCGGGCTCCAAAGCTACTCCAACACCGGCGAAAATTTGTCAAGACGGGCCGGGCGGCGGGTTGCCCCCGCCCGGTCGCGGAGAAGAAGGACTCGGCGTAACCCACGGCCCGGGTGGACGCCGCACCACCACCCCACGGTGGGCGCATCAGCAGCGAGCCGCATGGCACGCTGAGCACCACTGGCGTGGCCTTCGGGATGACGGCGCGAGAAGAATCGTGCCCACATGATGGACCAAGGGCACCCGCATGAGGGAGAACAAGGCTCGCTCCTCGGCCGAGTGGGGGATGAGGCCCAGTGAGCTCTTCCATGAGCCTCGGGATTGTCCCAGTGGTCGCGCGGGGCGGCGATTATCGGTACCGCTACTTCCTCGAGAGCAAACATCGCTAATCATGGATCGCGGGAGGTGCGGTCGCCGCGGCGAAAGCAGCTGCCCGCTGGCCCGCAGATCTCCTACCCCTCGGGAGGAGGGCGCGAGGAGCTGCAGGAGAAGGGCCGAGATCCAACATCACCACCATGGCGTTGACAAAGGCGTTCTCGTGGAGGTAGGCCCTCTGCTGGGAGGTGCCTCGGGGCTGCCTGGCGGAGGACCCGTGGTCGTCGGGGAACGGCTGGCGACCGCTCTACCCCATCGGCGGCGTCTGGTTTCGGTCGTCGTTGATGACACTAGAGTGTGGCGCAAGGCGGGGCCCTCGTCTGGCGATATGAAGCAAGGCGGTACTGTGAAGAAGGCCCGATGCTCGTGAAGCTCGCCGCCCGTGACACTCTCACGTAATAATGAGTGGGCTGTACACGCCCGGAGTCTTAGGGGTGCGGCCTCAGCCCAGGGCTCCCTCCCACCCGATGGCAGCACTTAGCTCCTATTTGGTGAGAAGACGTCCAAGACTAGACTAGGTGCCGGACGCGGCTTTTCTTCTGCTTTCTTCGCCTTTCCCTTTGGTTGTCGCTTTCCCATTGGATTTAAGTTGGATTGAATTTGAGATTTGCGTGTTGTTCGGGAAGGGTGCTTAGTCTTGTTCGAGCAAATCTCTCGCGTTTTGGTTACCACTCTGCCTCAGCTGCCTCCCCTCGCGAGCCAGGCCAGGCCTCGCTTGCGCGCAGCCCAGCCTGTCGCCGCCGCGTCCTCTCCGGAGGGTTTTTACTGCAGATCCTATGGATTCGATCAGGAGGCACTCAGGTCACCGCAACCTCCCACAGGCTATCTCAGGGCTCGTACGGAACAAAGGTAAACTGGCCAACCAGCACGTCGCTTAGCCAACCACTTGGCGCGGGCGTATGGGCGATGTAACACCTGCTATACGATGAACACAAGTTTTACATGAGGGCTCCCCTCCCAAAATGCTCTCACAGCCATCGGGCCAAAGCCCGAGTTCTATTCATGCGAGGTAATGGAGCAGGACAATACATAATCGGTCGGATAAATCCCCAATGCATCCTCGGGAGCACCTCCCGAGCCGTTCTTTGGCGTCATCGGCCTCGCCGTCCACCGCTCTGCGTGGCCATCGGTGGCGTCGGGGCCGTTCATCACGCCGCCCTCATCAAGCAGCCACGATCACGCCGTCGTTGTCGAAGCAAAGGCCCCGACGAGAGCATCCACATTGTCTTCCACCGGTCGCCAGTCGCCGGACGGCTCGGAGGCTGGGCGATAACTGCGTCAAAGTCAAAGTGGGGTCCATGTTAGGAGATGGTCAAGACACGACGAAAAGGCGCACCCAAGCAGCGCGGCTCCTCTCCTCCACCGACCTATTGGCCCGACCGACCGCGCCTCGGCAAGCGCCACCACATCGGTGAAGAAGCGAAGGTTGCGGCGTAGTTAATCGCGGCGGCTCGCCAACAACCCTCGCAGATGTTACCCAAAGGCTGTGTTGGCTCTTTCCGGGCGTGGTGAGCATGGGGCGTGCTCATGCTCGAGATTCGCCACGGCGTATCTCGTCCACATTACGGCGCGAGCGGCCTCGGCCTCCTCCATCCGTTGGCGAAGAAGGAGCACCTCGGCACGAGAGGTGGTTGACTCCCTGCGCCACCTCGAGGCGGCCGAAGAGCATCGGCCCGCCGCGTCGCCTCCTCCAGCTTGGCCCTCAAGGCAGCAGTCCTGCCTTCAGCCTCGGCCCTGATCAACCCCAGCCTCTCCTCGAACTCGCGCTCGAGGTTCAAGCGCGCCGTCGCCACTCGGCGTCCGACCTCCTCCAGGACGCGGGCTTCCCGTGCAGCGACCTCATCCTCCGCCCGCGTCGCCAAGCGCTCCCTCGTCTCCAAGCGCTCGTACTCGCGCGCGCGTTCGGCGGCTTCAAGCGTCAACGCCTCCTCACGCTTCTGGAGCTCCGCCGGGTCGCCGGAGGCCACCTTCATCGACGCGAGGGCTGCCTCGCGCAGCTCCACTTGCTCCTCCAGTGAGTGACACCGGGCCAGGAGTTCCGTGCCCGCTCCTCCGCCGCCTCTCGCCGCTGTTAGCTTCCGGGCCTCCTCGGCGGCCCGAGAACAGCCTCTCGAGAGGCTGCCACGACGCCTTGGCCTCCTCATGGTCAAGATCGCGGCGATGGCCGAGGGCGGCGACAGGCGCCCTCCGGCTCACGCTCTCTGCGGCCAGCGCAGCCCTCGGCCTCAAGCGCGCGTCTTCATCGTGAGCTCTTCACCAAGAAGGCTCACCACGTCGGCCGCCCTTGAAGAAATCCTTGGCGAAGGCGCGCGCCCCAGGCCTTCGTGCACGTCTTCCACACCGTCAACCGCCCCAAGCGGGCGCCGGGAGCCACGAATCAGCACTCCCCCTCCGGGCAGGGGGCTGGGGGCTGGCACCCTCGCGACGGCCGGGCACACCGCGCCAGAAGCCCGGCCTGGAGCCAGCCCACCCCCAGACGAAGAGCGCATGAAGCGCCTCAACCAATCGTCGTCCACGACCAGGCAAGAAGCCCACGTCAGGCTAGCTATGCCACGAGAAGGCTCGCGAAGAAAGGTCGCGAGGCGCGCAGGGCCTCGACGCGCCTCGGGGCGGTTCGCCCCCTGATCGCCCTCACCACAAGGGCTCCTTTGCCGGAGCACTCAGGGCGGGAGGGGCGGCCGAGTGGGGCGGCTCCTCACCCGTCTCCGTGAGCTCGGCGGAGGGGCCTCTGTGGCAAGGATCAAGTACAAGCAGCGAAGGATCGGGAGCTGGAGAAGGAGAAGGCTTACTCATCGGTGGCGAAGCACTTCCTACGCTTGAAAGATGCGACAAGGGTAATCATCGCCTGTGGCCTCCTTATCTTCCGGAGGGCCTCGAAGTCCACGTGGAAGCGACCCAAGATTTGAGCGCAGGGTCGACTGCGACGAGGGAGAAGCATCAAAGGCGACTGCGTCTGGGGCGTCCGCTGACCTTGGCTGGCTGGTCGCCTCACCAAGAGAAGCAGCGAGGGCCTCGGGGCCTCATCCGCAGCGCTGCTGGGCAGCTGCCTGCCGTCCTCGCCCACGGGCGGCATGAGCCTCGGGAGCTGCTCCCTCACAAGCGTCGCCTCGACGCTGTCACCCGGCGGGGTCCTTGACCTCTGGCGTTCGTGCCTCCCTGCCCGCCACTTGAGGAGGAGTCGCCTTGGCCGATTGGAAGGGCGATCACCATCACTTTGGATTCTCGCGAGGCACTGGAGGCCAGTGAGCGCGGCCCCATTCGTCAAAGACAGCATCTGGTTCACAAAGTCGCCCTGCTACGGCAGAGGTACAAGAAGGCCCCTCCACGCCGGATGCCGCCGGGGTTGGGGTCACCAGTCAGGACCAGGAGCACTGTCCTCAGCACTTTAGGCGTCAGGTCCTCTTTCTGGAGCCTCATACGATCATCAAGCCCACTGAAGGCCCACATCCGGTGGGAGTGGCGTTGGAGAGGAGCGATACGGCATAGCAGGAACTCCTTCACCACCTTGGGCGCCGTCACGCCAAGCTTTCTCAGGAACTCGAAGCGGTGCCAGACGAAGGCAAACCGGGGGCCCGCGAGTGTCACTTGGCCCCAGCCTGAGTTGGGGACAACAGGCGAAGATGGCTCCGTCAGTAGGGGCCTGGGCACCCCAACATCCACGTACAGCCACCGCTCGTGAAACCCAGGCGAGGGCGGGGGAAGGCTAAAGTCAATTCCGGAAGCCACTGTCTCGGGCGCAGCGACGAAGTTCACGCACCCCGAGCATTGAATGGGGCCGACGAGGCGCAGAGAGAAGAAGTGGCGCAGCAAGGCAACGAAGGAATGATGCCCGTCATTACCTCACAAGCGAATGCAAATACCGCGAGAAGGGTGATGGATTCAGACCCGGATGCATCATATGGATCTGGTAATGGGAAAGCACGGCATTGAAGAAATCGAGAAGGGGGAACCAGCCCCTGCCCAAAGGCGTCGGTAATCTGGGACCTCGGTGGGAATCATCAGCGGAGAAGCGAGACGCAGCGGACCTTCGTCCTCCGCACTCGTGAAGATGGTGGCTGGGCGAGCGGACCTTGCCCAGCCCTCTTGGTTGACTATGACCGCCAATCGGCGGGGCGCCGCCGTCGGCGAAGCCAGGCGGCGGCGGCGCGGGTTTCTTCCTTTTCCCTTCTCGCCGGGGCCATGACGGCAGGAAGGAGATGGGGAAGGTTCGAGATCCGAGTGGATGCAAGAGCTGGAGTTCGAGAGAAGGAAGGGCGAGGAGCGCCAAGCGGCGAAGGGGAACGGATGTGTACAACAACGTGTCCGCCTAGCAAGGCACGAAATAAGGAGGCGTGGGGAACAAAGGCGCCACGCCCAATCAACCGCCACGCTGGCGCCCAAGGCCGCAGTTGTTAGGACCCATGACGCCGACTTGCCCTTTCGCCTCTCGCCGCCAAGTTGGGCGCGCCAGGCCCGGGCTATTGTTGGCGTTCGGGAACGGGGTCCCGGACTTGCACACTGCGGCTGCTGGCGTGGCTCGACGGAGGCCCAAAGACGGCCCATCTTCATCAACGCAAGCTCAAGACCCTCGCGAGGGACCAAGCCTCATGCGGGCGGACGACAAGGAGCTTCCTCGAGCACGGCCTCGTCAGCCGGGCTCATGAGGAGGCGGAGAGTTCAAGCGAGGTACCTCGCGAGGTGCCCATGACGCAAGCCATGACGACCAAGGCGCGCGATCGGGCCCGGCCCAGTAGTGTCCTCCTTTCCCTTTGGTGCAAAGGGAGCGAGCGCAGCGAGAGTATCAAGCAAAGGCATCCATTTCGTGCAACAAGACCAAGACCAGCCCAACGGTGGAAGGAGTCATCGTGGAGCCCAATCAGCGTCATCACGAGCCTTTGGCGGCGAGGACCAACTTTAGTCAGACAAGTGTACCCATTGTTCCCCTTCAAATGGCCAATTGTCGGCGCCCTTCCCGCTCAATATTTGGGAAGAGGCCGGGGCCTTCGCCTATAAATAGGAGTAGCCACCCCTGTATGAAGGGGACGGACCGAATCCTCATCAAGAAACCGATAGCTAGAGCGATCGAACCCCACCTAGCAGTTCATCGCACTCGCCAAGAATGAGACCCTTGCGAGGCTGTTCTTCCTTGTATTGTTCCTCATCACCAAGAGGCAATCTACCACACCACACACTTGAGTAGGGTATTACACCACAATGGTGGCACGAACCGAGATAAATCTCGTGTCTCTTGTGCCGTTCCGTTTAGTAGTTTAGGTCCCAGCGATTCGGCGAGGTGCGAGACGGTGGAGGGTTGGATCTCCGCGCGCACCCCAGTGTTCGAACCTCAAGGGTCTGCCGGAACCCGAAATCTGACAGTTTCCTCCGTTTTGCGGTTCGCTAAGCCCCTCCCGATCAACAGGACCCCGTTTTGAACGTGGCCGGTCGAACACAAGGTCATTTCCTCCGTTGTGCGGTACGCCAGGCCTCATTTCCATCGCCTGTTCCGTCCAAGCCCTCCCGATGAACACGACCATGTATTCTGTTCCGACCCAGTCGGTTGGCTCCCCGTGAACACGACGACGACGCTGTTTCTCCGTTTCGACCCAGCCATGTACGTATGCGCGATAGGCGTCAGAGACCCTGCCCGTATGTACGTACGTGGCCGTATTTTCTTTCTTGCACCCTCGCGGCACAGACGTGCGTGTACATGCCACGTGTGCGCCTCTACATCTATGACACGTGCGGCGCCTCTACATCGACCAAGATGTACGCATTACGTTCGCGACCAGAATGACAACGCCTCGTGCGCTTCGACCAGGTGGGTCCCGACTGTCAGGCAGTTCCTTCCGTGTGAAAATGTAGCTGGTGGGTCCCAGCAGTCAGAGGGGTGAATCGTTTTTTTTTTTGCCCGAACGCACTTCCTTTGCGTGCGAAGATGTAGCTGGTGAGTCCCAGCAGTCAGGGGGGCGAATCATTTTTTTGCCCGGACGCACTTCCTTGCGTGCGAAGATGTAGTTGGTGGGTCCCAGCAATCGAGGATGAATCGTTTTTGCGGGACGCACTTCCTTGCGTATGAAGATGTAGCTGGTGGGTCCCAGCGATGTGGGGAAACTTTTTTTCGTGAAATACGATGGCCCGTCCGGTGGGTCTCCGCTGTCAGGTGGAGGAATCATTATTTTCCGCGTAATAAGGAGGCACTTCCTTGCTGCGGCCGTGGACCCAGCTGTCAGCCTCTCCACGTACAATCCACGTCCGATGTAAGTCGTTTCTTGACCACGTTGACCACGCCGCGCCGAGAGCACCACGGCGGTGGACGACGGCGAGGCCTAGGAAGGGGACGACTCGAAGCCGGGGAAGACGCAGCAGTGGATGCCCACGCGAAGAGGAGTACGAGGGTTCACTGGTTCGGCTGCGGTGTGAGGCTCTTTGCCGCCAGAGATTAACGAGGGTGTGGGTGAGTAGAGGGATGGCCGGCCAGCGGTGGGAGTAGTAGGGGCGGTGAGGCCTCGCGGCATCACACCGCCACGGAGGCGGAGCACGCGGCAAGACCGGGCGCTGGTTTGGGCGGTGGAGCAAGAAGACCAGAGGTTGAAGAAGCACTACAACCGTTGGATGAACATCATACGGTAATAGGAGTTAGAATCGTTCATATTGACTAAGTTGACAAAACCCTCCGTCCTCGTCAACTTGGTAGGCCCATAAGTCAGCCTCCCCGGTATCTTTGGGTTCTAGTGGCGGGGAGTATTCATTTTTTGTGCGTAATAAGGAGGCACTTCCTTGCGTGCGAAGATAGCTGGTGGGTCGACAAGTCGCAGGGGCACCTTTTTCACGAAATCTGAGAGGCCCTTCCGGTGGGTCCCGGATGTCGTGGAGGAATCATTATTTTGCGTGTAATAAGGAGGCATTTCCTTGTGTGCGGCCGTGGACCCAGCTGTCAGCCTCTCCACGCACAGCCTACTTCCGATGGTGTCGTTCGTTGACCACGTTGACCACGCCGCGCCGAGTGCATCCAAGGTAGTGGACTACGGCGAGGCCCCGAACAACAACGAGCCGGAGATGGGAAGACGCGGGAGTAGAGTCGCAGACGGAGAGGTGTACGAGGGTTAACTGGTTCTAGTGCGGTGTGGTTCGACAGTCGGTGGAGAAGAACAGGAGGTGTGGAGGGTTGGAGGATGGCTTGGCCAAGCGGTGGAGTAGCGCTTCATAGCGAAGCGTGCTAAATGAGCTGCTAGCAGCAGGAGGCGGGAGGTGGTCCCGGCGGCTGGAGGAAGAAGACGCGAGATTGAAGATGGATGCGGCCGTTGGATGTAAATCCAACGGCTAACATGTCGTAATCATTTGTTGACTAAATTTACAATGACTTGCGTTGGCTTGACCTATTGGCCCACATTTCAGCCTCCAAAATGTGGCACGATTCAACCCATTTTTCAGAATTTACAGTCTTTTTTTTTGCGGTAGAATTTGATCAATTTGATCTTCTTTTTGAATTACAACCATTAGCTGGGCTGGGTGAACAATAAATGTAGCTTTCATGCGGCCCATTTATTTTATTTCCTAAAAAATTACAGGCCATTTGCACTTTATCTAGATACACGATTTTGCTGGGCTGATTCTAATTATAATGTTGGGTTGGGCCAGCAATGTTATCAAAAAATAAAAAAGGGCTGAGCATTTGTTATAAATATATTTAAATAATAAGTGATATTATTACATTCGTCCTTAAATCTTACCAAGCTTTTGTACACAATCACTAGGATTTTCGTGCCAAAACAATTCAGGATTTTATTTGTTAAGAAATTATTTTTATAAGTTAATAAGATGTGGGATATTGTTTTTTACATATGTAAATATCTGTTAAATATATGATGACAATAAAAATAATATATAATAAAATATAAAATAATTTAAATATATATAATATAGTTAAAAGGGAAACATAATTTGTACCTGGCGTTCCTATTCTTATATAGAAAAATAGAACAGACCGCTGCGTTTTCTTCAAAAAAATACATAAATTGGGCTGCCAAAAATAAAACCTCGGATGGGAGGTCCATAGGCCGGTCGATACATGACGGCCCTAAGAAAATACAAACAGGTCCTCCGATCCGAGGTCGTGGGCTACGCATGTTAAAAATGAAAGCCTAGACGGGGCAGCCCAAAACCACGTCCAACACTTGTCAAAACTCCGTCCCTCGTTTTCTCTGTGTTTCGCACACTCAACATTGTGTGGGCATTTTGACTGTGCATCATATGAAGATGTGCTATGCATGAGTGTTGATCAGCATGATGTTAACTGGCCGGTAGTTCCATTTTCGACCACGAATAAAACTTCCAACATGATGTTAACCCTGTTTGAAAAGGCCGTGTTAATATAAATGCTCGCCTCTGAAAGTTGCAGTTTCTTATCCGAAACTGAACTTGCGCTTATCTGAAACTGAAACTTGCAGTTTCTTCTCGTCTGCACTTTTATACTCCTATGAAAATACATTTTTAAGTGCTAAAATAGATCTCTAAAATTCATAAAATTCTTCATATGCTCAATATCGCAAATCTGAAATTCAAAAGACATTCATATCTGTAAGTACTCTCAAAATACACAACACAAAACACAATTCACAACCTGCAAATACTGACAACCCTAAGCTCCTCCTGACAATTCACAACCTGCCCGACTATTGGGCTGGGGAGCCCCTCCTATTCCTCGGCGGCGCAGCCGTCCCATGAGACGATGTGAACGGCGAGGGAGACGATGGCGGGAAGCGCCATCGGCCAACTGCTTTTCTCCTCTTGCAGTTGGGTTCGGTCGACGAAGACTCCACCGCACGCTCTGGCAGGACACCCTCACAAACGGCACCTGTAGATGCTCGATCCTTCAATCTCGGTGGATGCTCCATCCGGGATCGATACTCCCACCACCGCTCCCTCACGATCGGATTCGGTGAATCTGTTTGCTCCATGGCCCGAGGAGCAGCTCTATGTACTCGCGCGGCTCCTCCGGAGTATCGCCGCCTTTTTGCTCATTGCAGATATTTGGCCATGGATGTCGCCGTTGCCGCTAGTTGGTCCTTGTTGTCAAACCAAGACTGTATCTCCAACATCCTAGCTAGCTTCACAGGGTCGCCATCTGCGATCCTCACGTATCGGTTGTACTCCTCCATCGTTCTACTTCTCCACAACACCTTCAGTCGCCGGCGGTGGTTTTTGAATGGAAGAGGAGAGGAGCGGCGCTGGTTTTGGATTAGAACGGGAGAGGAGCGACGCTGGTTTTGGACCGGAACAGGAGAGGAGGGGCGGTGATTTTGAAATGGAAGAGGAGAGGAGCGGCGCTGGATTTAGATTGGAACAGGAGAGGAGCGGTGGTGGATTTAGATTGGAACACGAGAAGAGCGGAAGAGCGGCGCTGGTCTTGGAAGTATTTTTTTGTTGTTTTGCGTATTTTGGGTCAAAGTTTAACCACGTACTGTATGTGACAAGCAAAATGTGAATGCATTTCACCAAAAATTGTATCGTTTGGTTCGTATCTGAATGTACTTTCAAATTATATTATTTTTGCAATGTATAATATATATTTTATGTGCAAAAATCATGGTCAATTGTGACCCAGAATAAAAGGGAGACTAGTTAATGTGGGGTCGCTTTCTTAATTGAAGGGTAAATTGATTTTGATTTTGATCCAGTCACAGCGCGCCGGCCCTCTCGCCCAATCCTAAATCACTGCCGCACGCTCCTCTCCCTCTTCTCCATTGCAAAACCACCACCTCTCCTCTCCATCATCTCCATTCCAAAACCACCGTCTCGCCTCTCCCTCTTCTGATCTTCTCCATTGCAAAACCACCTCCTCTCCTCTCCATCTTCTCCATTCCAAAACCACCGTCTTGCCTCTCCTCTCTCGATCTTCTCCATTGCAAAACCACCTCCTCTCCTCTCCATCATCTCCATTCCAAAACCACCTCCTCTCCTCTCCATCATCTCCATTCCAAAACCACCGTCTCGCCTCTCCCTCTTCTGATCTTCTCTCCATTGCAAAACCACCTCCTCTCCTCTACATCATCTCCATTCCAAAACCACCTCCTCTCCTCTCCCTCTTCTCTATTGCAAGACCACCTTCTCTCCTCCCATCTTCCAAAGCTAGCACCGGACCACTCATAACGACATCTATGGAGAGGATGCAACAACGAATCAGGCAGATCGCCGGCGGCGACCAGGCAAAGTTAGCCAGGTTGAAGGAGATCCTTAGTTGGTTTGACAATGAGTGGGAGATTTCGAGGACGGTGCAGGCCATGTGGCAATGTATGCGAAAGAGCGAGACGGCGGCGATGTACATGTACTCCTCGGCGGCAGTCACCTGCTCATGAGGGCGGCGATGAGGGCGGCGATGTTTCAACGGCGGCGGTAGGGTTTAAGGTAAGCTTCGCACTAACCTAATCTTCCACCTGCTCATGCTTACAATCAGTGTGACAGCTAATGAAAATCATGCTTACAATCAGTCTCCGAGTACTACGCCAATCATCCTAAATTAGCTCTGGACCTTTGGGTCAAAGTTGTGACACAGTGTACAAATAAAGAAAAATAGATTGGTGCTTCTTTCAGAAAAGAGTACTCCCTAGAAAACTGCCAATATAAGCTACTAGTATTTGGTTAGAGGATTTTCTGCCGAGAAAGATCCGTCCACAGAGAGCGCCACACATCCCACTGGTTGTGGTGGATGCCAATGCATGCATGCAGCATGGTTGGTGTCGGTAATTTTTACTTGGCACACCTCGCACTCTGCATATATGCGGTTCCTCACGTACATTTGTGCAGTTCCACCAAAATGCAGCTGAATAACCCTGTTTGCACAGATAATGAAAAAGCGTGATTACATTATAGTGGCACTAGTTGATGAAACACACAAAATAAATAGAAGAAAATATTGCGATAGTATCATAGTATGCCATGTCATGAGGGCGAGATGGGCCTCATGACGCCTCATACAGTATGCCTCATACTGGACATCGTCCCAAGTCTCCCAGATACACCTTCTGCCAATGATGAACATCAGTGTACAACAGTAGTACAATGAGGCGCCTTGAGACATTCAAATCTCTATTTTTGTACATATCAACTAAAATTAAGCACCCCAGTTTGCATAAATGCTTAAACATTAACAATGGGACTAGTTGATGAAACATACTTTAACAAAGAGAAGCACTTTCTTTATCTACATTGGAAATGAAATGATAGAGATGACACTCGCTCTATTTTAACTATATTATTACTTCATTTTATCAGTGACACTAGGGTCGAGCAGGTGGCAAACGAGGTGTACCATGCGTCGCTAGGATGGATGCCGGGGGTGCTTAGACTGGGATGCTGAAGCTGGCTCTTTCAGTCACCAACATGGATGATTCAATTCATGGGACCTTTTGGTGTAGTTCACCTAAAATGAAGCAATGTCCCGTGAGCTAGCAGCTTCTTCTTCAAATTTTTTTAAGAAAAGGGCTCCAGCCCCGGTTCCATTTCCATCAGAAAACGAAACCCACAGAGCTTCTTCTTCATTAGTTGTAATAAAATTGAGCAACATCAAGGTTGGTTGTGAAGCTCTGGAATGCTCAACTATAATTTGGATATCATAGCAAAAATGCCCGTGCGTTGCAACGGGAGAAAAAAAAATGACACGACCCTAACCCGATAAATATGCCCACTCATCCACACACACAATGGTCCATATCCTCTATTTCAATAAATGTGCTTCATTGGGTAACAAACTCTAATTATCATTAATCAGGCTGACAAGGTAGAGAATGAGTTTGATGATGACCCAAATGATTGTTCAATTAACAACATAATTCTTTTGTGGCACTAATTTGACGTGAATCCTAGTCAACTAACCCGATGAAAAACCTTATCTTTAGATACCATATCGATAATTAAAATACCGTGCACGCAATGCTTATTTTGAGCTATCATCAGACAATAAAAGTGGGGTATAGTTGGCGTCCAGTCATGCATGCTTCTCTCGTGTGTGCTAATCGTGAAATCCTTGTGGTATAGATGTTTTAACTTCCTATTTTATGTGCGATATACGCAGGATTCTGCATCACAATTGAATCTTTGCTTAGTCGGTTCCTAAAGTAGGTTATTTATTTTACTATATTCTTTTGTTTAAATATATTTGTGTACTATGGTAGCCCTAAATATAGTTTGAATTAAGCATGAGTGAGTTTAATTAATGGTGATGCATGTGTTGCTAGTGTCATGTTTTTCATGGATACAATTTAGAAAGCAGAGAAATGTTACGACTGAGTAGATCATATCGGCGATGCGTAGTGAAAAAGCAAATCACATCAACAGATTAATCATTGTACTACCATCAAAAAAAATGTTGTGCATGCATCATGCATCACTTTCAAAGTAATTTTATCTGGATGCAATTGTTCTTGTTCCTTCTTAACATCAATGTTTGGGGCAAAGGTGTGTATAAAGTGGTTTTGGTTGCTCCGCACCACATCCAACATGTCCACCATTAGGAACATCAGGCATGGCATCGTTTTCCTGATTGAAACAATAACTTTGTTGAGATCAACTAAAGACTCTATTGTCCTTGCATCGTAAATGTATGTGTTTTGCGCTGACTACTTGTTATGCACTCGTATGAACCGAGATTAACAACGCATCAAAACAATTTATTTTGTATTTATTTTTATTGGCCGTGCAAGCATATATGGTTTCACTGTGTATGCTCTAACCTGTGTGTATATATATTAGTCCAAGTGTACAACATTGCCTAATTCTTATCCATCCACGTATGCTCTAACCTTAAAAAAGACTATAAAAACATCCACGCAAGGATCCGAATGCACTTTATTTAAAACAGTCGATGTATGCTGTGCCACGTTAGCCAGCTAACACGTTGGCTGGCTAGAAGAAACCAACCGCCTCATTGGCGCCGCTTCGACCTTTTCTTTCGATCGCTCGCTCGCAGCCTTTTCTTTTTTCGCTTGCTCGCCGCAGCCTTATCTCCTCTGTTTTCTTTTCTCTTCTGCGAGGCTCTCGATGAAACATCCCGACCTCGCCCCATCCGGACACCGAGCTCTCCTTTGGATGTACCGTTGCCGCTTGAGCCCACACACCGTCGCGGGATTTCGCCCGCCCCTCCTCCCCTCCCCACCAAGCTCGAGAGCACCGGCAGGATCACCCCGTCCTTTCCCTCTGCGCGGGAGGTTCTAGCAGAGCATCGGCCGGGGCGGCGGCGGTCTTCTCTTAGGCACATAGGGAGCCGAGCCGAGGCGGCGTCCCCGTGCCGTGTTGGTGGAGCCCCTCCTCCCGATGGGTGGCTGGTGGCTCCGTTGCTCGCAGCAGCCCCCATCGCTCACCGGATCTGGCGGCCGGCCAGCACGCGCGGGGACTTGGTTGGGCCCGTTGCCGGCGAGCACAAGTCGCTGTCGTCCGCCGCTTCCTCATCTTTTGTTGTGCCTTGCGCCACCTAGCGCTCCCCCTTCGCCCCCCTGCTGCTTGCCATGTAGGTGCCATAGCCATCGCTCCCTTGCCTCGCGCGTCACCGTCGCCTCGGTCCGACACCTCCAACTCCAAGCCACCGGTCGACGAGTGACACAATGCCACCCCCACCACACCACCACGAAGCGCCATCGGCCCGGTGGGGCAAGTGTTGCTCCCCTCCGCCTCTCTTTTGAGGTCAACCTCGAGCCTCCTTTGTCCCGCGGCTTCACCTCCGTTCCGCCCACCATGGCCTCTCCGTCTCGATCGTCTGTCGCGAGATCCACGATGGTCTCCTCCTCCGAGGATCCGCCATGGAGGTTGCCGCCTCTCCCGTCTCGATCCGCGCCGCCGGATCCACGGCGGAGCAGCCGAGATCCGTCGCCCGTTCATGACGCCTCGCCCGCCAAGGCCAGCGCCGAGGGCGACAAAGCCGCGCAGGAAGGCCAAGGCCCTCACCAAGCAGCGGAAGGACTTGCGGGCTAGGCTCGCCTACCGCAGCGCGCCCGCTAGCTCACGCCCATGCCGCCAAGGCCACCGCCATGACGCCAGTTTTTTTTATTTAAACGAATAGTTTCCCAGATCCATTTAATATGTCTCATGGGTTGATTTTGCGGAAACAGAGGGACTTTTTTGCAAAATTGGCGACGACGTACGACCAGAAGCACTCCGTGCTTTATTAGTAGGGAAAGATTTGTGCAGTTCAACTAAGATCGAGCGTGAAATGTATATCTCTGTTTGCACAAAAAAGGTGAAAAGGAGGGTGACTAACAAGTAACAAGTGATGAAACATGCATCAAATAAAAAGAAGCACGTTCCTTATCTGAATGGCAATCCTACAAGGACAGTAGCAATTTCTAAAGCAGTGGCATTGCTAGATATTAGTGTGGGCATCAGGATTAACTATGACAACCGTTAAATACGACATTACTTTGGGCACGGGAGAGTAGGCGGACAGTTGCATTTCTAACAAAAAGAACCAACTTATCTTAATGGGAAATGTTAGTAGGACATGTAAAGAAGTGCCATTGATTCATATTACTGGAGGCATTACATTGAAAACAACATTGGAGAAGTGCCATTGATTCATATTACTGGAGGCATTACATTGAAAACAACATTGGTTTAACGTGTCCTTAATTTTAACAGTGTGACTGCTACATTTTACCAGTGGCATTACATAAGAGTGGCTCGGGGTAAAAAACATCAGAACATGATATCTGGGTTGGTCCCATTTTTGTTCGGTATAGCCACCTTATCTTGTGTGAGGCTAGCAAATCTAGTCTTGGACTTACTCATTGACTTGTCCCCCAATCCCCACTTTCTTTCCTTTTTCAACTAATAGATAGGGTCTATATTAAGTTTGTACTGCGTTTCCCTTTATTTCCCTATTAGACCTAGATACCAGTTGGATAGCCAGTCTCTGCTACTTTTCGCCCCCATTATTTCCTCTTTCGACCAAGTCCTAGATTCAGGTAACAAATCCTCCCCCACCCCCACCCCCTTAACCCCTTTCTTCCTTGTTTGAACCAAGTAGTACTAGATTTAAGTGCATGAACTAGTTTTACCTCTTAAATGTTAAAAAATTAGGTGGTTTTCGAACAGCCGATCGATCCTATCTACGAGGGGGCCTGAGAAATAGTAAATGTTACAAATGCAGCGACGTCAGGAGCTCGGGAAGTAGAGCAAGGCCGGTTCCTGATGGTCGCCGGGATATCGCTAGGTGGGTGGCGGGAGGCCGGATCTGCCCACACTACGGCAGCGAGGAAGAAGAGGTCGGAGGCCCTCCCTCGCCAGAGGTGCTTGGGAGAGGACGACAAGGCAGGCTGATCGGGACGCGCCCAGCAGTGGGTAAGAGCCGTCGCCGAGGACGACCGCGTGAACGTTGCACCTTCTCACCTTCCCCGGCGGAGAGGATCCGGCTGGATCTGTGACCAGCGGTGAGCAGAGAGAGAGAGAGAGTGTGTGTGGCCACCGCTGTCGTGTTTAGATCTGGAGAGGCCGAGACGGTGTGAAGAGAGCAACACTAGCAAGCAAGCGCGGAGGCTTCTACCTATATAGTGGAGTAGTACTTAGTTTTCTTTTGTCTACCGGAGCCGGCTTGACCTCGTCAATGACTGTCGAGAAGTCTTCATGCACGTGGCCCGGAGGCGTAGTTGTCGTCATTTTGATCTGAAGCGCCAGATTATAACATATAACACGAAAAAATGCCACATGACAAGAAATCATAACCTCACTGCCCAAAGGAGACAATATGAATCCCGACGGACAAACTAGACAAGGAACAAAGCTCAAATTAAAGATAAACTCGTAGAAAAGGGGTCCGTCGATAGATGTCCTAATTAACATAGCCGGCTTGACCTAGATGGCAGCCGAGTAGTCACTGCTCGTGCATGTGCCCCAATGACTAGCCCAACTCAGTTGTCGCTGTTTAACCCTCGCAGTGATCCGAAGCACATGACACATAATTTTGCGAGATGACAAGAAACCTTTTTTTAGATTTCTCACCACAACTACAACCATGTACAACACAGCCTGCACGATATGTAGACGATAGCCAATCCAGGCGTGTCTGCTGGAGTCTGGTCACATGCATGGACGGACTGATCTTCCGTGTCTTGCAGGAATCGTCCAGGCACCAATGTAGTAAAACACTTCTCTAGTACTATCGCTCGTCTCCCTCTTCTATTAAGTCACCCGACTTGTGGGGCCGAGGAGTGTGCCTATGGTCGGTTCTCAATTGCCGTCCCACATGTGTGTGCGAACGCAATATGACGCGCGTTCCATTCGGAGAGCAGCGTGCCAGACCGACCGACCGTCTGGGGTGCGACGCGAACACGACGTGCATGCTGTATACTCCGTACATGTGTACCGCCATTTTCTAGATGCTTTGCTCCATGGCGTGGGCGCAATCCATGGATACAAAATTAGTATACTGTATACTATTTAAAAGTCAAGGGCGGGGCTTTTCCTGCCCGGTAGGCGGCGGGACAGTTCCGCCTAGTCGGTTCGACAGAGACGCGAGAAGACGAGGGAGTAGGCTGCGGCAAACGTGGGGCTGTGTGATTTGACAATGAGTCTTCGCTGGATAGGTGGGGCCCGTGATTTGACTTGCCATTATCATTTTAATCATGGCCACGACCGGCGTGAGTCTCCGATTCTGACCATCTCCATACAGGTGCCTCTCCCAATGCTCCACCATGTAGTAGTAGAGGCTGGCTCTTGCATGAGAGCCCACTTCTCCATTTTTCCTTGCTCTCTTTCCTCCACATATGCAAAATGCCATGTAAAGCGCAAAGCGCACTATTGTACTTACTTGCTCCTACAGGTGCTTAAGCTTGCCACATAGGCATAAATTCTGATGTGGCAAGTTAATCAAGAAGAGAGAGACTAGTTTGGTGACCCAAGGAAGAAACGGTGCTAAGCGCGTGTACCTAGGTGAAAAGACAATTTTGAGGCTAGTTGTAATGGTAGTATCATAGCTAGTATCATGCATGTCAACTAGGTAATTTTGATGAGGTGTCATAAAATTAAATGAAGAAAAAGAGGGTTGAGTATCATATCATGATACTATATCATAATAAATGCTATACTACTATGTGTCATGCATGGTAATAAATAAAGTACTACATGATACTAGTATATGATACTATGCATTAGGGAGGTAGTACACTAGTATCATATGTATGATATTAGTATATGATACTTCCCATTACAACCAGCCTGAGTCCATAGCTAATTATATCAAGTACTACCTCCCTAATGCATAGTATCATATACTAGTATCATATGTATATGCATTAGGGAGGTAGTACTTGATGAGGTGTCATACACTAGTATCATATGCATGATATTGGTATATGATACTTCCATTACAACCAGCCTGAGTCTATAGCTAATTAAATGAAGCAAACTTAGCAACACCATTTCATTGGAAGAGGTCACTCCTTGGCAAATGCAATAAATACTAGTACTCCTGTGCCCATAATATAAGAACGTTTTGGCACTACACTAGTGTCAAAAACGTTCTTATATTATGGGACGGAGGGAAATCTAAGAAAGAGATAGAGAGGAGTAAAAAAATACACTTATAGCCAACCTTGTTGTAGTATGAGTGACTAAGTGATGACTATGTATGACATGCCAACATCAGATAGCCTAACGCACCGTGTTAAATCTCCAAGGGTGCGACCGCACGAGCGACACGACGGTCGTGGTAGGCGCGACCATGATACGGGCTGCTGGCAGCCCTTGGATCTGAGATCAAATGGTCGCATGCTAAGTAGCTGAAAATTTGCAGAATAACCCTCCAGGATAGGATATTCACCCATTGGTCTAGAATCACGCCATGCAACCGTTCGATCTCCGATCCAAGGGCTCTCGGAAGCCCGTATCATGGGAGAATGGAAAGCCACTACCCCCCGCTGCTCAGACGCCGGGCAGTTCGCTCCTACTCATCCCCGCGACGTCCCTTAATACTACGGCGGTTCGCTCCTAGTCGTCCCGTCCATTCACATTACGACAGTTCCACTAATCCTAACCCTCCTCCCAAATCCATGGCGTCCCAAATCTCCCCTATCGGCGGTGAGTACAAGGTTAGAACCATCACCAGCGATGAGTTCGACGTCATCTACACCCGTTCTTCCGCGACGGTGAAAGGATGCCTTTTCGCTTCAGACGCATGTTCAAGACTCACATGATGAGTGGGTCGCTTTGGCTAGATGTTGAGTACACCACACCGTGGGACGAGAGAAGGATCTAAAGGACTAAGAGAGGAAGAAGCCCACCGTGATCCAGGTTTGCGTGCATGACTTATGCTTGGTCTACCACATATGCCATGCCGACGTTGAGTGCCGGATTTTAAGGACTTCCTCGAGAGCAACCTAGTCAAATTCGTTCTTGTAGACTTTGGTAACGACAAAGAAGTCTGCGCGGATAGGCCTCGTTGTAGGCAACACCTTCGACCTCCAAAAGAATCGGTTGGTGTCCTCTCGTCGACCTTCAATGTCGACTCTGGCGGTGTTGGGGAACGAGTAATTTCAAAAATTTCCTACGAACACGCAAGACCATGGTGATGGCATAGCAACGAGAGGGAGAGTGTCCGCCCACGCACCCTCGTGAGACCGAAAGCGGAAGCGTTATAACAACGCTGTTGATGTAGTCGACGTCTTCACGATCCGACCGATCCAAGCACCGAACGACGGCACCTCCGAAGTTACTCGCACACGCTCAGCTCGATGACGATCCCGGACCGATCCAGCAAAGTGTCGGGGATGAGTTCCACAAGACGACGGCGTGGTGACGATGTTGATGCTCCACCGACGCAGAGAGCCGCCTAAGCTCGCGACGATATGACTTCTCCGGCGCAGGCTTCGCTTAAGCTCATGACGATATGACGAAGTGGAATATGGTGGAGGGGGCACCGCGACACGGCTAAGGAACGATCCGTAGATCAACTTGTGTGTCATGGGGTGCCCCTGCCCCTCAGATATAAAGGAGCAAGGGAGGAGGTGGCGGCCTAGGAGGAGGCGCGCCAGGGGAGTCCTACTCCCACCGGGAGTAGGACTCCTTCTTTCCTAGTCCAACTAGGAGAAGGGGGAAAGGGGAAGTGGAGAAGGAAGGAGAGGTGGGCTGCGCCCCAAACCCCTTGTCCAATTCGGACTGGGCTTGGGAGGGCACGCCACCTCCGGCTCCTTCCCACTAAGGCCCATTAAGGCCCAATACTTTTCCCCGTATTCCCGTAACTCCCGGTACTCGAAAAATACCGAATCACTCGGAACCTTTCCGAACTCCGAATATAGTCGTCCAATATATCGATCTTTACGTCTCGACCATTTCGAGACTCCTCGTCATGTCCCCGATCTCATCCGGGACTCGAACTCCTTGGTACATCAAAACTCATAAACTCATAATATAAGCATCATCGAAACCTTGTTGCGTGCGGACCCTACGGGTTCGAGAACTATGTAGACATGACCTAGAACTATTCTCGGTCAATAACCAATAGCGGAACCTGGATGCCCATATTGGTTCCTACATATTCTACGAAGATCTTTATCGGTCAAACCGCATAACGACATACGTTGTTCCTTTGTCATCGGTATGTTACTTACCCGAGATTCGATCGTCGGTATCCAATACCTAGTTCAATCTCGTTACGGTAAGTCTCTTTACTCGTTCCGTAATACATCATCTCACAACTAACTCATTAGTTGTAATGCTTGCAAGGCTTAAGTGATGTGTATCACCGAGAAGGCCTAGAGATACCTCTCCGACAATCGGAGTGACAAAACCTAATCTCAAATACGCCAACCCAACAAGTACCTTTGGAGACACCTGTAGTACTCCTTTATAATCACCCGATTCGTTGTGACGTTTGGTAGTACCAAAGTGTTCCTCCGTAAACGGAGTTGCATAATCTCATAGTTACAGGAACATGTATGAGTCATGAAGAAAGCATTAGCAACATACTAAACGATCAAGTGCTAAGCTAATGAATGGGTCATGTCAATCACATCATTCTCCTAATGAGGTGATCCCATTAATCAAATGACAACACATGTCTATGGTTAGGAAACATAACCATCTTTGATTAATGAGCTAGTCCAAGAGAGGCATACTAGTGACTATCTGTTTGTCTATGTATTCACACATGTATTATGTTTCCGGTTAATACAATTCTAGCATGAATAATAAACATTTATCATGAAATAAGGAAATAAATAATAACTTTATTATTGCCTCTAGGGCATATTTCCTTCAGTCTCCCACTTGCACTAGAGTCAATAATCTAGTTCACATCATCATGTGATTCAACACTAATATTCACATCTGTATGTGATTAATACCCATAGTTCACATCGTCATGTGACCAACACCCAAAGGGTTTACTAGAGTCAATAATCTAGTTCACATCGCTATGTGATTAACACCCAAAGAGTACTAAGGTATGATCATGTTTTGCTCGTGAGAGAAGCTTAGTCAACGGGTCTCATCACATTTGAGCCGTATCTATTTTGCAAATATTCTATGTCTACAATGCTCGCACGGAGCTACTCTAGCTAATTGCTCCCACTTTCAATATGTATCCAGATTGAGACTTAGAGTCATCTGGATCAGTGTAAAATGCTTGCATCGATGTAACTCTTTACGACGGGCTTTTTACACCTCCATAATCGAGAAATATTTCCTTAGTCCTCACTAAGGATGTTCTTGACCAATGTCCAAATGATCTACTCCTAGATCACCATTGTACTCCTTGCCAAATTCAGAGCAAGGTATACAATAGGTCCGGTACATAGCATAGCATACTTTATAGAACCTATGGTGAGGCATAGGGAATGACTTTCATTCTCTTTTCTATTTTCTGCCGTGGTGGGATTTGAGTCTTACTCAATTTCACACCTTTGCAACACAGGCAAGAACTTTTCTTTGACTGTTCCATTTTGAACTACTTCAAAATCTTGACAAGGTATATATTTATTGAAAAACTTATCAAGCGTCTTGATCTATCTCTATAGATCTTGATGCTCAATATGTAAGCAGCTTCAACGAGGTCTTTCTTTAAAAAACTCCTTTCAAAACACTCCTTTATGCTTTGCGAATAATTCTACATTATTTCCGATCAACAATATGTCAATCACATATACTTATCGTAAAGGCTGTAGTGCTCCCACTCACTTTCTTGTAAATACAGGCCTTTCCAAAAGTCTGATAAAATCATATGCTTTGATCAACACATCAAAAGCGATATTCCAACTCGAGATGCTTGCACCAGTCCATTGATGGATCATTGGAGCTTGCACATTTTGTTAGCACCTTTAGGATTGACAAAACCTTCTGGTTGCATCATATACAACTCTTCTTTAATAAATCCATTAAAGAATGTAGTTTTGACATCCATTTGCTAGATTTCATAAAATGTGGCAATTGCTAACATGATTCGGACAGACTTAAGCATCGCTACGCTTGAGAAAGTCTCATTGTAGTCAACACCTTGAACTTGTCGAAAACCTTTTGTGACAAGTCGAGCTTTGTAGATAGTAACACCACTATCGTTGTCCGTCTTCCTCTTGAAGATCCATTTATCTACATGGCTTGCGATCATCGAGCAAGTCAATCAAAGTCCATACTTTGTTCTCATACATGGATCCTATCTCGATTTTATGGCCTCAAGCCATTTCGCGGAATCTGGGCTCATCATCGCTTCCTCATAGTTCGTAGGTTCATCATGGTCTAGTAACATGACTTCCGAACATGATTACCGTACCACTCAAGTGCGGATCTCACTCGAAGACCTACGAGGTTTGGTAGCAACTTGATCTGAAGTTTCATGATCATCATCATTAACTTCCTTACTAATTGATGTAGGAATCACGAAACTGATTTCGTGATGAACTACTTTCCAATAAGGGAGAAGGTACAATTACCTCATCAAGTTCTACTTTCCTCCCACTCACTTCTTTCGAGAGAAACTTCTTCTCTAGAAAGGATCCATCTTAGCAACGAAAAACTTGCCTTCGGATCTGTGATAGAAGGTGTACCCAATAGTTACCTTTGGGTATTCTATGAAGACGCACTTCTCCGATTTGGGTTCGAGCTTATCGGTGAAAACTTTTTCACATAAGCATCACAACTCCAAACTTTTAAGAAACGACGACTTAGGTTTATTGTTAAACCATAGTTCATACGGTGTCGCCTCAACGGATTTAGATGGTGCCCTTTTAATGTGAATGCAGCTATCTCTAATGCATAACCCCAAAACTATATCAGTAAGAGACATCATAGATCGCACCATATCAAAATAAAGTACGGTTATTCTGACGTTCGGACACACCATAATGTTGTGGTGTTCCGGTGGCGTGAGCTGTGAAACTATTCCACATTGTTTTAATTGAAGACCAAACTCAGAACTCAAATATTCATCTCCACGATCGATCGCAGAAACTTTATTTTCTTGTTACGATGATTTTCCACTTCACTCTGAAATTCTTTGAACCTTTCAACTATTTCAGACTTATGTTTCATCAATAAGATATACCCATATCTGCTCAAATCATCTTGTGAAGGTCGAAAATAACGATACTTGCCACGAGCATCAACACTCATTGGATCGCATACATCGGTATGTATTATTTCCAATAAGTCAAGATCTCGCTCCATTGTTCGAACAACGGAGTTTCAGTCATCTTGCCCAAAAGGCACGGTTCATAAGTATCAAATGATTCATAATCAAGTGATTCCAAAACCCATCAAGATGGAGTTTCTTCATGCGCTTTACACCGATATGACCCAAACGGCGATTGCCACAAATAGGTTGCACTATCATTATTAACTTTGCATTTTGGCATCAATATTATGAATATGTGTATCACTATGATCGAGATCCAATGAACCATTTTCATTGAGTGTGTAACCACATAAGGTTTTATTCATGTAAATGTAACAACAATTTATTCTCTTACTTAAATGAATAACCAGATTGCAATAAACATGATCAAATCATATTCATGCTCAACACCAAATAACACTTATTTAGGTTCCACACTAATCCCGAAAGTATAGGGAGTGTGCGATGATGATCATATCAATCTTGGAACTACTTCCAACACTCATCGTCACTTCCCTTCAACTAGTCTCTGCTTATTTCAGAACTCCTGTTTGAGTTACTAATCTTAGCAACCGAACGAGTATCAAATACTCAGGGCTACTATAAACACTAGTAAGGCACACGTCAATAACCTGTATATCAAATATAACCTTGTTCACTTTGCCATCCTTCTTATCCACCAAATATCCGGGGTAGTTTCGCCCAAAGGACCAGTTCCATTGCAGCAAAAGTACTCGGCCTCGGGCTTAGGTTTAGACTTGGGCTTCTTCACTCGAGCAGCAACTTGCTTGCCGTTCCTTTTGAAGTTCCCCTTCTTCCCTTTGCCAATTTCCTTGAGACTAGTGGTCTTGTCAACCATCAACACTTGATGTTTTTTCTTGATTTCTACCTTCGCCGATTTTAGCATCGCGAAGAGCTCGAGAATCTTTTTCGTCATCCCTTGCATACTATAGTTCATCACGAAGTTCTACTAACTTAGTGATGGTGACTTAGAGAATTCTGTCAATCACTATCTTATCTGGAAGATTAACTCCCACTTGATTCAAGTGATTGAAGTACTCAGACAATCTGAGCACATGCTCACTAGTTGAGCGATTCTCCTCCATCTTTTAGCTATAGAACTTGTTGGAGACTTCATATCTCTCAACTCGGGTATTTGCTTGAAATATTAACTTCAATTCTGGAACATCTCATATGGTCCATGACGTTCAAAACGCCTTTGAAGTCCCGATTCTAAGCCGTTAAGCATGGTGCACTAAACTATCAAGTAGTCATCATATTGAGCTAGCCAAACGCTCATAACGTCAGATTCGCTCATATTGAGCTAGCCAAACGCTCATAACGCTCGCATCCGCTCCTGCAATAGGTCTGCTCACCTAGCGGTGCATTAAGGACATAATTCTTCTGGCAGCAATGAGGATAAACCTCAGATCACGGATCCAATCCGCATCATTGCTACTAACATCTTTCAATACAATTTTCTAGGAACACATATAAAAACATAGGGAAGCAACAACGCGAGCTATTGATCTACAACATAATTTGCAAAATACTACCGGGACTAAGTTCATGATAAATTAAAGTTTAATTAATCATATTAAAACTCCCACTTAGACAGACATCTCTCTAGTCATCTAAGTGATCACGTGATCCAAATCAACTAAACCATGTCCGATCATCACGTGAGATGGAGTAGTTTTCAATGGTGAACATCACTATGTTGATCATATCTACTATATGATTCACGCCGACCTTTCGGTCTCCGTGTTCCGAGGCCATATCTGTTATATGCTAGGCTCGTCAAGTTTAACTCTGAGTATTCCGCGTGCGCAACTGTTTTGCACCCGTTGTATTTGAACGTAGAGCCTATCACACCCGATCATCACGTGGTGTCTCAAAGACGAAGAACTTTCGCAACGGTGCATACTCGGGAGAACACTTCTTGATAATTTTGGTGAGAGATCATCTTATAATGCTACCGTCAAACAAAGCAAGATAAGATGCATAAAGGATAAACATCACATGCAATCAATATAAGTGATATGATATGGTCATCATCATCTTGTGCTTGTGATCTCCATCGCCAAGCACCGTCATGATCACCATCGCCACGGCGCGACACCTTGATCTCCATCGTAGCATCGTTGTCGTCTCGCCAACTATTGCTTCTACGACTATCGCTACTCCTTAGTGATAAAGTAAAGCAATTACATGGCGTTGCATTTCATACAATAAAGCGACAACCATATGGCTCTCGCCGATTGCCGATAACTCGGTTACAAAACATGATCATCTCATACAATAAAATATAGCATCACGTTTGACCATATCACATCATAACATGCCCTGCAAAAACAAGTTAGACGCCCTCTACTTTGTTGTTGCAAGTTTTACGTGGCTGCTACGGGCTGAGCAAGAACCGTTCTTACCTACGCGTCAAAACCACAACGATACTTCGTCAAATAGACTCCGTTTAACCTTCTCAAGGACCGGGCGTAGCCATACTCGATTCAACTAAAGTGAGAGAGACAGACACCGCCGGTCACCTTTAAGCAACGAGTGCTCGAGCGGTGAAACCAGTCTCGCGAAGCGCACGGCGTAATGTCGGTCCGGGCCGCTTCATCTCACAATACCGCTGAACCAAAGTATGACATGCTGGTAGGCAGTATGACTTGTATCGTCCACAACTCACTTGTGTTCTACTCGTGCACATGACATCAACGCATAAAACCAGGCTCGATGCCATTGTTGGGGAACGAGTAATTTCAAAAATTTTCCCACGAACACGCAAGACCATGGTGATGGCATAGCAACGAGAGGGAGAGTGTCCGCCCACGCACTCGTGAGACCGAAAGCGAAGCGTTATAACAACGCGGTTGATGTAGTCGACGCCTTCACGATCCGACCGATCCAAGCACCGAACGACGGCACCTCCGAGTTCTGCACACGTTCAGCTCGATGACGATCCCGGACTCGATCCAGCAAAGTGTCGGGATGAGTTCCACAAGACGACGGCGCAGGACGATGTTGATGCTCCACCGACGCAGAGCTTCGCCTAAGCTCCGCTGACGATATGACTTCTCCGGCGCAGGCTTCGCCTAAGCTCATGACGATATGACGAAGTGGAATATGGTGGAGGGGGCACCGACACGGCTAAGGAACGATCCGTAGATCAACTTGTGTGTCATGGGGTGCCCCCTGCCCCGTGATATAAAGGAGCAAGGAGGAGGTGGCGGCCAGGAGGAGGGGCGCCAAGGGAGTCCTACTCCCACCGGGAGTAGGACTCCTTCTTCCTAGTCCAACTAGGAGAAGGGGAAAGGGGAAGTGGAGAAGGAAGGAGAGGTGGGCTGCGCCCAAACCCCTTGTCCAATTCGGACTGGGCTTGGGAGGGCGCGCCACCTCCTGGCTCCTTCCCACTAAGGCCCATTAAGGCCCAATACTTTTCCCCGTATTCCCGTAACTCCCGGTACTCAAAAATACTCGAATCACTCGGAACCTTTCCGAACTCCGAATATAGTCGTCCAATATATCGATCTTTACGTCTCGACCATTTCGAGACTCCTCGTCATGTCCCCGATCTCATCCGGGACTCGAACTCCTTCGGTACATCAAAACTCATAAACTCATAATATAAGCATCATCGAAACCTTAAGCGTGCGGACCCTACGGGTTCGAGAACTATGTAGACATGACCTAGAACTATTCTCGGTCAATAACCAATAGCGGAACCTGGATGCCCATATTGGTTCCTACATATTCTACGAAGATCTTTATCGGTCAAACCGCATAACGACATACGTTGTTCCCTTTGTCATCGGTATGTTACTTACCCGAGATTCGATCGTCGGTATCCAATACCTAGTTCAATCTCGTTACCGGTAAGTCTCTTTACTCGTTCCGTAATACATCATCTCACAACTAACTCATTAGTTGTAATGCTTGCAAGGCTTAAGTGATGTGTATCACCGAGAAGGCCTAGAGATACCTCTCCGACAATCGGAGTGACAAAACCTAATCTCAAATACGCCAACCCAACAAGTACCTTTGGAGACACCTGTAGTACTCCTTTATAATCACCCATTCGTTGTGACGTTTGGTAGTACCCAAAGTGTTCCTCCGTAAACGGAGTTGCATAATCTCATAGTTACAGGAACATGTATGAGTCATGAAGAAAGCATTAGCAACATACTAAACGATCAAGTGCTAAGCTAACGGAATGGGTCATGTCAATCACATCATTCTCCTAATGAGGTGATCCCATTAATCAAATGACAACACATGTCTATGGTTAGGAAACATAACCATCTTTGATTAATGAGCTAGTCCAGTAGAGGCATACTAGTGACTATCTGTTTGTCTATGTATTCACACATGTATTATGTTTCCGGTTAATACAATTCTAGCATGAATAATAAACATTTATCATGAAATAAGGAAATAAATAATAACTTTATTATTGCCTCTAGGGCATATTTCCTTCAGCAGGAGCCATGGTTCATCCTTCGTACGGTAAACTGGAGAAACCTCCATACACGTTTCATCATCATGCATGGCAGCGAAATGTACTAGATATACACCACATCCACTACGCTGCAATGGATAGCTACCTTTGTTTCAATATCTACAAGGGTTGGATGAAGAGCAACAGCCAAGTTGGCGGTTCAGGCAAAGAAGTATCAGCCAAGAGGAAGAGGGACAAGGACGAAGTCGAGGACGTGGACGAGGACTCTGAGTAAGGTGGCAGTGTCGTTGCTCATGGTGGTTCTAATGCAGTGTCTACCGGAATAGTTGCAAAGTTTAATTTCAGGTGTGCTTAATTTAATTTGAGGGGTGTGTTGTGCTGAGCCCCTAGCAGAACTACGTTATGTTTCTTCTTGTTACTTTAACTCTTCAGTAAGTACATACTAGTATTTCTTACATTTCATCTTTTAGTTGATATAGTACTACCACTCATTTATTCACATTATATACGTACAATATATATGGCCAACATCATATAGCCAGCAATTTAGTTGTCAAAGAATTTCAGGGTGCTTAGTTTTGTCAAAGAATTCTGTGGTGCTTAGTTTTATTTGAGGGTGGGTTGTGCTGGACACCATTATTGTGACTAGCCTTTTAATAGTACTATATGCATAATTTGGCTTATTTAGCGCTCTCTATATGTACCACCTTTTTTTAATTTCAAGTTTTGCTCCATGGCGCAATCCATCGATACTACTGCTGTACAAAAGTATACATTTTTAAAAGGCTAGAGGGCGGGGTAGTCTAGCTTGGTCGGTTTCACGAGAGGCGAGGGCCTTTGTGATTTGACGGCTCATTACTGCTGGAAGGCGGGGCCTTGTGATTTGACTGCTCGTATAAATGCACCGACGACCTGATCGAGGAGGAGCAAAGAACCATGCGGTATACTCAAGTTTTCCACTGGAGTAGTACTGCGACGGAGGAGCACGAAACACGACAGCCCAGTGCCATATGGCAATAAAAAATGATCTAATTTGCTAGTCATCTCATTGTTAGCATTGTTCTACTCATTCCCTCAAAAAACAAAAACCATTGTTCTATTCATGCCTCGCAGAGAACGTGACACGTGCGGTGAAACACCCGAAGCAAAAGATGAAACACAGCAGCAAAAGAAGAAGGAAGATTATCACCCCAAATGATCTAATTCACCGTGGAGTCGTAACTGCTTCTTCATCGCCTCCACGACCTCCATCTCCTTGCGCGTCTCCTCCGCCATCTTCTTCATTCTGTCCATGACGCGTGATTTCTCGACGCGAGCCTTCATCATCTGTTCCACGGCCGCATTACGTACCTTGACAGCAGCCGGGTGCTCGGCGCGAGCTTCGCCAACTCCTCCTTCATTCCATGACGAGGGCCTGCATCATCTTCATCGAGGAACTACTATTCTCATGCAGCTTCTTCCAGCCGGTGTTCTTCTCCTTCAACAGGTCGATCTCGTGGCAGAGCTTCGCCTTGTCCTCCTGAAGTCGCAGGATTTCGCCGGTCGCCTTCTTCTCCGAGGCAATACTCTTCTTCAGCAGCATCACCAAGCCGGGCGGTCAACTCCCCGCTGATTGAGCTCAGCAGGCATGTCGTCGAGGCTCTCCTTCAGCAACTCCGTCAAGCCTTGGATGAACTCCTTCGCTTATTGAGGTCCTTATTGAGCTGATCGGGCATGCCGCCGAGGATAACGACTCCAGTTCCGCCTGGCTCGGCATGTTCGCCTCCAGCGGCTAGGGCGCCCCGGGAGCCATCGCTTTGCCCGTGAGAGATCTTCGAGGTCTCTGCGTGGCGAGCCCTCTTTTTTTTTTCCGCAGCCTTGGTTGCCACTCCCTTGTTACGAGTAGTTCTTGACCTAGAGCTCTGCTCATCGGCCATGGCAACGACGGGCGAAGAAGAAGCACTTATGAGGAGGAAAGGTAGAGTAATTTTCGGTTAGGTAGTTCCCCTTTTTATAACCTAAGTACTAGCACTAGTATTACTAATACCTGCATAGTGGGAACACGTTCAGGTTTGGTACGTAGTACTAGTAGGTGTGAGCAGGCTTTCGAATGTGATGGGAACAAGGTAAAGATTAATTGATGGTTTTGGTTTCGAGGCCCGAAACGGCTCCCGATGAGTTTAGTGGAACATAAATTTCAAGTAGACTACACTACTCAAATGCGTAAATATTATGTTACTGTCAAAAATTGGCACAAAATACGAAGGAGACCAATGGAAGTACTACTAGCAACCCACGATTTAACTACTCGCATGCTCGCAGTGGAGTAATAATGTCTTTCTTCCGCCCTCACGTCCACTCAATTTGCATGCGCTGTATTAATTGACCATCAATGAAGTGAACGACTTTACACGCGTCAAATTATCACATGGGGTGGATCTTGGTACAAAACTGCGTCCGCCCGTGTACTCGCGTGTGTGTGCGAGGGAATGAGTGCATGCGTGTCGTGCGTGCACATCTTCGCTTCGTGCATGTACCGCAAGAATGGCTCAGGGAGGACGAGTACATTCTTCTGGAACCAGCAATACGTCACTATGATCAATCCACGCAAGGAGGTCGCGACAACGCCTCCACATGTGCCACGTGGCTTCATGAACTGTAAGAGAGACACTGTGTAGCGTGCCATTGGTATTCTAATTTATGTGTTTTGCATATACTCGAAGTACTAGTAATTTACACGTGCATTGCACGCATCAGATTTTGCAACCAAATTATGAATAAACTAGTCATCAAACCCGTGCACCTGCACGGGCTAGCAAATCTTTAAGTAAGTTGTAAGGTATATTCATGTTGATATTTTGATTGATTAATGTTAAACATTGTGTTTATGGGGAAAATTATTGACCTAAATAGCTCTAGTTCATTTATTTGTATTGTTGACACGCATACACTTTTTGGACCGTCGATGTGTCACAAATGTGTGATATCCTATGTCCGCCCAAGAACCTCAAATTTATATAAAATATGTAAAACATTAATTTTAGAAGGTCATGTATTTATTCTTGGGCTGTAGTGTTGGAAATGCGACATTCAATTAATGTATGATGTGTTGTTCTTGTTTCACAGAAATATAGAGTTTGGTCCTGTTTTTGGTATCGAGCATATATTTGGCCATAAACATTTTATACATTTTTTTTACGTCTGATCATTTTTAAGGGTTGAACCATTCATTACTATTTACATCAAATATAAAAGCGTTTTTTTGTCTGGAGAATATGCAAATATTCATTTTTTTATTAGTGATAATGAGCAGATCCATGCACCATGTTCTATCAGGAAATAGGTGATTTTCATGCCAGATATGTTACGTCCACAAATATTGGATTAAACAAAAAAAATGACATTTTTGTACTTCTTATATTTTTCAGTTAAACTACATTATATTGATGTCATGGAATTTATTTTATTTTTAATATTATGGAAATTTTTATTTGAGGTAAAGTGGGGATTATAGCTATTTTGTTTGGCAACACAAGTAGGCATATTCGTATATAGAACATATATTTTTGTTTGTGTGTGGGTGTGTCACATCATTTTCATGGAAAATAGACATAAGGCTTAGTTATGTTGCCTTGCGTGTTAATATACCTTTTACTACCTTGCGTGAGTATACTGGTATGGGAATTTCAGCATATAACCCTTTTTAATATTTATTTATCCTGATTCTGACAAAGATGGAGACATATATGTGTAGCTACACCTTGCGAGAAAGTAGTGGCAAATTCCATGCATGTACCCAAATCATATGGACTAAGGCACACATAGAGTAATATCAAACCTACCTTTGATTGTATCTTGAAGAAATAGGCATCCTGCATCTACATGTAGACAAAATAAGCTCTTGGAGATACATACTGGCTGCTGCCGGCCAATCTTCGCCTGTTTCCTGGTATGAGCCTCCTGACCAGTCCAGCTCGTTCAGAACAAAGCGCTCATGAACACCTTCGGTCGGCGACCCCCGTGCAGTCTTATTTTGCATACGATCTTTAGGTTTTCCATGTTTTTAAAGTACATGTGTAGTTAGTGTTTTTATTTTCGTGGAGATCAGTTATTAGGAGCCATAAAAATCCATACATCTAGGTTTTATTTCCCTCTGAGAATCTGAAACATCGACACGTCTGCTTCTTGAATAATCGACATTAAATAAGAATTATAAGTTTACAATCTCTATTGTTGATTGCTAACACGAAAGTTCCGGTCAAACCTCAAATCTTTAGGCATATGTAGTCGGTTGGAGGCTGAAATAGAAATTAGGTAGATCATGACAGAAAATGTTGCTTACAGGGTCCACTATTCATAAAAAAATTTAGAAGAACATGATATTTGCCATCAAGTATTTGTAGCCACCGTCAACCCATGTGGCCGCTAGGGAACCCACCAAGAGTAAACATTTGCTGGACATCTTTGCATGGGTTTTGGTATGGTAAGATTCGAATACATGGGTGCGAAGTAGGATCAGTTGCTGCAGACATGCGTGGAAACACATGGACACACGCAGCAACTTCTCCTGTAGCTTCCACCCGCCAATCAACTGGAAGCAAGATTTGACAATCAGATGTGTTTATTTTTTTCGTTTCTTCCTTTTTATATTACGGCAATATGTGGAAAGCAACCATATGAGTTTTATTCCCTTGGTTTCAACCCTGTTGCTATTACGTAGAGGGAAGGAGGAGTCCATCTCACGCACAATTTGTGGATCGGGCATTATTTTATCTGACGGACTGCAAGAGAGGAGTCCATCTCATGTAAAATTGGTGGAGCGGGCATTATTTTATCTGACGGCTATTAATTGATAATTACTTGATCTAATGGACGAAATTTTCTAACCTCTAGGATTAACGTGGCATCTCGTATGGTGCCTCCAATTAGTAAATATAAGATACCACACTATAGCATGTAAGCTCTTAGTCATATATGTGTGATGTAGACCTTCGTTTAATTCTTATAGTTCATCTCATTCAAAATCAGATTAGTTTTTATAAAAAAGCTAAGAACGCGTGAATAGGAAAAACATGGGATTATAGTGGAATGTCGTATTGAATCCTACAGGATTGTACGAGTGTTTGATTGTGCATAGAAAAAAACACAGAATTATTTCAAAGAGGTTTGAGTGGATGGATGTTTCCTATGAAATCTAGTGCAAATGAATCATATGGAAAAATTCCTATGGTTTACAATCCTACGAATCAAACAACCAAGATAGGAAAAATTCCTAATGATTAGAATCCTCCAAAATTCCTTTGAGAATCCTTTGAATCAAAGAAGCCCTTAATCTATTTTATGATTCATGGAATTGTGCGTTGTAAAGCATAAAGTAAAAATAAATAATGGCAATTCAACTAGAAAAAAGTTTGGGCAGTTATGATACGGAAGATTCTAGAACAAAAGAGAACCACTGTTGTTTTGAGGTTTGTGCATTATGCTTAAGTTCAACCATGGAGTCTACTAGATTGTACATGTGGCAAATCCGGTGGGGGGCTAGAAGATGGTGCGAGGGGCCGAGTGGAGGGAGATTATGAAGGAATGCACAAGTGCGAGATCGATATTTAGAGAGAGGGGGCGAACACGCGCTGTTGTAATGCATGTGGCGGAGCCATGAAAAATAAATGAGCTAGGGGGCCAATCATTGCTAATCCTTTACGAGGAGGGTCAATTCATGAAATTAAACCTTTTTTAGTAGCAATTGTCTAATGATCACATTCATATTAGCCTCGATATATAGTGATGTTAGGGGGGGGGGGCAGGCCGCCTTACGCCCCTGTCTTCGCCATTGTGCACGATCCCGAGAGATGAAGCGGAAGGCATGGATGATGAGAGGGGACGTTGGATATATAATTAATGTGGGTGTATTAGCTATTTATGTTAATCCTATAGAGAGGTACAGATTGATCGATGTGGACGTGGGAGAGGTATAGATTGATCGATGTGGACGTGGGAAAGAGGGTGAGACCTCACTGGATATATCAATTGATCAGTTTGTGTGGAAAACTATGAAAGACCTAGCTATATACACACATACATAGAGGAACATCGATCGTTGCGCATGCACGCGTGAGAGATAAAGAATGCCCGGTATGAGGGAGAGGGGGATGTGTGTGGGTGTGTGCCTTCATGGGAGACCGACCTGAAGAAAAAGATTGCATGCGTGCGATAGATAATGCCGACTGGTAGTGTGTGTGCATGCATGCACGAGAGAAAGTTAGTGGTACAATTATAAAGAGAAGACTACTGTGTGGGTGTAAAATAATAGGTGTGGTCATAATCAATGTAATGTTGAATTCAAATATTTGAATAAGAGATCCTGACGTTTGAAACCCATGCATGCATGAATATAACGGAGATCTGCGCGGTGTGCTTTGGAAATGAGCATGTTGTAATGTATACACATTGAACAAGGTCAGACTGATTTGAATTTGAGATACCGATGGCAGACATCATTTGCCCATGTCGCATCCATGCATGTAATTGGAGATGATGGGTGGCTTTCGCATCACATATCTATATCTATACCCCTATATATATTATATTATATATTTTTTTATATTGTGAGAGGGTAACTTTAACTTTGAAAGATGGTCGTTGTATGAGGCGAATCCGAAGGTCCAAAGATGGCAAATTTGAGCACTATTGGCCGTTGGATATCATCTAGATTCCACCAGATTTCGCCACATGTATAATCTAGAAGACTCCATGGTTGAACTTAAGCATAATGCACAAACATCAAAACACAAGCACTTCTTATTTGTTCTAGAATCTTCCGTATCATAATTACCCAAATTTTTTTCTACATGATTTGCCATTATTTGTTTTACTTTATGTCTTACAACGCACAATTCCATGAATCTTAAAAATAGATTAGCTTTCTTATAAAAACTAGATGATTTTGAATGAAATGAACTATAAGAATTAAACGAACATCTACATCATGCATATATGACTCAAAGCTTGCATGCTATAATGTGGTATTTATTCATAATTTGGTTGCCAAATCTCATGCGTGCAATGCACGTGTACCTTACTCTAGTCTAAATGGTGTTTGTGTGTGTGTTGTGCGTGTTGAGGTGCAAATTGTCTTTTTGGGTACACGTTAAGCTTGTTCTTCGAAATTTTAAGCCGCGCCTTGTTATGCCGAAAATTGAAGCTAGCGTCTCTATCTATCGTCTTTGAAACTCCGCCTCTTCAACCCGCGCCTTGTTAGCCCGAAATATTTAAGATATATCTTTGTCCCCAGTTGTGCTCGACAACTCCTCCATCTCAACCCACGCCTTGCTATTCGAAATTACAACGCGAAAACTCCCACCTCCTGTGAAATCCCGACACCAAAATGCCCGTGGTACCCTGAACCGAAAGAACCGCCTCAAATCGGTGGGGGTACTTTCAGAACTTTACCCCACATTTCGGACAAGCGTCTCTAAGCCATGGTTCCCACGGCCATCCCATTCGCCCACCCATTCGTACACCAAGGCCGCGAAAACCCGCGACGAAACCCTACACCATGCTCCGTCCGCCACCCAGCCGGAGCTTCTTCCCCGACGACGTCGTCCACAAGAACACCTCGACGTCCCTCATCCACCGCATCGGATGAGGATCCGTCGTCGATCTCATCGTCCCGCGGTTCAGCCACCCCGTCCTCCACCTCCAAGGAGCTTCCCTAACGTTCCCTCGTCTTTTCGCACCACCTCCATTCCCACACGCTGTCTTCACCTGCACCACCGGAAGAGCATCATCATCACCGTTTCCTCGGATGAAGCTGCGGCCTAATCGGCGCCACCAAAGAGGTTATACACTAATCTCCACATTTTCTTCTTGATTCGATCTCACGGTGCTGCCGGCGCTCGGTCCCGAGCTGACACGGCGGGACTCGATCCACGGCGGCGTCGCCGACCACTTCCTCCACGGCGTCGCTCCCTCGGTGGCAACGTCCACATCAGTAGGAGCTGCTGCTGCTTTAGCTCTCACTCGCGCTATTGCTCTGCTCTTGCTCTCGGTCCCCTGCCTGGTCTGCTCTTGCTATTGCTCTTGCTGGCGCTGCTGCTCTCGCTCTTGCTCTTGCTTGCGATGCTGCTCCGATTTGGCTACACTTCAGTCGACTGAATTGACTTTTGGGTCAGTCGATTTCCAAGGGGTGGGCTCGCCGGGGTGAAGGATGAACCAGCCGCAGCGGGGAGGGGGGCTCGCCGGAGAGGTTCCCCACTATCTATCTTAGGGTTCATGATGGGGGCAGTGGTCGCCGACGTTGGCGGGGCATTGGCGGGGCGGTGGCGTGGGGATCGCCGGACAAAAAGCTCGGCATGGGGGGCCTAGAGGGATGGCCGGGGCGGCGGTAGACCAGCGGTGGGGAGTGTTTTCAGGCGGGCGGGCGGCGACCGCCGATCATGTGGCGGTGGGGGCTGCTGTTTGGCCGGTGGTGGTGGCGGCTCGAGGGGTGGAGGTTGAAGATGAACCACATGCCCTTGATTTCAGATCCAACGGCTGCAAAATCGATCGACCAGAGATGAAAAAGTCATCGACCGACGGTAGCCTCACCTTGCTAGTGCGTTCGGTTCGACAAAGAAATTTCAGTTTCGACAAACAAAATTCAGTTTGGACAGTTAGGTTCAATTTCGACGATTAAGTTCAGTTTGACGAGTTAAGTTCAGAGATGAGCGGCTGATGTATTTTACATCTAGCACTTTGTGGTTATGTATTTTACGTCATGTATTGAGATGCTATTAGAATTCCACTCAGGTTAACGTTGTTTGTTGTCTCTCTTGTCCCGCTTCAGCCTCGGCATCATACAACTCACCGGAGCTGCTCCAATGATGAAACCCTCCATCACAGCGGAGCAGTACCTCGGGCTCCATCTCCGCACGCCTAAGATCTTCTTCCTCCTCCGACAGCAAAGTCAGCCGAGCATCCTCACCGCCAACCCAATCACGCTGAGATCGACATGGCTTCGCCAAAGAGGTTGTACACTTGTTGCATCTCTTTTTACTCTACATGTTATATATATTGTCCATCGAGCACTCGTAGTAACGGAAATACGATTATTTATCCCTACTATATGACAAGCGGTGAGGTACCGAGCAACTTAGCTATCCGTGATGGACTCTCTTGAACGCCATCATTATTTATCTCTCTAGCGTTTGAGCTGTGCATTTGTCGATGGGCACGGGAGTTGAGCTAGTATGGCGTGGCACAGGTCCAAAGTAATAGAAGTAGCACAAAAACATTTTTTAGTGTAGGATTTTCCTTGCTCAAGCCTGCCTACTAGAATCGCCATTGCTTGAAAGGAAAAGTGAATGAAAAACATAGGAATTGGAAAGTTTCCTATGGTACTACTTTTCATGAATTTGGTGCAAAGGAATGGAGCAAAGGAAAACTGTAGGATTTGTTCCTTTAGTGTCTCCTTGAAAGAAAAACCGAGGAATTCTAGTTTCCACTTCTCCTCCTTTTCATATTCCTATTCATCAAGCACAAAACTAAGAGATAGTAGCATAATAGCATTATAACCGTACATTTTCTTGTGGTTTGACTTAATCTCACCATGCTTTTTGCATCCTGTGATCTTCCAATTGTTGTGAATCAAACACCCAGTTAGCGAAATCCTGTGTTTTTAAATTCTCCGCTTTGCACGTGCATTCCTATCCTATTTCTGTCTATTTCCTATCCTGCATTGTTAGAATCCTCAAATTCAAACAAGCCCTTACTCAATTACTTCATTACAGATATGTGTCAAAGAAAACCTTGTGTGGTTTTTCCTGCTCCTGTGGTGTTGTGTTCCACCCAGCTCAATTGCACCAATGATGAAGGGTTCACCACAGCAGGATCCGCTCCAGACTGTCTTTCGCCGCCTCGAGATCTTCTTCCCTTGCCGGAAGCCACGACAACTGCATTACCATCATCAATCGAGCAGATGACCTTGAGGACTACGGGTCCGCAAGAGAGGTCGCACTCTTCCGTGTCTACTTACGTTATCGCCGCTAATATGATGACATGCTACATTATCATCGTGTTCACCTATTAGACTCGTGTCGAGGTCCAAACTAATGCTGAAACTTGAGTTTTAAATGGTTGTGGGGTACATATTGGGCAGCAATCAGTACTATCATCTACTATCCGTTAATCTCTGGTGTCTACTATGAGTTTCATGTTGGGTGCAAACAAACATTAAAGGAGCCATTATCTGTATTTTTTAACTAAAGCTATTATCTGCCTGCTATCATTGGTTTTGGCTCTATCCACAGTTTGCTACCATCACTCTGGATTTGTGCATGCACTCCTTACATAATCTCACTATGTTTTATTCCTATGCATGCCAGTTATTGTACACAATGGAACTGTTCATGTAGAGCAAAAGAGACGAGTCTTGCGTGTCAATAAAATTTCATGCAGACGTCGTTCCATGGTGGGCGCAAAGGCAGCCCCCCTCCACCCATTTCAGATCGTAATCAAGAGGAAGATAACTATTCTGAGGGGGATTCAGAAGGAGAAGACCACTCCTATTTACCCCATGAGGTCTTCGCTCTAACTTGGCATGCTGATGTTGGTAATATCATGCATATGGTGCCTTGCATTGCTTACTGTATACATTAAAGATGTCATATGCTTAGTTTAAACATGCTTTGTGTCAATGCCATCTGTTTTGTTTCTTTATCGTATATGTGAATCACGCAATCCCATCTTGTCTAGCCAGGCATCATATATGTGAATTTTGCAATGCCATCCTGGTTAGCCAGTCATCTTATATGTGAATTATATCATGCCATCATTTTTTTATTATGTGTTAAATTTGTCAACAATTTTAGTACATTCAATTACTCTTCCTGTGCATCAGCCATTCGGCACGGTCATGGAAAAAATCTGGAGTGGAAACAAGGTCTTCAGAGCAGACAATGCTATCGACGAAGCGCATGTCTTGCTGGTTAATGATAGCTCCTCGGAGGAGGATTCGAGAGCAGATGACCAGTCATATTTCCCCACGAGGTGCATGCCCTAACTTAAGGGGTTATGTTACTCATATCGTGCGTATGGTATCTTGCATTGCTATGTCATTTTCTTATTTTAGACATGCTTTGTGTGAATGCCACCTGTTTAGTGTCTAATTACCATATATGTGAATTATGCAATGTCATCTTGTTGCAAGACATTATATATGTGAATTATGCAATGTTATCTTGTTGCAAGGCATTATGTATGTGAATTATGCAATGCCATGCTCTTTAGGCAAGCGTCATATATGTGAATTATATCATGTCGTCCTTTTTTTTGTATTTCTCATTGCTTTTGTCGACAATGTTTGTATATTCAACTGCTCTTCTTGTGCATCAGCCATTTGAATTGGTGATGGATAAATCTGGAGTGAAAACAAGGTCTTCAGAGCAGACAATGCTACCTGCTGAACCAGATATCTTGCTGGTTACAGATAGCTCTTCAGAGGAGGATTCAGAGGCAGATGACCTGTCCTATTATCCCCCTGAGGTGTATGCTCAAACTTGGCAGGGTTATATTACTCATATAATGTAACGCCCTCGATGCGGCTATATCTCCCACGTGTCGAAGCACGACTTAGAGGCATAACCGCATTGAAAGCAATGTCGCAAGTGAGGTAATCATCACACAACCCATGTAATACATAAGGGAAAGAGATACATAGTTGGCTTACAATCGCCACTTCACACAATACATGAGTAAAACATTACATCATACAGATACAATCAAGGTCCGACTACGGAACCAAAATAAAAGAAGACTACCCCAAATGCTACAGGATCCCCGATCGTCCCAACTGGCTCCACTCTTGATCAGCTGAAACGAAACAACACAATGAACAAGATCTTCATCAAGCTCCTCCTTGAGCTCGGATCGTCACCTGCACGGTTAAATCGGCACCTGCAAACTGGTTTTGGAAGTATCTGTGAGTCACGGGACTCAGCAATCTCACACCCGCGAGATCAAGACTATTTAAGCTTAAAGGTAGGACAGGTAGTGAGGTGGAGCTGCAGCAAGCGACTAGCATATATGGTGGCTAACATACGCAAAAGAGAGCGAGAAGAGAAGGCAAAAGCACGGTCGAACAACTATGATCAAGAAGTGATCCTGAAACTACTTACGTCAAACATAACTCCAACACCGTGTTCACTTCCCGGACTCCGCCGAGAAGAGACCATCACGGTTACACACGCGGTTGGTGTATTTTAATTAAGATCAACTTCGGGTTTTCTACAACCGGACATTAACAAATTCCCATCTGCCACATAACCGCGGCACGGCTTTGAAAGTTCAAACCTGCAGGGTGTCCCAACTTAGCCCATGATAAGCTCTCGCGATCAACGAAGGATATTCCTTCTCCCCGGGAAGACCCGATCAGTCTCGGAATCCCGGCTACAAGACATTTCACAGCAATAAAACAAGACCAGCAAAGCCGCCCGATGTGCCGACAAATCTGATAGGAGCTGCACATATCTCGGTCTCAGGGCACACGGATTGTCCAAACTTCCGGTGGCGAACCCGAGTTGCCCCGGTACACCGTGGTCGACAGTTTGGACCAGCACTCACGACGAGCACCGCCCGGGGGTAAAATAAGATGACCCTTGGGCTCCGAAACCCAAGGGAAAAAGGGCTAGGTGAGGCAAATGGTAAAACCAATGTTGGGCCTTTTGGAAAAGTCTTATTCAAAGCGAACTGTCAAGGGGGTCCCATAAATCACCCGACCGCGTTAGGGACGCAAAATCCGGGATTATAACACCGGTATGACGGAAACTAGGGCGGCAAGAGTGGAACAAAACACCAGGCATAAGGCCGAGCCTTCCACCCTTTACCAAGTATATAGATGCTTTAATTAAATAAGATATATTGTGATATCCCAACAAGTAAACATGTTCCAACAAGGGACAACATCTCCATGTTCCAACAAGGAACAAACTTCATCTTCACCTGCAACTAACAACGCTATAAGAGGGGCTGAGCAAAGCGGTAACATAGCCAAACAACGGTTTGCTAGGAAAGGATGGTTAGGGGCTTGACATGGCAACATGGGAGGCATGATATAGCAAGTGGTAGGCATCGTAGCATAGGCATAGCAAAAGAGTGAGCATCTAGCAAGCAAAGATAGAAGTGATTTCGAGGGTATGGTCATCTTGCCTGAAATCCCGCAAGGAAGAAGAACGAATCCATGAAGAAGACAAACGGACGAAGTCGAACGAATCCTCACCACTCCGAAACGAAACCGAAGCTAACGAGAGGAGCAACCCGGAAAGAAGCAAACATCATAGTAAACAACCATCTCATAAACATGTCATGATGCACAAACAAGTATGATGCATGTCCGGTTTAAATATGCATGGCATGACAAAGAGCAACAAACAAAACCACAAATTAAGTGGAGCTCAATATGCAACGGGTTGCATATTGACAAACACCACAACACTTATTTAGTTCACTCTTGATTAGGCTACCCAACAATATTAAATGTTATTAAACATGGCAAGGGGGTGAAGCAAATGAAACTAACTATTTAGGCAAGATTAAATGAGGCCGGAAACAAGAAACAACAATTCCGGAAAATCCCCATGAGCAATATTCGAATTTGGAACAGATCTGACCTAAAGCATATTTTAGAGTTGTTAAACATGCAAAGTAATGCTACCATGTTAAACTAGGCATTTTTCTACCCCATTTACATATATAATTCATTTAAAATGGAGCTACGGTTATTTAGTTATGAAATAAATCATTTTAGCATGGCATTTAAGCAAATTAATGCAAACAACAATTTTAAACATTTTAATTGTTGTTATCATGATGCGGATGACATGTGCAAGTTTTAAGCAATTTTTAAGAAAATGTTGACAAGAGCATGATGAAGCATTATGTCACCGTGGTGGAAGAAAAGGGGTGCCACGGCAATGACAACGGAAATGGTGCCACGGCAACATTCCGGTTCCGGTAGCTAATGGAGATACCGGAGCAAAAGAAGTGGGCGTGAGCGAGTCATGCGAGGATGGTGGGGTGCTCCCGATTACCGGGTTCCCACGGAACGATGGCATGGCAAAAGAGGGGCATCGCAAGGACAATTCGGACACGGTGCAAACATATCGTGCATCTCATACATGCAAGGGCATCTCATCGCGGTCGTCTCGGGTTATACCTTCGGAACGTTCAAACGGGACGGTTCGCGTTTCGTAGAGGGAAGTAGACGTTCACGGGTCGTCGAGGGAAGTAGAGGAAATAGTCGTTCATGTTCGATGGTAGTGGTACATCTCGTCACCGGAAGTAGTTGTTCATGTCCCGTGGATGTTCGGGTCGACGGTAGAGGAACTTAATGCATCACCGGGTGTAGTCGAACTCGGTGTCCTCGGGGCATCGGTCGTAGTCGTGGTACTTGCCGATTCCAAAACGTTCATCGGAAATGGAACTTGGCGCATCCAAAGGGTACTTGACGGATCCGAGGTCTCCGGCCATAGTGGTACTTGCTGTTACATGTAGTCGAACTTGGCGTATCCGTGTACTTGGCGTTCCGGGGTGGTAGTCGTTCAAGCGTCTGATAAAGTGGTACTTGGCGGTCTTCAAAAAAAACACTGGTAGTCGCGGCAGGGTACTTGACGCATCCACGGAAGGGTCTTGGCGTCCTTGGCGGATGAAGACCGCGATGCGAGGTGGAGGCAGGACCAGATGGCGAGGCGGCAAGCTTGGCGCGGGCGTCGGGGCCGCCGGAGTTGGCCGAGCTCGGGGACGACAGGGCGCGGCGGTGGCTCGGGCATGGTGGTCGCGAGGAGGTGACGAGGAGAGGGCTGGGACGGGAGGAGAAGCTAAGGCTGGCGAGCCACGGCCGCCGGGCGAGGAGGTGGAGCCGCAAGGCGGGACGAGGCGGCAGGAGGGGAGAGATGGCGGCGGCGCCCCTGGTCGATGGAGAGGGGCTTGAGGGCAAACGGCACACGGGCAGAGGACGAGGACGCGGAGTCGGTCGCGATGGTAGAAAGAAGGGCGAGGTGGCGGCGGCCAGAGGGAGAGATCGAGAGGGAGAGATGGGATCGGGGGATCGAGAGGGAGATGGGGAGATCGGGCGCAGAGGGAGAGAAGGGGATCGAGAGAGGACGGGTTCGGCGCTGCGTGCGGATGTGGTGGCGGGCAGGGAACGAGAGGGAGATGGGTGCGGGGATGGAGTCGGGCTAGGGTTAAGGGCAAGGGCGGCTGGGCCTTGGGCCTCGGGAGGCTAGGCCGGCCTGGAGGGAGGCGCTAGGTGGGCTGGGCCTAAGAGGCCTTAGGCCGGCTAGGCACTCTCTCTCCCTCTCTTATATATAATGCAGAAAAAAAAAATAAAAAAAATAGAGAAACAAAAGAAAGAGAGGGATAGGGAAAGAATTTGGGAACGAGGACGATTTTCCCGGACTCATAAAAATATGAAGAATTTAACAAAAATGGCCCAAGGATTTTTGGTGGAACTCCGGAAAATGATAGAATAAAAATGGCAAAGTTTTGAGGTCAACTCGGAGCAGAAAAGGCATGGGATTTATTATGCAAGTGGGTTATGGTGATTCCAAAACAATGGAATATTTTTAATATAGCTCCCTAATATTGGGAGGATATGTTATAAAGAGAAGTCACCATGTGAATCCCTCGGTTTAAATGGACCGAAGATCCATACGATTTATTTAGTTGAGTTTTAAAAATTAATGATATGATGGCATGATGACATGATGCAATGCAAAAACAAAACAAATCACACGACAAAACTGGAAACCACGGAAGGCAACTGAAGCTCCGGTCTTGGGCGTCACAACACTCCACCACTACGAGAGGATCTCGTCCCGAGATCTAGGATGGCACCGGAGAAAAGCGGAAGAGGAAGAGGTAAAACAAAGTTGCTTCTTTGACAAACGAATGAAACCAATGAACCTTGAGAGGTTGAACAAAATGAAAGAAAGAAAACAACGAAGATGAACAAAGTTGAAAACACTCTGTTAGAAAAGAGGAACAAGGGATACGACGAGAACCAAAAGGTTTAGTGATAAAATAGATATTGAAACCACTCTGGTTAAAACTAGATCGAGAGGGAATAAGATTGATAAAATTTGGGCAGCACTCCGACTAAAAATGGAAGGAATTGAACATGATCTTGACAAGATGAGAGGATACTTGATGAAATCAACAACACACTGCCTCCGGAACTATTGAAAGAATGGCACAAGGGGTAAAAACATTTCAGACCGCACTCCGGTTGAGGAAGCAGGCAAAACTTGATAAGATGAGAGAACTCGAATGAAAACATGACACTCCGGTTAAATGGATAATGCAAGAAAAAGGACATGGTCTTGACAAAAGAAGATGATGGGTCGAAGAGAGCAACATCACAATGCCTCCGGAAACAATGCATGATAGATAGAAAGTTGGAATGAATAGAACGAAGAATGAAACCAACATCTCCCACCATAAATGAATTTGAAAGAGCATCCTTACGAAGTAGGATTGAACGGAGTTGTTTGAAAAACAACAACGATAAGGATAAGCTTGTAGTGGGCTTATGAAAACATCTCAAAATTATGAGGTGAGCTTCTGCCACCAATGGAAACAATTGATTGGATTTATATCAACAAGAAGATGAAATCTTCTTTCCCCCAGAGAATAGGAGAAAACTTGGATCATTGATAAGCACCATAATAGCAAATTCCCTTAGGGGAAGCTTTAGGTGAAATCTATACCAAGATAACTCCAATGAAGAGATTGATGGATTTAAAATACCTCATTCTTGACAACATGTGAAACATGAAACACGAACTCAAATTGTCGAGAATGACATAACACCACCTCAAAAGATAAGGTAGAAGGAATTGCACTTCGAGATGCAAGAAGAAGAATACTAGAACTCCTCAAAACAAAACATGTGTTGAGCACCATGTTCAATTTTGAGTATGGCTTGACGGATCTTAACTCCGCGAGAAATCTTGATGAACAATTGAAGAATGAAAAGAATCCTTGACGAACCATCATGTAGAGCCTCCATGAAGAACTCCGGTAAGAAAAGGATGATAAAAGAAAGAGAAGTTGAAAACACAAGGTGAAGCCTTGCAGTGTTAAGATGAAGCTTCGCGATGAGATAATACAGAAAACTTGGAGCTTCGGATAAGAAAGATGAACAAATGAAATCAAGAATTTTGATGAACCTCCGGAATAAGGAATTGAACTTACTCGATGAAACAAGAATAAGAATTACATTATGCTGATCCTTCACCAATAAAATTGATGACAAGCAACGGATTTGGCATACTACTTATTCTCATTGAAAAAAATGATTACAGATAGAGATGTAGCGCAAACTTGAGAAGGTATTGATGGAACCACCGGTGGGATTTGGAAACAACGAATGATTTGATATGATAAAGAAGGAAGTGAAATCTTGAACGAACCACCGTAAGAATTAAAAATGAACATAGCAAAGGCACAAATCACCGGGAAGAATTGGAAAACGAATGAAGATATTTGAGGGGATTTAGATACAAGTGAACGAATAGATGACGAGCTGATTGGAGAATACTTGAATGATGCACCGGTAAGATTTGGAGAGTGAGATGTTGAGAATGAATAATTGTGAGATGATGGGCTCTGGATAATCAAACTAAAAAGATTCCTGAAATGCTCCGGGTGGGTTAAAAGAATTCTCACAATCGAAAATAATTATGAGAGGATGGCATCAAGCTATAACCATGAATCTTGAAGAGAATGGAGCAAGATTAAAGAGAAACTCTTCTTCGGTCTTCACATCGAAGAATGACGATGAGAAACACCACCATGAATTGTTGAAGCACTCCGGAATGAAAATTAGAAAGGTTGAACCAACAATGAAAAGAATTTGAAAGATCTTGGAGAAGGCCTTGACTGATGAAAATTCATTCTTACATCAAACTTAGAAATGAATTTGAGAATAACTTCGGAAAATTAGAAGAGTCAGGTAAGATCCTGGGAAAAGACCTGTGGGTTAGGGCCCACTCAAAAGAACCACTGTTGAACGATTGCTTGAAAAGAGGGATTGCACCGATTGAATTAAATGGCTTGAATGAGATAACAACCTCGAAATAGCTTGAACGGATTAAGAATGGAAACACGAATCTTCTGAGATATCTTCAACACTCCGGAACAATTGAATAACGAGAGGTGAATGATTAAGAGATGCACCGACATGAGAAAGCATTTGAAACGATGAAAAGAATACGATCAACACTGAAAACTTGACTTAAATCCACCGGAAAAGAAAATTAGAATGGAACAATGATAAGGTAAAAGCTTCCTTAGCGTCTTCATGAGAAATCACCGGATAAAACATTAAAGGAAAAGAATGAAGAAACTTCACTCAATAAAAATGGGTACTTGATTAAGAAATCCGAGTCCTTGAAGAAAAAGGGGTGGGAGGGCGGGAAAACAAAGGCAACTTAGGTCGGATGAAACGAACACCGTTGAGAAAAGCTTAGAATTGATCTTGAGAATGTTGGAATGATCGGATCCACTTGAAGAGAAGCACGCCGGTTGAGGAAAGAATTGACATGACAAGCTCAGTGATCAAGAAGGATTAGTATTCACATAGCAATATGAGAACACCATTTAGGAATGGTATGGAATCAACACTTGGCATTGAAGCAACTCGAATACCACAACTTAAAACAAAACAAAGGAGTGGCTTGCAGAATAAGCCGGAACAAATACATATGATAGAGATTTACCCAATCCCATATCATGCATCTGTCGGAAAGATATTCTAGGAGCTACTTGAATTCCCACCTATAAACTCCCGAAACTTTCTGGTTATGCAATCAGGTGTTGGGGATACAGGGACACAAAATATATCACCCAAACTAACAATACCTAGATCCATTGTATCCATCCTTCAACACATAACCAAGAAATCCTCGAAATCATGTACCTCGACCTTCAAAAACATCCGTTATACAAGTCATGGCAATACTCCGCACTCACCACAAGATTGGGCTATCAGGTTATCTCACCAACAACTGCACAAAAGAGATTTCGATGTCGGCAAAACTCGGGTATTCGAGGCGCAACGATAAAATTGTGACGACAACACCTCGGAGCTCAACTCCCGGGACACCGCCACAACCCTAAATGTCGAGGCACCAAGAACAATGTTCTCGTCACAAAACCATCGAACGATTCCAAGATACCCGCGAGATCCTAAAATTTTTTTAGTGAAATTTGAGGAGAGAAAAGTCAAAACTCTCGTCGGGATACCTCACCAGAGCGACGAAGGACCGAGGAGTAAAAAGAATCCTACTCTCCGATATATATAATCCTAAGACTCAAAACATTTTCCGTTCTAGACTCAACAAAACGACAAACAATCAAGTAGGGGCTCCTAAGTCGGGAAGGCTCGATTACCAACTTAGCGCCCTCGATGCGGCTATATCTCCCACGTGTCGAAGCACGACTTAGAGGCATAACCGCATTGAAAGCAATGTCGCAAGTGAGGTAATCTTCACACAACCCATGTAATACATAAGGAAAGAGATACATAGTTGGCTTACAATCGCCACTTCACACAATACATGAGTAAAACATTACATCATACAGATACAATCAAGGTCCGACTACGGAACCAAAATAAAAGAAGACTACCCCAAATGCTACACAGATCCCGATCGTCCCAACTGGCTCCACTCTTGATCAGCTGAAACGAAACAACACAATGAACAAGATCTTCATCAAGCTCCTCCTTGAGCTCGGATCGTCACACTGCACGGTTTCATCGGCACTGCAAACTGGTTTTGAAGTATCTGTGAGTCACGGGACTCAGCAATCTCACACCCGCGAGATCAAGACTATTTAAGCTTAAAGGTAGGACAGGGTAGTGAGGTGGAGCTGCAGCAAGCGACTAGCATATATGGTGGCTAACATACGAAAAAGAGAGCGAGAAGAGAAGGCAAAAGCACGGTCGAACAACTATGAGCAAGAAGTGATCCTGAAACTACTTACGTCAAACATAACTCCAACACCGTGTTCACTTCCGGACTCACGAGAAGAGACCATCACAGTTACACACGCGTTGGTGTATTTTAATTAAGATCAACTTCGGGTTTTCTACAACCGGACATTAACAAATTCCCATCTGCCACATAACGCGGGCACGGCTTTGAAAGTTCAAACCTGCAGGGTGTCCCAACTTAGCCCATGATAAGCTCTCGCGATCAACGAAGGATATTCCTTCTCCCGGGAAGACCCGATCAGTCTCGGAATCCGGCTACAAGACATTTCACAGCAATAAAACAAGACCAGCAAAGCCGCCGGATGTGCCGACAAATCTGATAGGAGCTGCACATATCTCGGTCTCGTGGCACACCGGATTGTCCAAACTTCCGGTAGGCGAACCCAGAGTTGCCCTGGTGGCCACCGGCGGTCGACAGTTTGGACCAGCACTCACGACGAGCACCGGCCGGGGGTAAAATAAGATGACCCTTGGGCTCCGAAACCCAAGGGAAAAAGGGCTAGGTGAGGCAAATGGTAAAACCAATGTTGGGCCTTCTTTGGAAAAGTCTTATTCAAAGCGAACTGTCAAGGGGTCCCATAAATCACCCGACCGCGTTAGGGACGCAAAATCCGGGAACATAACACCGGTATGACGGAAACTAGGGCGGCAAAGTGGAACAAAACACCGGGCATAAGGCCGAGCCTTCCACCCTTTACCAAGTATATAGATGCTTTAATTAAATAAGATATATTGTGATATCCCAACAAGTAAACATGTTCCAACAAGGACAACATCTCCATGTTCAACAAGGAACAAACTTCATCTTCACCTGCAACTAACAACGCTATAAGAGGGCTGAGCAAAGCGGTAACATAGCCAAACAACGGTTTGCTAGGAAAGGATGGTTAGGGGCTTGACATGGCAACATGGGAGGCATGATATAGCAAGTGGTAGGCATCGTAGCATAGGCATAGCAAAAGAGCGAGCATCTAGCAAGCAAAGATAGAAGTGATTTCGAGGGTATGGTCATCTTGCCTGAAATCCCGCAAGGAAGAAGAACGAATCCATGAAGAAGACAAACGGACGAAGTCGAACGAATCCTCACCACTCCGGAACGAAACCGAAGCTAACGAGAGGAGCAACCCGGAAAGAAGCAAACATCATAGTAAACAACCATCTCATAAACATGTCATGATGCACAAACAAGTATGATGCATGTCCGGTTTAAATATGCATGGCATGACAAAGAGCAACAAACAAAACCACAAATTAAGTGGAGCTCAATATGCAACGGGTTGCATATTGACAAAACACCACAACACTTATTTAGTTCACTCTTGATTAGGCTACCCAACAATATTAAATGTTATTAAACATGGCAAGGGGGTGAAGCAAATGAAACTAACTATTTAGGCAAGATTAAATGAGGCCGGAAACAAGAAACAACAATTCCGGAAAATCCCCATGAGCAATATTCGAATTTGGAACAGATCTGACCTAAAGCATATTTTAGAGTTGTTAAACATGCAAAGTAATGCTACCATGTTAAACTAGGCATTTTCTACCCCATTTACATATATAATTCATTTAAAATGGAGCTACGGTTATTTAGTTATGAAATAAATCATTTTAGCATGGCATTTAAGCAAATTAATGCAAACAACAATTTTAAACATTTTAATTGTTGTTATCATGATGCGGATGACATGTGCAAGTTTTAAGCAATTTTTAAGAAAATGTTCACAAGAGCATGATGAAGCATTATGTCACCGTGGTGGAAGAAAAGGGGTGCCACGGCAATGACAACGGAAATGGTGCCACGGCAACATTCCGGTTCCGGTAGCTAATGGAGATACCGGAGCAAAAGAAGTGGGCGTGAGCGAGTCATGCGAGGATGGTGGGGTGCTCCCGATTACCGGGTTCCCACGGAACGATGGCATGGCAAAAGAGGGGCATCGCAAGGACAATTCGGACACGGTGCAAACATATCGTGCATCTCATACATGCAAGGGCATCTCATCGCGGTCGTCTCGGGTTATACCTTCGGAACGTTCAAACGGGACGGTTCGCGTTTCGTAGAGGGAAGTAGACGTTCACGGGTCGTCGAGGGAAGTAGAGGAAGTAGTCGTTCATGTTCGATGGTAGTGGTACATCTCGTCACCGGAAGTAGTTGTTCATGTCCCGTGGATGTTCGGGTCGACGGTAGAGGAACTTAATGCATCACCGGGTGTAGTCGAACTCGGTGTCCTCGGGGCATCGGTCGTAGTCGTGGTACTTGCCGATTCCAAAACGTTCATCGGAAATGGAACTTGGCGCATCCAAAGGGTACTTGACGGATCCGAGGTCTCCGGCCGTAGTGGTACTTGCTGTTACATGTAGTCGAACTTGGCGTATCCGTGTACTTGGCGTTCCGGGGTGGTAGTCGTTCAAGCGTCTGATAAAGTGGTACTTGGCGGTCTTAAAAAAAACACTGGTAGTCGCGGCAGGGTACTTGACGCATCCATGGAAGGGTCTTGGCGTCCTTGGCGGATGAAGACCGCGATGCGAGGTGGAGGCAGGACCAGATGGCGAGGCGGCAAGCTTGGCGCGGGCGTCGGGGCCGCCGGAGTTGGCCGAGCTCGGGGACGACAGGGCGCGGCGGTGGCTCGGGCATGGTGGTCGCGAGGAGGCGACGAGGAGAGGGCCGCGGGGACGGGAGGAGAAGCTAGGCGCGGCGAGCTACGGCCGGCCGGCGAGGAGGTGGAGCCGCAAGGCGGGACGAGGCGGCAGGAGGGAGAGATGGCGGCGGCGCTCCTGGTCGATGGAGAGGGGCTTGAGGGCAAACGGCACACGGGCAGAGGACGAGGACGCGGAGTCGGTCGCGATGGTAGAAAGAAGGGCGAGGTGGCGGCGGCCAGAGGGAGAGATCGAGAGGGAGAGATGGGATCGGGGGATCGAGAGGGAGATGGGGAGATCGGGCGCAGAGGGAGAGAAGGGGATCGAGAGAGGACGGGTTCGGCGCTGCGTGCGGATGTGGCGGCGGGCAGGGAACGAGAGGGAGATGGGTGCGGGGATGGAGTCGGGCTAGGGTTAAGGGCAGGGGCGGCTGGGCCTTGGGCCTCGGGAGGCTAGGCCGGCCTGGAGGGAGGCGCTAGGTGGGCTGGGCCTAAGAGGCCTTAGGCCGGCTAGGCACTCTCTCTCCCTCTCTTATATATAAAGCAGAAAAAAAAATAGAGAAACAAAAGAAAGAGAGGGATAGGGAAAGAATTTGGGAACGAGGACGATTTTCCCGGACTCATAAAAATATGAAGAATTTAACAGAAATGGCCCAAGGATTTTTGGTGGAACTCCGGAAAATGATAGAATAAAAATGGCAAAGTTTTGAGGTCAACTCGGAGCAGAAAAGGCATGGGATTTATTATGCAAGTGGGTTATGGTGATTCCAAAACAATGGAATATTTTTAATATAGCTCCCTAATATTGGGAGGATATGTTATAAAGAGAAGTCACCATGTGAATCCCTCGGTTTAAATGGACCGAAGATCCATACGATTTATTTAGTTGAGTTTTAAAAATTAATGATATGATGGCATGATGACATGATGCAATGCAAAAACAAAACAAATCACACGACAAAACTCGGAAACCCTGGAAGGCAACTGAAGCTCCGGTCTTGGGGCGTCACATATAATGCATATGTTGTATTGCAATGCTTATTTTTTACATCATATACACAATATTGAATGCCATCTCCTTAGTTGACACATCATATATGCAATTGCCCTCTGCTCACTTCCTTAGTATATAAATCATATATTTGAATTATGTCATGCCATGATGTTTACATAGACAGCATGTATCTGAATTATGGCATGCCAACCCATTTTCTAAAGACATAATATAGTTATATCATCTCATCCTGTTTACATAGTCATCATATTTTAAATTATGTCATTCTATCCGTGAATTATATCATGCCATCATGTTTCCATCGACGGCATGTTTTTGATTTATGGCATGCCAACCACTTTAATAGACACATCGTATAGTTATATCATGTCATCCTGTTTACATAGTCATCATATTTTGAAGTATGTCATTCTATCCTGTTTAGTTAGCCATCATACATGTGAAATTGTGTCATGCTATCCTGTTTAATTAGCCATCATATATGTGAAACTATGTCCTGCTATTTTGTTTGCTTAGACAACATAAATGTGAATTATTTCATGCCCTGTTTTCTTCCCTACTATCCATTGCACCTGTCTATCTTACAATGTCTGTACATTCAATTACTTTTCTTGTTTATCAGCCATTTCAATTGGAGGGAGTGATGGCAGTATCTGTGGGAGTAAAAACACGGTCTTCAGAAAAGATCGTGCTACCTGTCGATGCAGATAGAACCACGGTTGTACTTGCCCAAGAATCAGCCCCACCACACATAACCCACACTCATGCAGATTGTACCCCTACCCAGTTGGACAGAGAACTAGCTACACCCCTTCTAACCCCAACCCCAGCAGATAGACACCCAGTTCCCGTTGACACAACACCATCTCCACCACAGAGCACCCAAACACGAGCAATTAGTAAGGCAACACTGAGTGCCCAAATCACGAGGACCACCACTCCAAACCAAGTCAACGCTTAAAGCAGAAGAAGAATTGTTCTCAGGTTAGGTTCCATAGCTATGGTTCATACTACTTTTCTCTTGCATCACTGTATTTACTGATACCAACCAATTTCAAATTTGAAGGATGCAATTGAAACTCCAATGGCGCAACAGGTATGTTTTAAACCTGTTTCTTCAACGTGTTTGGCTGTTTGCTGTTGTAACTTGCTCTATGTTAATTTCAGTTTCAATTGAATAAACAGTTATGTTCTCATGCCATGCACATTACAAGTGTTGTTATTGCTGTGTAGTTTCCCACACTTATATTCTGTCTATGCTGCTTTGTCTTAAATAGATATGATTCGAACTGTATCTATCTTGATTTGGCAACATAAACTAGAATGATATAGACCATACAGTGACCATACTACATAGATATATGTTTGTTTCATGCTGTTATCCTGTCCACCTTACTACTGAACTGGTTTACCAAAATGAGTTTCATATACTACATTGTAAACCTGAGATGTGTTTGTTTATTTCCCTTTTAGAACGCGGATAAAATATTGGATAAGAGTACCCTGTTATGCAATGGTAAAGGAAGTAATGCAGATAAGGTTCAAGATAGTGAGACATCCCTGTTGGTCTCCAAGAAAGCTGATAAAAACTATATTGAGGACACTGAGACAACCCCAAAGTCCTGTCTTGATGTAGTGTTCGAGTTAGTGGCTACCACTGCTGGCACCAGCTCTTCAAACTCGTTGCCTGAATCAGTTCGGCTTCTTGAGTCTCAACTTCAAGTTGAAAGACATCGATCAGATGTTATGCGACAGGAAGCCAAAGGACTGAGGAAGTCCCTGCAGAATTCAGATGCATACTTTCTGGTGCAACAGCAGGCGCTAGAGGACTTAAGCGCTAAACAAGAGAAAGTTAATAAGCTTGCTAAGCATCTTGCCAGCATTATGGGTACCCAGGATATTGTTTCTTGAGCTCTTCTGAAGTGGTTTCAGTTCTGGACTTGTTTTGCTGCGATGTTTATATGCTGCCGTGTTCCCTATATTTGCACTGGTAGCGAACTTTGATGCCCAGTGGATGTAATATGTGTAATAGCCGTGATAGCCTAGTGTAAGTTGCTTGCTTATTTATTTCCTTGTTGTCTTGTTTATTTGTTTGTTTGTAGTCAGTGCAGTTCTTTTTCTGCGGTTTGCTAGTGGCTGCAACAACCTATTTTTGAAAACTAGGCCACAATAACCATGGGCTAATATTTACTGTAGTGACCTTTGCACCTACGGGTCCGTAAAGCAGTGGGCCTTCTACGGGTCGTATAAGCGATGGGCCTTCCACGGGTCGTAGAAACAATGGGCCTTCTACGCCGCGCGAAACAATGGGCCTTCTACGGACGTATCATCAATGGGCCTTATACGGGCAAGTATGATCGACACAAACATGGGCCAATAACAGGCCGTATTATGGCCGTAAACAGGCTAGAGTTGGAATTGTCCGTTCATGGGCCGACCATAACGGGCCATCGTTAATAGGCCGTATTTCATGACGCTATGAAAACGACCCAACGTGTTAATGGACCACAAACAGCACAGGTATGACTATCTTGATTCTGTCATAAATTTTTCATGGATGTACATGCATGACAAAAAACGCGACCTACTGTGACAAACACGTATCATCACGGAAGTGTATTTTTTTGTAGTGCTTGGTCCTCTTCCCAAATGTTAGGCGGGAAGGGGTCCCACAACGGCCAATTTTGAAGGGGGACAAGTAGTACAAGTTATCCTGACTAAAGGTAGTCTTCGCCTGCCAAAGGCTCTGGTGGTGACGCTGCCGTGGGCTCCGTGGTGACCTCATACCTGCCGTCCTGCTTGTCTTGGTCTTGTTGCACCAATATGGAAACCTTTGACTGATGCCTCAGGACTCCTCGCCTGCGCCCGCTCTTTTAGCACCAAAGAGGAAACTGGTACCCTGTGCTCGCTGGCACTCGCCTGGCTTCGGTCGTCATGGCTCACTTCATGTGAACCTCGCGAGGTGCCCCTCCGCCTTGATCTCTCCGCTCCTCACGAGCCAGCCTCAGGAGGCTTCCCCTGAGGAGGTCTTGTGTCATCCGCCTCGCGAGGTTCATATATCCCCGTGTTTGCCAGTTGTGGACATTTTTATTCAGACTTGCTAGTTGCTACCTTCGTAGCGCCTCTTGGTAAAAACCAAACAAAATGTTTGTATGCATCTCAAATGATATAGTGGTCAGGGCTATTGTCGGATTACGGGTTCCGGCAAACCATTGAGGTTCGAACACTTGGGTGCGCACGGAGATCTCTCTTCCCCTAGCTCACACTCTCAACAATCTCAAGGCCTAGAACGCCGAACCCAAATAACAAGGGATACAAGAGTTTATACTGGTTTATGCCACCGTTGTGGTGTAATACCCTACTCTAGTGTGGTGTGGTGGATTGCCTTGTAGGCTGAGGATGAACAAGTACAAGGGAAGAACCGCCTCCTGAGGAGAGGTGTTCTTGAGCTCGGTGAGCTTGTGTGGTTGAGGATGATCCGAATGATCTCCCCTTGCTAGGGTGGTGGCTAGACCTATTTATAGAGGCCTTGGTACTCTTCCCAAATGTTAGGCGGGAAGGGATCCCACAGCGGCCAATTTTGAAGGGGGACAAGTAGTACAAGTTATTCTGACTAAAGGTGGTCTTCGCCTGCCAAAGGCTTTGGTGGTGACGCCGCCGTGGGCTCCGCGGTGAACTCCGTCCTGCCGTCCTGCTGGTCTTGGTCTTGTTGCATCGATATGCAAACATTTGCCTGATGCCTCGGGACTCCTCACCTGCGCCTGCCCCTTTAGCACCAAAGAGGAAACTGGTACCCTGTGCCCGCTGGCGCCCGCCTGGCTTCGATCGTCATGGCTCACATCATGTGAACCTCGTGAGGTGCCCCTCCGCCTTGATCTCTCCGCTCCTTATGAGCCAGCCTAAGGAGGCTGCCCCTGAGGAGGTCTTGTGTTGTCCGCCTCGCGAGGCTTGGCCCCTCACGAGGGTCTTGAGTAGTTGTTGGTGAAGATGGGCCGTACCAGGCCGTTGGTGGAGCCACGTCGTGGGCCGCAGGCAGGCAAGTATGGGGACCCCCGTTCCAAGAACGCCGACAGTAGCCCCCGGCCCCAAGGCGCACTCGCACATGGCTTCGAGGTGAAGCCAAGGGTCAATTGTGGAGCGCCATGGGCCCCAACCGCCTGTGGCCTTGATTGACGCGTGGCGATTGTCAGGATGTGGGCGTCTCCGCTTCCCCACGTCGCCTCGGCAACTGCCTGATACGTCTTCGCCGTATCTACTTTTCAAAACACTTTTGCCCTTGTTTTGGACTCTAACTTGCATGATTTGAATGGAACTAACCCGGACTGACGCTGTTTTCAGCAGAATTGCCATGGTGTTATCTTTGTGCAGAAACAAAAGTTCTGGGAATGACCTGAAACTTCACGGAGATTATTTTTGGAAATAATAAAAAGTACTGGCAAAAGAATCAAGGCCAAGGGGCCCACACCCTCTCCACGAGGGTGGGGGGCGCGCGAGCCCCCCTGGGCGAGCCCCCCTGCCTTGTGGCCCCTGGAGCTCCACCGACCTCAACTCCAACTCCATATATTCATGTTCGGGGAGAAAAAAAATCAGAGAGAAAGATTCATCGCGTTTTACGATACGGAGCCGCCGCCAAGCCCTAAACTCTCCCGGGAGGGCTAATCTGGAGTCCGTTCAGGGCTCCGGAGAGGGGAATCCATCGCCATTGTCATCATCAACCATCCTCCATCACCAATTTCATGGTGCTCACCGCCGTGCATGAGTAATTCCATCATAGGCTTGCTGGACGGTGATGGGTTGGATGAGATTTATCATGTAATCGATTTAGTTTTGTTAGGGTTTGATCCCTAGTATCCACTATGTTCCGAGATTGATGTTGCTATGACTTTGCTATGCTTAATGCTTGTCACTAGGGCCCGAGTGCCATGATTTCAGATCTGAACCTATTATGTTTTCATGAATATATGTGAGTTCTTGATCCTATCTTGCAAGTCTATAGTCACCTACTATGTTTTATGATCCGGCAACCCCGAAGTGACAATAATCGGGACCACTCCCGGTGACGACCGTAGTTTGAGGAGTTCATGTATTCACTATGTGTTAATGCTTTGGTCCGGTACTCTATTAAAAGGAGGCCTTAATATCCCTTAGTTTCCAATAGGACTCCACTGCCACGGGAGGGTAGAACAAAAGATGTCATGCAAGTTCTTTTCCATAAGCACGTATGACTATATTCGGAATACATGCCTACATTACATTGATGAATTGGAGCTAGTTCTGTGTCACCCTATGTTATGACTGTTACATGATGAACCGCATCCGGCATAATTCTCCATCACCGATCCAATGCCTACGAGCTTTTCACATATTGTTCTTCACTTAATTACTTTTTTGTTGCTACTGTTATAATCACTACAAAACCCAAAAATATTACTTTTGCTACCGTTACCGTTACTATCATACTACTTTCCTACTAAATATTTTGCTGCAGATATTAAGTTGTCCAGGTGTGGTTGAATTGACAAATCAACTGCTAATACTTGAGAATATTCTTTGGCTCCCTTTGTGTCGAATCAATAAATTTGGGTTGAATACTCTACCCTCGAAAATTGTTGCGATCCCCTATACTTGTGGGTCATCAAAACTATTTTCTGGCGCTGTTGCCGGGGAGCATAGCTCTATTCTTTGAGTCACTTGGGATTTATATCTGTTGTTCACTATGAAGAACTTGAAAGACGTGAAAACATAAATTTATCCCTCAACTACGAGGGGAGGTAAGGAATTGCCATCTAGCTCTGCACTTGATTCACCTTCTATTTTGAGTAAACTTGCGACACCTAAACCTGCTTTTGCTATTAATTCTGATATGTCGCATGTTATTGATGATGCCACTTCTGCTATGCATGATACTTATGATGAAACTACTTCTATGCTTGATACTACTGTGCAACTTGGTGAATTTCTTGATGAACAACTTGCTAGGGCTAGAGAGAATGAAATTATTGAAACCGATAATATTGATGAAAGTGATGATGAAGATTCTCCCCCTAGATATGAATTGCCTGTTGTGCCTGAGGGCTATGTTATGTATGAAGAAACTGCTAGAGGCTTTCTTGCTTGCAATGATAGAAGTGATCTTAAGAAATTATTAGCTAAGTTGAAACAAAAAAAATCTGAATGCTATAACGAAATATGATCCTGCTTATGCTACTTCACCTATCTTTGTTACCGATAAGGATTATGAATTCTCTGTCGACCCTGATAAAATTACTTTGGTTTAACCTGATCCTTTTTATGGCTATGAATCTAAAACTGTTGTGGCACATCTTACTAAATTAAATGATATAGCCACCTTGTTCACTAATGATGAGAAAACTCGCTACTATTATATCTTGAAAATATTTCCGTTCTCATTAAAGGGTGATGCTAAGATATGGTTTAATTCTCTTGATCCTGGTTGTGTGCGTAGTCCCCAGGATATGATTTATTACTTCTCTGCTAAATATATTCCTGCTCATAAGAAACAAGCTGCTTTAAGGGAAATATATAATTTTGTGCAAATTGAAGAAGAGAGTCTCCCACAAGCTTGGGGGAGGCTTCTCCAATTACTTAATGCTTTGCCTGATCATCCTCTCAAGAAAAATGAAATACTTGATATCTTTTATAATGGACTAACCGATGCTTCCAGATACCACCTGGATAGTTGTGCTGGTTGTGTTTTCAGGAAAAGAACACCAGATGAAGCTGAAATTTTATTGAATAATATGTTGACCAATGAAAATAATTGGACACTTCCCGAATCAAATCCTAAGCCAACTCCGAAGAAAAGGGGTATTCTATTTCTCAGTCCTAAAGATATGCAAGAGGCAAAGAAATCTATGAAGGAAAAAGGTATAAAAGCTGAAGATGTTAAGAATTTACCTCCGGTTGAAGAAGTACATGGTCTTAATTTACCGCCTGTTGAAGAAATACATGATTTTAATCCATTACCTATTGAAGAAACACATGGTCTTGATAATCCGACACAGGTAGTAAAGGTAAATTCTCTCTATGGATATGATAAAGCTGAAATCCCTCCTACTAAGTTTGCTAGCCAATGTTTGGATGAGTTTGATAATTTTATGGTTATGCAAGAAAACTTCAATGCTTATTTTGGTAGAGAATTAAAACGCAATGCTTATATGATTGAACACTTGAGTGATTATATGTCTAGAGTTAAAGGTGAACTTAAACTCATTAGTAAACATGCTTCTATGGTTATCACTCAAGTAGAACAAGTACTTAAAGCTCAGAATGATTTGCTCAATCAATTAAATAGTAAGAATAATGATTTTGCTGTTAGAGTGGCTACTAGAACTGGTAAAATGACTCAGGAACCTTTGTATCCTGAAGGCCATCCTAAGAGAATTGAGCAGGATTCTCAGAGAAATAATATTGATGCACCTAGTCCTTCTAAAAAGAAGAAAAAGAAAAATGATAGGACTTTGCATGCTTCTAGTGAACCTGTTGTTGACACACCTGAGAATCCCAAAGATATTTCTATTTCTGATGCTGAAACACAATCTGGTAATGAACATGAACCTAGTGATAATATTAATGATAATTTTCATGTTGATGCTCAACCTAGCAATGATAATGATGTAGAAATTGAACCTGCTGTTGATCTTGATAACCCACAATCAAAGAATCAACGTTATGATAAGAGAGACTTTGTTGCTAGGAAACACGGTAAAGAAAGGGAGCCATGGGTTCAGAAACCCATGCCTTTTCGTCCCAAACCATCCAAGAAAAAGGATGATGAGGATTTTGAGCGCTTTCTTTGAAATGATTAGACCTATCTTTTGCATATGCGTTTGACTGATATGCTCAAAATGAATCCTTATGCTAAGTATATGAAAGAAATTGTTACTAATAAAAGGAAGATACCGGAAGCTGAAATTTCCACCATGCTTGCTAATTACACTTTCAAGGGTGGAATACCTAAGAAACTAGGAGATCCAGGAGTACCAACTATACCATGCTCCATTAAAAGAAACTATGTTAGAACTGCCTTATGTGATCTTGGAGCCGGTGTTAGTGTTATGCCTCTCTCTTTATATCATAGACTTGATTTGAATAAGTTGACACCTACTGAAATATCCTTGCAAATGGCTGATAAATCAACTGCTATACCTGTCGGTATTTGTGAGGATGTGCCTGTTGTGGTTGCAAATGTTACTATTTTAACAGACTTTGTTATTCTTGATATTCCCGAGGACGATAGTATGTCTATTATTATTGGAAGACCCTTTTTGAATACTGCAGGGGCTGTTATTGATTGCAACAAAGGCACTGTCACTTTTCATGTTAATGGTAATGAGCATACGATACACTTTCCAAGGAAACAACCTCAAGTTCATAGTATCAACTCTATTGGAAAAATTCCATCGATTACTTTTGGAGGTTTTGAATTTCCTCTACCTACTGTCAAGAAGAAATATGATATTCTTATTATTGGGGACGTGCATATCCCCGTTGAGGTAACATAGTGTTATTCGAAATTTCTCCGGTTCCATTTTATTCGGAATGAGTTTGTTAACAAGACTTGATCTACCTTGTTAGTGGATTCCTTTTGATGAGCATGAGATGGATGAAGTTAGAAAGCACAACCTTCTGTACCCTCCTTTTATTTTCTGTTATTTAGAATAAATAAAGCAAAAATAGTATTTTCTGAATTATCCATGCAATAAAGAAATACCCCGAAAATAAAAGTTCTCCAAATGCCCCGAAAATTGAATATGATTTTTTCTAGAATATTTGAGAATATCTGGCACTGAGAATACATCAGGGGGAGCAAGCACCTGACCACGAGGGTCCAGGGCGCGCCCCCTGCCTCATGGGCCCATGGTGGCTCCCCTCCACTTATTCCTGCACCCACACACTCCTTATTCCTCCCAAAAAATCACCAACCAGCTCAAGCACGAGTTCTAGCTCATTTTGCTGTGATTTTTGATCTCCTTGCTCAAAGTACCTCTCACAAAACTGCTTTGGGGGATTATTCCTTGGTATGTGACTCCTCCAATGGAGTTATTGTTCTAGTGCTTTATTCATTGCAAATTTGTGCTGCCTGGGTGACCATGTTCTTGAGCTTGCATGTCAAATTTATATGGTTCCAAGTAGTTCTGATGCATGATATAGTCTCTAGGCACTTGTGGGAGTAGTTGCTATCAATTTTGTTGAGCTTTGTTCACTTTTATTTGAAGTTACTAAAAATTTCAGAAATTTTCAGAAAATGATGAAGAGATTTTTGAGGGGCTCTTTGAGCCGAAGATCGAAGGATAAGCAAAGTGAAGAAGAAGAGAGGCCCAAATATAATCTGCCTCGCACCACGGAGGTTCGGCCGTGTGAATGGCCTTGTGATGATTTTTTGAGAGCAGCCGGGATTTATGATGATTTTTATGAATTGGCTGAGAATGCAGGCCTCACCGACTTCCTCCGCAACCAACGCGAACAGTATCTCTTACTCACTAATACTTTTGTGCAAAATTTTCATGTCCATTCTAGGAGGTCACCACCTACGGTGAATTTTTATTTATATGATGAGTATAAGGAGATGACCCTTCGTGAATTTTGTGAGGTTTGCAAGTTGCCCTTTTCGGGCATCATAGAGGAACCACATCGTGACGATGTGGATGGGTTTATTGATACCATTGCTATAGGGGAAACGAGGAAGGTTTCCGACGCACAAATTACTAGCATACACTTTCCTGTTCTATGTTACTTTGCTATATTTGCTAGTAGATGCTTAATTGGTCGCAGAAACTGTGGCAACCTAAGTGCCCCTGACATTGTTATTTTGTTTCACGCCTTGTTTCGTGATGACACATTTAGTATGGGCGCTATTGTTGCAAAGAGGTTAAATCTTAACCTCACTAAGGGCCCTATCTTGGGAGGCATCTTCGCCTCGCGCCTCGCTGCATACTATAACATACCTATTAGGCATTATGAGAAAGAAGAAAAGTTGCTGCCTCCTGTTTATCTAGATTATAAGAGTATGGTAGCGCATGATTTTATTGTTAAGAATAGGGAAAAGGCGCTTAAGTACAAACTCTTATTTGATAAAAATCACCCTGAGACCATTACCTTGCCTGCTCCTTCCCTGTTTGACTTATCTGCAGGCAAGTATCTCGTTCCGCTGGCGGCCATCCACGTCTACCGGAACCCTACATCAGCTACAGAACCAGAGCCGGAACCACAATTTGATCCTCCACGACAGTCTGATTACCAGTGGGATCCGGAGGTGATTGCCAACCAGTGGCAATCCGAGGCTTCTTCACAGTATGACCCCAACTATAACTTTGGATATCCGCCAGGCCAGCCGTGGCAATAAACCAACTTAGGCCAAAATCCTAAGCTTGGGGGAGTACGTATCTCTCACCGACATTACATTCATGTTCACACACTCATTGCTAGTTGTCGGTGCTCATACTTTTTCACTGTAATATCCATGCTAGTTTATTTTCCTTTTTATGCTTTCTTCTTGTGTGTTTGAAAAACCTTAAGAAAACCAAAAAATTAGTAGTAGCTTTTAGCTAGTTTACTTTCTTGCTGTAGTAGTAATAATTAAAAGAAAACCCAAAAATATTTCATGTTCTTCTTTTGCTTGTTGGGAGCTTTCCCGTGTATATAGTTTTATTTCTTTTCTTTTCTTTGGGGTCGATAGGAGAAGACCATAATAAAATTGTTGAAGTGGCTCTTATATGCATTATTGTTGATTTAACCAAGAGCCCATATTGCCTTGTCTTCTCCTGCTTATTGAATGCTCGCAGATTCCAGCTTAGTCCAATGCACGTGCACTATTATTATTATTCACATCGTTCGGTCATGCAAGTGAAAGGCAATTATGACGATATATGATGAACTGCTTTAGATGAGAGAAGCTGGTATGAATTCGACCTCTCTTGTTTTTGTAAATATGATTAGTTCATCGTTCCCGATTCAGCCTATTATGGATAAACATGTTTGCAATGACACTTAGAGATTATAGTTGCTTATGCCATGCTTAATTAGCTAGGAGTTTATAATGGTTTACCTTGCGTGCCAACATGCTATTAAAATGGTTGTGATGTGGTATGATGGGGTGGTATCCTCCTTTGAATGATTCGAGTGACTTGACTTAACACATGTTCACACATGTAGATGAAACAAATCAACATAGCCTTCACGATATTTATGTTCATGGTGGATTATATCCTACTCATGCTTGCACTCAATGTTCATTAATTTTAATGCATGTTCATGACTGTTGTCGCTCTCTAGTTGGTCGCTTCCCAGTCTTTTGCTAGCCTGCACTTGTACTAAGAGGGAATACTGCTTCTGCATCCAATCCCTTAAACCCCAAAGTTATTCCATATGAGTCCACTATACCTAACTATATGCGGTATCTACTTGCCGTTCCAAGTAAATTTGTATGTGCCAAACTCCAAACCTTCAAATGAAATTCTATTTTGTATGCTCGAATAGCTCATGTATAAACTAGGGTTGTCCGTATCTTCCATGTTAGGCGGGTTATTCTCAAGAGGAGTGGACTCCGCTCCTCACTCACGAGAAAATGGCTGGTCACCGATGCCCAGTCCCATGCTTTATGCAAATCAAATGAAAAAAAATTGCAAACAAAACTCCCCCGGGACTCTTGTTAGTTGGAGGCACTCGTTGTTTCGAGCAAGCCATGGATTGATGCTTGTTGGTGGAGGGGGGGGGGGGTTATAAACTTTACCATTCTGTTTGGAACCGCCTATAATGTGTGTAGCATGGAAGATATCGGCATCTCTTGGTTGTTATGTTGACAATGGAAGTATGCCTCTCAAAATATTATTTATCTCTATTTCAAAACCGAGCTCTGGCACCTCTACAAATCCCTGCTTCCCTCTGCGAAGGGCATATCTATTTACTTTTATGTTGAGTCATCACCCTCTTATTAAAAAGCACCAGCTGGAGAGCACTGCTGTCATTTGCATCAATTACTATTAAGTTATATTGGGTATGACTATGACTGGATCTCTTTTACCATGAATTACAATGTCTAGTAATTCCTTGATCTTTAAAGGTGCTCTGCATTTATGTTTTGCGGTCTCAGAAAGGGCTAGCGAGATACCATCTTGTTATATCATATCATGATTGTCTTTAGAAAGTGTTGTCATCCGAGATTTATTATTATTGCTCGCTAGTTGATTATGCCATTGATATGAGTAAACATGAGACCTAAGAGTTATTGTGAATATGGTTAGTACATAATCTTTGCTGAAAACTTGAATGCTGGCTCTACATATTTACAACAACAAGAGCAAACAGAGTTTGTAAAAGTTTTCTTTATCACTTTCAATTTGTCAACTGAATTGCTTGAGGACAAGCAAAGGTTTAAGCTTGGGGGAGTTGATACGTCTCCGTCGTATCTACTTTTCCAAACACTTTTGCCCTTGTTTTGGACTCTAACTTGCATGATTTGAATGGAACTAACCCGGACTGACGCTGTTTTCAGCATAATTGCCATGGTGTTATCTTTGTGCAGAAACAAAAGTTCTCGGAATGACCTGAAACTTCATGGAGATTATTTTTGGAAATAATAAAAAATACTGGCGAAAGAATCAAGGCCGGGGGCCCACACCCTTTCCAAGAGGGTGGGGGGCGCCCCCTGCCTCATGGGCCCCTTGGAGCTCCACCGACCTCAACTCCAACTCCATATATTCGTGTTTGGGGAGAAACAAATCAAAAAGAAAGATTCATCGCGTTTTACGATACGGAGCCGCCACCAAGCCCTAAACTCTCTCGGGAGGGCCGATCTGGAGTCCGTTCGGGGCTCCGGAGAGGGCAATCCGTCGCCATCGTCATAATCAACCATCCTCCATCACCAATTTCATGATGCTCACCGCCGTTCGTGAGTAATTCCATCGTAGGCTTGCTGGACGGTGATGGGTTGGATGAGATTTACCATGTAATCGAGTTAGTTTTGTTAGGGTTTGATCCCTAGTATCCACTATGTTCTGAGATTGATGTTGCTATGAATTTGCTATGCTTAATGCTTGTCACTAGGGCCCGAGTGCCATGATTTCAGATTGAACCTATTATGTTTTCATGAATATATGTGAGTTCTTGATCCTATCTTGCAAGTCTATAGTCACCTACTATGTGTTATGATCCGGCAACCCCGAAGTGACAATAATCGGGACCACTCCCGGTGATGACCGTAGCTTGAGGAGTTCATGTATTCACTATGTGTTAATGCTTTGGTCCGATACTCTATTAAAAGGAGGCCTTAATATCCCTTAGTTTCCAATAGGACCCCGCTGCCATGGGAGGGTAGGACAAAAGATGTCATGCAAGTTCTTTTCCATAAGCACGCATTACTATATTCGGAATACATGCCTACATTACATTGATGAATTGGAGCTAGTTCTGTGTCACCCTATGTTATTATGACTGTTACGTGATGAACCGCATCTGGGATAATTCTCCATCACCGATCCAATGCCTACGAGCTTTTCACATATTGTTCTTCGCTTAATTACTTTTCCGTTGCTACTGTTACAATCACTACAAAACCCAAAAATATTACTTTTGCTACCGTTACCGTTACTATCATACTACTTTGCTACTAAATACTTTGCTGCAGATATTAAGTTATCCAGGTGTGTTTGAATTGACAACTCAACTGCTAATACTCAAGAATATTCTTTGCCTCCCCTTGTGTCGAATCAATAAATTTGGGTTGAATACTGTACCCTCGAAAACTGTTGCGATCCCCTATACTTGTGGGTTATCAAGACTATTTTCTGGCGCCGTTGCCGGGGAGCATAGCTCTATTCTTTGAGTCACTTGGGATTTATATCTGCTGTTCACTATGAAGAACTTGAAAGACGCGAAAACATAAATTTATCCCTCAACTACGAGGGGAGGTAAGGAATTACCTACGATCGTGTTGGTCGACGGTTGGCCTCCTCCTGGCTATAAATAAGGAGGGGGCGGAGCCCCCGTTGCCCGTCTCTTCCCCCATTCCGCCTGCTTCTTCTTCTTCTTCCTTTCCTCGCTGCGACACCCATGGCTCCGACGAAGAGGTTCTCGGCCGCAGAGAAGCGAAAGGCTCGCCAGGAGGGGCCCGGCTCGCCTCCGCCTAAGAGGGGGCACGGCCGTCCCCGCAAGCATGCCGTCACCCACGCCGTTGCCCCTCGCGGGCATGGCTGGACTTCGTCGGGGCTCGGTGCCGCTCCTAGCTGTTGGAACATGCGGTATGCTACACTAGCGCCAAATAAAATTTTCTACTGCGCACCCAAGATCATGCTGCTGGAAATAGATCACGGGACCGGGTTTACCACTAGACGTGCAGTCACCGTAGCGGAAGTTGAGTTGGTGATGCTGTAGCCGATCTCCCGGGCCGTCTCCTCCTCACGTTGCCGATCTCCCGCGAATAGAGAAGACCCGTGAACGACACCTCACGGTTCCCTCGAACGGTTCGTCCAAGCACCGCAGATGCGATGCCTCCAAGGTATCCACACGTACGGGGAACAACGTCGAGCGGCAGACTGCTAGGCCCGGTCGCGCGTCATGGGCGTGGGGAGTGGCGGTGGTTAACCAGGGTTCAATGCGATCAACCCTAAGTGGTGTGCCCACTCCCCTTTATATAGACCTCCGAGGTGGGCTCAACACTTGAGCCCACTAGGAGTCCACATCCATTTTCCACTCTGACCCAATCCGAATGGGCTGCGGCCCCTTAAGTGTGCGACCCTATAGGTTCACGTACACATGGACACGACCATAGTCGATAGTTGGTAGCGGCTCCTAGCAGAACGTGCCAACTCCCATGTGGGCATAAAGTCGTTTGACGAACTTCAACAATGTGGCATATGCAACATTCCTTTTGCCTCACGATATTTGTTGTCGAGCTCAAGGCGAGTACTTGTCACCCTTGTGATAGCTCGACCTCTCTTCTCGAAACCATGATACAGATTCCCGAATTGGGTCAACACTTAACCCAAGTCGCATTGCCATGCTTTCCGAATCTGATCACTCGAGAGGGCCCAGAGAATATCTCTCCAAATAGGAGGGGCAAATCCCATCTCGGTCAACCATGTCTCGCGGCATGTCTCACGACTCACCCGAAAGCTACCTTCATAACTACCCAGTTACAGAGTAGCGTTTGATAGACCCTAAGTGAGTCGATCCTCATCCCGAGAACATGCGAGGACCTCAGGTCTAGGACATGGCATAGACATTGCACTTGAGACTAACATATGACTATATCTTGTTGTGTATCAAAGTGGGTCTGTCCGGCTCGGTGATCTCCATCCCCGAGCCCTTACTATCGGTTTAGCATCTCCATGCACATGACTTGTGAAACATAGTCATCAACCGAGTCGTATACTAGTCAAGGATATGTGTCCGCATAACCTTATCAACTAGGGACCATTAAAACAATCATCATACAATACATAGTTCCACAAACAGGTCACATACTTATTGATACACATCATTCATGATGTTCAAGGACAATACAAAGGACTCATGAATACATATGGAAATATCATCATCACATGATTGCCTCTAGGGCATATCTCCAACACTAGCAGTCGCGGCGGCGCCTCCTCGCACGGAGGGACCCGTCCGAGGCGTGACAGTCCCGTCAACAAAGGGAGGCGCGCCATGGTCGCCTGACCAACCCGGCCGCGCTTCCACTCGGCAGAGGTGCTGTCGGAGTTCGTCGTGTGGTTAGAGAACCCGGCTGGGACCTGGCTTCAGCTTCCGCGCTCCTTTGCCAGCGAGATGCCGGCAGCGGGTCCTTGCGGCCTCTGGCTGCAGGCCGAGGGCTGCTGCAGCAAGGCCTCATGGGTTGCGGTGGAAGTCTCCATCACGGGCAATGTAGCCCTGGCCCGCGGCTGGCAGACGTTTGCCCGCGGTGGTGCACCCTGCATTTCAAGTACGTTGGCGTCGTGACCCTCTTCGTGAGGGTGTTCGAGGAAGACGGCCGCCGCGCTGGGTGCTGCCTTGAGGACAACGACGGTGACGAGGTGCTCGGCCTTGGCGACGACCATGACGAGGAGGAGGGCGAACTCGCCCTCGGCGATGGTCGTGGCTCGTCCGACGACGGTAGCTCTTCCTTTCTCCAGCAGCGGTGGTTATGACCAGCCGCCGTGCCATCGGGCTTGCTTCGAGGACGGCGGCGGGTCATCCCGTCGCCACGCCCCAGTGAAGCATGAGGAGGGCTCCGCCTGAGCCTCGGGAGGTGCTGGGATCTGATCCTCGTGAGCAGCCGCGACCGTAAGAGCTGCTTTTGCCCATCTTTCCCTTTCTTCCTGCATTTCATAAACAAGTATGGGGCCCTGCGAGGGCGTGTAATGAACCGTGACACTTATGTTGTTTTATGCTTATGTCTATTGTTTCCGGGCTGCGTTGCGGCGTTTGTGCTTTGTGCAAGCGTGAGGGAATAACTTAGCTTGGTACATCCTGGGTAGTTTTTGCTTGGTGTGGGCGTGCGCCTCCTAGCCTCTGGTGAGGCACGAGAATGTGCAAAAATTCGTTAGGAAATCCTTATCTCTTCTTGCGCAGAGCCTCGGGCATGGGCTGACCATAGCCTCGCGCCCCGTGTCGCGACACCCGTGGGGTACGGACTTAAACATGGGGCGCGCCAACTACGAGCTTGAACGAGGGTGCCTCGCAGAGATCAGGGGAGTGCGCAAGCGCGCACCCGTCTAGCCCCCTCGTGAGGCGTGTGAGGGAGAGCGCCGGACAACTGCCGCCCTCCCTGACACAAAACGAGGAGCTGAGGGGGGAAACAGAGAGAAGCGGAAAACCAACCAAGCCAACAAGAAACGCCAGTACTTCAAATTACATTAAAAAAGGGGAAGCCAACTACAGAAAGAAAATGAACAGCCGCGTCCGGCACCTAGTCTAGTCTTCTCACCAGCGCGGAGCTAAGTGCTACCACTAGGACGTGGGAGGGAGCCCCCGAGGCACGAGGGCGGCACTCCGGAGACTCCGGGGTGTGTACAGCCCCACTCATTATTACGTGAGAGTGTCACGAGCGGAGACCTTCACAGGCATTGGGCCTTGCTTCATGGGTAGAACTTCCGGAGGTGCTGGTGTTCCAGGCGTTCTGGATGGGGACCCCGTCCTGCGTCTCCAGGTGCACAGCGTGTCGGTGTGGAATGACACCTATGGGATCACGAGAATCCCTACTACGGTTGCCGGGGCGCGGGGTTGCAAGAAGAGCAGGGCTAGTAGACAGTACAAGGATCGTTTACCCAGGTTCGGGCCGCGAGGATGTGTAAAACCCTAGTCTTGCTTTGGTGTGTGTATTTCAGAGAGTTCTTGAGCTCTCGAACTAGGTGTGGTCAGTGCGTGGTTCGAAAGAGCCGAATCCCTCTCTAGTATGCCATGGGCCTCCTTTTATAGTCGAAAGGGGCTGCCACAGTGGCACACAGGAGGTGGAAAGGCGTACAGTGCCCTGATCTTCTTGCTCGTATTACAGGACAAGACGCATTTAATGCGTAGCTTAGGTGTCCCCTTGCTTTATTGGGGACGGGGCGAGGCCCGTCCCGTCCGTCGCGGCTCCTCCTCGCTTCGACACGCGCCCTGGCCAGCGATGCGTGCGGCACCATGTAGGTAGGCAGGTAGCTGAGGTGGCGCGATGGTGGAGCCTTCATGAAAATCTGCATGCCGCCATGCAGGTGTTTGATGAGTTGGCCTGGGAGCTGCATGTTGCCACGCAGGTGCCCGCCCAGCTGGTTGGGCTGGCAGCTGCATGCGAACGACGGTGGAAGCTTGTTTGGCGTGGACCTGGCGGTGGCCCTGCTGGCGTCCTTGGTGAGGGCCTTGCCGGGTGGCCCGGCAAGGGTCTTCCCGTGGCGTGCTGTCGTCCCCGGCAAGGGCCTTGCCGGGGGTCTGGTGGCCTTCCTTTGCAAGGATCTTGCCGAGGGTTGTCGTCTTCTAATCCTCATCTAATCTTGAATATGTCTTCACAAAGATCTGGATGCCACCACAGAGGTGCCTTCCCGAGCCCTGGCCCCACGTGGACGATGGCGTTGGGGACTGTGGGCTCAAGGGTGTCTCGCTCTGTTGATCTGGGGCGAGCTGCCCCGGCAAGGGTCTTGCCGGGGCTGCTGAGGCTGCCCCGGCAAGGGTCTTGCCAGGGGAACCTGCTTCGCCCCTCTGCTCCTTGTGGTCTCGGCCTTGGCGTTGCTCTGATCATCTTGGGCTTTGGTCTTACCTTGGCTCACCTCCCCTGCCCTACCTGGTGCGACCGCGGGCGCAACTCCGACTGCCCGTGCACATGTAAAGGGGTAGAAAAGTGCGCCCCTCTTTTTGTACACCGTCACGAGCTCCCGGGCCTGGCTCACACATAAGCGCAACACGTTGTTGGGCCAGGCCCAAAACGGTGCGCGGGCAGGCGGGGCGGTTTTTACCGTGGTAAAACTCTTCGCGCGCTTCGCTTCCCATGACCTGTGCGCGCGACGCGGCGTGGAGGGGTGTGCGTGACGTGGGCGGCATGCGTGGGGCGGTTCCTGCACGCATGCATCACATCGCAGTAAATGGGCAGTGCGACCCGCGGCTTCCCCATAAAAAGGGATAACCGCGGGCACACTATTCCTTTTACCCTTCGCGCAACCCCAATCTCGGAAACCTCCGCCCGCCTTCCTCTTCTTCGCCAAGCTTCATTCCAGCTCGCCGCCATTTCACTTCCGCCGCCCTCTGTCCTGTTATCCTCCCCCAGCCGCCATGGCGCCGAAATCCACCAAGGGCAAGGGAGTGGCCAAGGATGCCGGAGCTGCGGAGCCGCCGGAGAGGGCGCTGGTGGTGCTGCGGACGCAGTCCGCCTTCTTCCCCTCGACAGTTGACGTGTTCAAGCTTTCAGACTCCTTTAGGCCCCTGTGGGGAGTGAAGACGGGGGGATTCGGGGCATCCAGCCACGCGCGTCATCCCCGCCGACTGCGCCGAGGCTGCCCCAAATCGGTACCCCTTCTTCGTCGATTATTTTTCCTGCGGGCTCTGTCCTCCCTTCTCCGATTTCTTCAGCGACGTCATGCATACCTTCGGCTTCCGCCTCCTGGATTTTACTCCGAATGCGGTGGCGTGCATGGCTCTTTTCGCGCATCTCTGCGAGGGCTTCGCCGGGGTGCACCCCAACACGGCGTTCTTCCGCCATTACTTCTCCCCTCGGATCCAACCAGGGGGCGTCATCTCCGGTTGCATCGCCTGGGTCTCAAGATCCAAGGGAGCGTATCCGGAGGGCGCCATGAAGGAGAGGTGGGAAGAATGGCGTGGCCGGTGGTGCTGGATCGAGGAGGAGGACCCGCCGGCGTTCTATGAAGTTCGCCGGGCGCCGCCGGTCCGCAGAAGCGATTGGAGCGACGTCGATGTTGACGACGAGAAGCTCACGGTCGCCACCACCAGGATCCTCCAGCTCACTGAGGCTGGCCTCACCCTTGAGATGATCGGGGCGGACTTCATCCACCGCCGGATCGCTCCACTGCATAACAAGGGGAGGCCAGCCTGGCTCTTCACGAATCCCGCCGACATCATGCGGCTTCGTCCCGGCCTCGACCAAAACTTCACAGTGATGGGGCACGCCCATTACTGCAAGCGGCTCTTCCAGCTTGACGTGGGCCGCGGCGGCGAGGTCGAGCGAAACGGCAAGGTCGCGAGGGCCGCCGCGAAGTCCGGCAAGGTCCTCAATGGGCCCTGTTCAAGCTGCCAACGGGGGGTGGTCCCGTTGTGCAATAACTCGCGCTGGTCCGATATCATTGCCATGATGCCGGACTATAACGCGCATGGCCCCGACCCGAACTGGAAGGAACCGAAGGACGCCGAGGTGTAGCAGTTCTTTGATACTCTGCACGAGGGATACGTCAACGCCGACGTCGAGCGGCTGCTTGTCCAGGACACCACCCAGGCGGAGCTGGACTACATCGCCACTAGGGCGAGGGAGGCACAACTTGCCAAGGAGGCCGGCATCGTCGGTGGTGTGGAGGACAAGGCCGCGACGACCGCGGAGGAGGAGGAGCTCGCCCGGTGGGCGGCGGCCGCCGGGGGAGCCAGCAGCGCCAGCACCGAGGCTCCTCTGGTCGAAGATGTGACTGGCGAGTCGTCGCCGGAGGAGGCCGAGACCGCAGTCCCGACATCGGCCATGGGGAGAGGGCGAGTCCTGCAGCGGGCCAGTTCCGGCGAGCCGGTTCGGCCCGGCAGGGCTGCGCAGCCGCAACTGACCTTGGAGGGGTCCCGGCGCCACACGAGGGCCGCAGCGGCGAAGAAGCCGTCGAAGTTCGCGGTGAATAAGAAGACAGCCGCCCCTTCTTCATCCAAGAGTGCCCAGACACCGCCTCCTTCCCCTCCTCCGGTGGATGTTGACATGGAGGTCACCTTCGATTATGGATCCCTCAGCCCGAGGAGGAAGAGGAAGACGGCAGAGGAGGAGGTGGACGACGAGTAAGCATCTGGTTCCTTTCGTTATCTATGCCTCCTCAATCTGTGTTGCTCGTCTTGACTTGTCTTCATCTTTGCAGGGACACGGAGACACTGGCCCAGAGAGTGAAGAGGGCCAAGGTCTCGGCGGGTGGCCAGCCCCCAGGGCGCCACTCGTGGTGCTGAGCAGCCCGGACAGCAGCCCCCGGCACAGCCCCCAGCGTAAGTTCATCACTCTTCCTTCGTCGACATGTGTCAGGGGCACGACACTTTGGTGCTGACCTTGCCGGGTATGCAGGAGGAGAGCAGCAACAGGAGGAGCCGCAGAGGGCTGCTCCCAACACGCCGCCCCCATCGACCACGCCGCCTCAAGGGGCGTCCCCGCCAAGGGCGCCAAGGACCAAGCCCACGCACATGGAGGAGGAGGAGGAGAACTTGGGCACCGGCGGCTTTGCCTCGACGCCAAATGTTTCCGGGGAGGGTACTTCCATTCCCCAGCCTGGTGCTGGCACTGGTAAGTCATTCACCATCTTTCCCTGCTTCTTTTTCCTTCCGGCTCTTGGTCCTAGCCTTGCCTCACCCCCTTCTTCGGCGTCCAGACTCCTCCTCGGTGAATCCAGAGGACGTGGACGCCGTCACCGAGGGCGTCGCCAAGGCCGCCGAGGCGGACGCTGAGAAGATAGATGCCGAGGAGGCCGCCAAGGGCGCTGCCGAGGACGCCGCCGAGGGGCCTACCGGGGAGGCCATCAAGGCTGCCGCTGAGGAGACCGACAAAGGGCCGGCCGGAGAGGCCGGCGGGGCTGCTGCTGAGGAGGAGCAGGAGGAGGTGGCCGATGACCAGCCTTCCTCTTCTGCTGCTTCCGGCTCCGGCAAGTACCTGAGGGTGAGCGACGACTTGTTCGTCCACCTTCTAGGCGCGTCGAGCACCAGGACACCCGTTGAGGGAGAGGTGTTCGACGACGAAGTGCTTGCCGCTGCCGGGCTTGAGGTCGTCGACGAGGCGATCGTTGGCGGCGACGGTTCGCAGGAAGAGCGGCTCCTCCACGCCATGGGCGCCAGCTTCCGGAAGCTCCAGGTGCTCCACCGCGCCCGCCTAGACAAGGTTAAGTCCATGACGGCGGTGGTGGAGAAGGCGGAGGTGGACCTCCAGAAGCGCGTTGCCGAGACACAGGACTGGTTCCGCAAGGCCCACAAGGAGCTCAAGGCTGCCCAGGGCGAGCTGGCCAAGGACGACGTGAAACTCACCATGAAGCTCACCGACATCGAGAAAGCTCAAGAGACGGCGAGGAACTTGGCCGCGGCCGCCGAAGCCGCCCAGATCCAGCACGAGGCCGCGCTGAACTCCCAGGAGGAGGACCTCGCTGTTGGGGAACGTAGCAATAATTCAAAATTATCCTACGTGTCACCAAGATCAATCTAGGAGATGCTAGCAACGAGAGAGAGGGAGTGCATCTTCATACCCTTGAAGATCACTATGCGGAAGCGTTACAAAGAACACGGTTGATGGAGTCGTACTCGCGGCGACTCAAATCACGGAAGATCCGATCTAGCGCCGAACGGACAGCGCCTCCGTGTTCAACACACGTACAACCCGACGACGTCTCCTCCTTCTTGCTCAAGCAAGGGGAGAGGAGAAGTTGAGGGAGAACCTCAGCAGCACGACGGCATGGTGGCGATGGAGCTCGTGGTTCTCCGGCAGAGCTTCGCCAAGCACTACGGAGGATGAGGAGGTTTTGGAGGAGGGAGGGGCTGCGCCAGGGGAAGGGGTGCGGCTGCCCTCTCTCTTCCTCACTATATATAGGGGGAAGGGGGTGGAGGAGGCGCCCTAGGGTTTCCTAGGGGAGGGGTGGCGGCCACAGGGGAAACCCTAGATGGGTTTGGGCGCCCCCACCCCTAGGAAACTTGCCCCCCAATCCGGGAGGGCCGGCTGCCCTAGGGGAGGCTGTAACGCCCTCGATGCGGCTATATCTCCCACGTGTCGAAGCACGACTTAGAGGCATAACCGCATTGAAAGCAATGTCGCAAGTGAGGTAATCTTCACACAACCCATGTAATACATAAGGGAAAGAGATACATAGTTGGCTTAGAATCGCCACTTCACACAATACATGAGTAAAACATTACATCATCAGATACAATCAAGGTCCGACTACGGAACCAAAATAAAAGAAGACTACCCCAAATGCTACACAGATCCCCGATCGTCCCAACTGGCTCCACTCTTGATCAACTGAAACGAAACAACACAATGAACAAGATCTTCATCGAGCTCCTCCTTGAGCTCGGGGCCACCTGCTCGGTTTCATCGGCACCGCAAACTGGTTTTGGAAGTATCTGTGAGTCACGGGACTCAACAATCTCACACCCATGAGATCAAGAATATTTAAGCTTAAAGGTAGGACAGGGTAGTGAGGTGGAGCTGCAGCAAGCGACTAGCATATATGGTGGCTACCATACGCAAATGAGAGCGAGAAGAGAAGGCAAAAGCACGGTCAAACAACTATGATCAAGAAGTGATCCTGAAACTACTTACGTCAAGCATAACTCCAACACCGTGTTCACCTCCCGGACTCCGCCGAGAAGAGACCATCACGGTTACACACGCGGTTGATGTGTATTTTATTTGAGGTCAACTTCGGGTTTTCTACAACCGGACATTAACAAATTCCCATCTGCCTCATAACCGCGGGCACGGCTTTCGAAAGATAATACCCTGCAGGGGTGTCCCAACTTAGCCCATGATAAGCTCTCACGGTCAACGAAGGATATTCCTTCTACCGGGAAGACCCGATCAGTCTCGGAATCCCGGACTACAAGACATTTCGACAGTAATAAAACAAGACCAGCAAAGCCGCCCGGATGTGCCGACAAATCCCGATAGGAGCTGCACATATCTCGTTCTCAGGGCACACCGGATGAGCGAAGTGTACAGGAACCGACGTAACCCAAGTTGCCAAGGAATGGTCCCGCACGGTGCTCTAGTTTGGACCAACACTCAGAGGAGCACTGGCCCGGGGGTTTAAAATAAAGATGACCCTTGAGTCTGCAGAACCCAAGGGAAAAAGGCTTAGGTGGCAAATGGTAAAACCAATGTTGGGCCTTCTTTGGAGGAGTCTTATTCAAAGCGAACTGTCAAGGGGTCCCATAAATCACCCAACCGTGTAAGGAGCATAAAATCCGGGAACATGACACGGTATGGACGGAAACTAGAGGCGGCAAGAGTGGAACAAAACACGGGCATAAGGCCGAGCCTTCCACCCTTTACCAAGTATATAGATGCATTAATTAAATAAGATATATTGTGATATCCCAACAAGTAAACATGTTCCAACAAGGAACAACATCTCCATGTTCAACAAGGAACAAACTTCATCTTCACCTGCAACTAACAACGCTATAAGAGGGCTGAGCAAAGCGGTAACATAGCCAAACAACGGTTTGCTAGGAAAGGATGGTTAGAGGCTTGACATGGCAATGTGGGTGGCATGATAAGCAAGTGATAGGCATCGTAGCATATGCATAGCAAAAGAGCGAGCAACTAGCAAGCAAAGATAGAAGTGATTTCGAGGGTATGGTCATCTTGCCTGAAATCTCGCAAGAGAGAAGAACGAGTCCATGAAGAAGACAAACGGACGTAGTCGAACGAATCCTCACAACTCCGGAAGGAAACCGAAGCTAACGAGAGAAGCAACCCGGAAAGAAGCAAACAACATAGTAAACAACCATCACATAAACATGTCATGATGCACAAACAAGTATGATGCATGTCCGGTTTAATGAGGCATGGCATGGCAAAGTGCATCGAACAATACTACCAATTAAGTGGAGCTCAATATGCAACGAGTTGCATATTGACAAAACACCACATCACTTATTTAGTTCTCTCTCGGTTATGTACCCAACAATATTAAATGTTGTTAAACATGGCAAGAGGTGAAGCACAACAAAACTACCTAACTAGGCAAGTTTAAATGAGGCCGGAAACAACGAACAACAAGTCCGGAAAATCCTCATGTGCCTATTTATGGATTAGGTACTGTTCTGCCCTAAACACAATTTTAGAGTTGTTAAACATGCAAAGTAATGCTACCATGTTAAACTAGGCATTTTTCTACCCCATTTACATATATAATTTATTTAAATCCGAGCTACGGTTATTTAGTTATGAAATAAATCATTTTAACATGGCATTTGAGCAAATAATGCAAACAGCAATGTTAAACATTTTTAACATAGATGAAAGTGGCATATTATGAAATTAGATGAAAAACTAAGCATTTTTCATATATAAATCATTTTTATCCGATGCACGGTTTGTGAGATAATAAATGCATGAATATGAGGGTTTTTCTGCAAATCTGTAAATCCCTGGTTAATTAGCAAATTCGCAGAACGAAAAAAAAAACCACTCTGGGCCGAAACTGGCTAGCCCCTTAGAGGAGAGGCCAGGGGGCTGCTCACCATGGGCTTTGGCCCGGTCGGTGGAGCAGGAGGAGGGACAGGCCGGCTGGGCCTCGGTGTGACCTGGCGCTGGGCCTCGGATGGAGCAGGCTGGGCCTAGCGCTCGTCCACGCTGGCTCGGAGCGGGTCAACGCAGGCGGGCGAGCGAGCTGCTCATCCTCTGCTCGATGCAGGGCTGCGGGCGGCGCCTGGAGCAGAGCTCCGGCGAGCGAGGCGAAGGGGCGGCGAGGTGAGGGACTTGGCGCGGAGGTCGAGGGCGCACGGGAACCGGCCGGATCCGAGGCCAGGGCGGCGGCTGGAGCATCTGGGCACGGGGACGCGAGCTCCTCTCAACGGCCATGGCGGAGAACTCCTGCTGGTCCGGGCGAGGCGGAGCAGCTCCGCGGCGTGGATCAAGTCGAGGAGGCTGCGGTCGGTCTCTGGCGGGGAAATCAAGGGCGGCGAACATGGCGGCTCGGTTCCTGCAACAGAGAGAGAGAGAGAGAGAGAGAGAGAGAGAGAGAGCATTGAGAAAGAGAGAAGAGAGGAACAGGGAGAGGAAGAAAGGAAGGCACGGGCTCATCTGCGGTGTTGAGCTCTTTGGAGGACGAGGTTGGAGCGGGAGGCGGACGCAGCAAAGCAGGGGATCGAGGGATCCACAGGAGGACGAGCTCGGGAGGCGGCGAAGGGCACGGGACTTGGGGCCTTTGGAGAAGAGGCGCGCGGCGGAGAAACTCCAGGGCGGCGGCTTCGCGTTCGATCTGGAGCAGGGAAGCAGAGGCGGGGCGAGGCGGAGGCGCCGGTCGCCGGCTACTGCTGCTACTCCGGCGAGGAGGCTCGGGGCGAGCTGGTTGGTCTCGGGATTCAGAGGAAGCGCACAGGGAGGAGCGCTCGGGCAGGAGGCGAGGAGGTGGAGCTCGGGCTCCTGCGGGTTTTGCGCGGCGTGTCGTTGACTCGAGATGGGTCGATGGGATGGATGGATTGGATCTGGGTGTGGCTGATGGTTGGTGCAGGGGAATGAGAGGATCCCGAGGTGGGAAATGGGTGCGGCGGCGGCTGCTGGGAGGATGGATTGGACAGGTCCCCTAGATTTTAGGGTTGGGATGATTTGGTAGGTGATGATCTTATGTAAAGCAAGAGGATTTTTAGATACGGGTATTTGGTCCCTCCGATCGAAATCGGGCGGTCGAGAATAAATAAGTTAGGGAATTCAATGAATAAAACGAAGATATTTTCGGGATGTTTGGGGATGATCCGAACCCAACGGTGATGACTGTCCGGCTCGGGTTCGGGGGGAGTTTCGGACACGCACACGAGGGTGCTGCGAGCTAGCAAGAGAGGTTAGGTAAAGTGTGGAGGGGGTCAAACGGCGGACAAGAGGGGACGAAGCGGTTGGTCGAGAAAGGTCAGCGGAGACAAGCGGTCGACAACATGCCACGAAGCCAAGGGAGAAAGCGACAACTACTAACGGCTACGAGTTTTATGAAAACATGCAGATGCAATGCGCATGATGCTATGAGATGAGATGCATGACATGAACAAAATGCAAAACAAAACACAAAACCCAACCACGAAGGAATTAATAATATCGCATCTCCGGAAAAGGCAAGAGTTGGAGATACTGAATATGGAAAGTTGCATCCGGGCGTTACAACACTCCACCACTCGAGAGGATCTCATCCGAGATCTAGGATGTACCGGAGGGAAAAGGAAGAGGAAGATGAGAGGTAAAACTAAGTTGCTTCTTTGACAAAAGAGTGAAAGCAAAGAACTTTGAGAGGTTGAAAAGTTGAAAGAAAGAACACAACAGAGATGAATGAGATTGCAAACAATCCGTTAGAAAAGAGGAAGAAGGAACATTACGGGAACTAAGAGGTTAAGTGACAAGATATATTTTGAAGCCACTCCGGTTAAAACAAGATAGAGAAGCAATAAGAATGATATAATTTGGGCAGCACTCCGACTGAAAATGGAAGGAATTGAATATGAACTTTAGAAGATGGGTTGATACTTGATGAAATCAACAACACACTGCCTCCGGAACTATTGAAAAATGGCACAAGGGGTAAGAAAGATTTCAGACAGCTCTCCGGTTGAGGAAGCAGGCAAACTTGATAAGATGAGAGAACTCGAATGAAAACATGACACTCCGGCTAAACGGTGAAGCACGGAGAAGAACATGATCTTGACAAAACAAGATGATGGGTCGAAGAGAGCAACATCACAATGCCTCCGCAAGAAATGAAAGAATGGAATGGAATGGACGAAGGGAAACAAGATCTTGAAAGAGCACGCTTACAAGAAATGCTAGAACGGAGTTGTTGGATTATCAACAACGAAAGGAACAAACTTGTTGTGGGCTTATGGACCACATCTCAAAATTATGAGGTGAAATTCTGCCACTAACGAAAATAATTGCTTGCTTGAGATCAACGAAGAGATGAAAACTGCTTTCGCCGAGAGGATAGTTTAAAACTTGGATCATTGATAAGCACCACAATATCAACATTCCTTAGGGAAGGCTTTAGGTGCAATATGACACAAGATAACTCCAACGAAGAGATTGATGGATTTAAAAATACCTCGTTCTTGACAACATGTGAATCATGAAGCATGAAGGAAATTGTCAAGAATGACATAACACCACCTCAAAAGATAATGATAGAAAGAATTGCACTTTGGAATGCAAGATGAAGAATGCTTGAACTCCTCAAAACAAAACATGTGTTGAACACCATGCTTATTTTAGAGTATAGCTTGGCGGATCTTAACTCCGCGAGAAATCTTGAAGAACAATTGAAGAATGAAAAGAATCCTTGATGAACCACCATGTAGAGCCTCCAAGAAGAACTCCGGTAATGAAAGGACGATAGAAAGAAAGAGAAGTTGACAACACAAGGTGAAGCCTTGAAGTGATAAGATGAAACTTTGAAATGATATAACCGAGAAAAATGACATGATGAACAACTCTGAAAAGAAGAAACTAGAATACTTGGGTGAAACAATAATAAGAATTACGTTATGCGTATCCTTCACCAATTTAAATTGATGACAAGCACGGATTTGGCATACTACTTATTCTCGTTGAAAAAAGCATTGAAGAGAGATATTGCTCAACTTGGGAAGGTCTTGATGGAACTACCGGTGGAATTGGAAAGAACGAATGAATCGATATGATAATGAAGGAAGTGAAATCTTGAACGAACCACCGTAAGAATTGAAAATGAACGAAGAAAAAAAATAAAGAAACACCGGGAAGAGTTAGAAAATGAACCAAGATACTTGAGAGAATTTAGATACAAGTGAATGCAGAGATCCCGAGCTGATTAGATAATACTTGAATGATGCACCGGTATGATTTGGAGAACGAGAGCTGAAAGCTGGAATGAATAATTCTGAGATGACGGGCTCCGAAGAATCAAACTGAAAAGACTCCTGAATTGCTCCGGATGGGTGAAAAGAATTCTCACAATCTAAAACCATTATGAGAGGATGGCATCAAACTAGAACCATGAATCTTGAAGAGAATGGAGCAAGATTTAAGAGAAACTCTTCTTCAGTCTTCAAATGTTGAGAATGACGATGAGAAACATCACCATGAATTGTTGAGATACTCCGGGATGAAAATTAGAAAGGTTGAACCAACGGTGAAAAGAATATGGAAGATCTTGGAGAAAGCCATATGACTGATGATAAATCATTCTTACGTCAAACTTTGCAAAGAATTTGGGAATAGCGCCGGGAAATTAGAAGAGTCAGGTAAGATCCTGGGAAAAGACCTGTGGGTTAGGGCCCACTCAAAGAAAACACCATTGAACAATTGTTTGAAAGGGAGGTTGCACCGGTTGATTTAAATGGCTTGAATGAGATAACAATCTCGAAATAACTTGAACGGATTAAGAATGGAAACACGAATCTTCTGAGATATCTTCATCACTTCGGAACAACTGAATAGCGAGAGGTGAATGATTAGGAGATACACCGGCATGAGAAAGCATTGTGAAAAGAGGAAAAGGGATAAGATCAACACCGAAATCTTGAACTAAATCCACCGGAGAAGAAAAAAATTAGAATGGAACAATGATAAGGTTGAAGCTTCCTTAGCGTCTTCATGAGAAATCACCGGATAAAACATTAAAGGAAAAGAATGAAGAAACTTCACTCAATAAAATGGATACTTGATTAAGAAATCTGAGTCCTTGAAGAAAAAAGGGTGGGAGGCGGAAAACAAAGGCAACTTGGGACTGATGAAACAACACCGTTGAGAAAACTTAGAATTGATCTGCAGATGTTGAAAATGATCGGATCCACTTGAAGAGAAGCACACGGTTGGGAAAAGAATTAACATGACAAGCTCGGTGATCAAGAAGGATTAGTATTCACATAGCAATATGAGAACACCATTTAGGAAAGGTATGGAATCAACACTTGGCATTGAAGCAACTTGAATACCACAAAACGGAACAAAAACAAAGGATTTGGCTTGCAGAATAAGCCGGAAACAAACACATATGATAGAGATTTACCCAGTCTCATATCATGCATCTGTCGAAAAGATATTTTAGGAGCTACTTGAATTCCACCTATAAACTCCGAAACTTTCTGGTTATGCCACCGGTGTTGGGGATCGAGGGGACACAAAATATATCACCCAAACTAACAATACCTAGATCCAGCAGTATCCATCCGTCAACACATAACCAAAATCCTCGAAATCGTTTACCTCGACCTTGAAAAGCATCCGTTATCGAGTCATGGCAATACTCTCGAGCTCGCCCGAGATTGGGTTATCGAGGTTATCTCACCAACAACTGCACAAAAGAGATTTCGATGTCGGCAAAACTCGGTATTCCGAACTGCAACGATAAAATTGTGGCGACAACACCTCGGAGCTCAACTCCCGGGACACCGCCACAACCCCTAAATGTCGGGAGGCACCAAGAACAATGTTCTCGTCACAAAACCATCGGAACGATTCCAAGATACCAGCGTGATCCTAAAATTTTTTAGTGAAATTTGAGGAGAGGAAAGTCAAAACTTCTCGCCAGAAACCTCACCGAGGCGCGAAGGACCGAGGAGTAAAAAATCCTACTCTCCGATATATATAATCCTAAGACTCAAAACATTTTCCGTTCTAGACTCAACAACGTCAGCAAACAATCAAGTAGGGGGCTCCTAAGTCGGGGAAGGCTCTGATTACCAACTTGTAACGCCCCGGACACACCCGCCGGTGGTCGTTACTCCTGGCGGGATCTAGACTTGCCCCACAGATCAATACTAGTCTTTTCTGCGCACTTTGTCCTCACTCGTGCGCACCCGGGAACAACTTCCCGGTTAGTCACCCATCCTGACACTACTCCAAGCTGAGCACGCTTAACTTTGGAGTTACGTCGAATGGGCTCCGGAAAAGAAGGAATTCCTTATTGATATGAGTAGTCTATCATCCCTAATAAGCCGGGCTATCACATACACCCCCACTCGGAGGAACCGGCGTCCTCGTCGAGACCACAGAACGTTCCCTCTTGGCACAAACGTCGTGCTTCCAGTCCGTACATGTGCCATGTCGGGTGCCACGACGGGTCACAAGCGTCATGAACAACATGACCACGCACCTGTCCGCAACCATCCGTAATCACGAGGGTCGGCTCGATACCAACTTATGCGCCCTCGATGCGGCTATATCTCCCGTGTCGAAGCACGACTTAGAGGCATAACCGCATTGAAAGCAATGTCGCAAGTGAGGTAATCTTCACACAACCCATGTAATACATAAGGGAAAGAGATACATAGTTGGCTTACAATCGCCACTTCACACAATACATGAGTAAAACATTACATCATACAGATACAATCAAGGTCCGACTACGGAACCAAAATAAAAGAAGACTACCCCAAATGCTACACAGATCCCGATCGTCCCAAGCTGGCTCCACTCTTGATCAACTGAAGCGAAACAACACAATGAACAAGATCTTCATCGAGCTCCTCCTTGAGCTCGGGTCGCCACCTGCCGGTTTCATCGGCACCGCAAACTGGTTTTGGAAGTATCTGTGAGTCACGGGGACTCAGCAATCTCACACCATGAGATCAAGACTATTTAAGCTTAAAGGTAGGACAGGGTAGTGAGGTGGAGCTGCAGCAGCGACTAGCATATATGGTGGCTACCATACGCAAATGAGAGCGAGAAGAGAAGGCAAAAGCACGGTCGAACAACTATGATCAAGAAGTGATCCTGAAACTACTTATGTCAAGCATAACTCCAACACCGTGTTCACCTCCCGGACTCCGTCGAGAAGAG